>JNEN01000833.1:0-407496 GCA_000697355.1 Syncephalastrum monosporum B8922 | reverse complement strand
TAACCTCCTTCTGAATGTATACTTAGCTTGCCGTCTTCTTGCTCGCCTCTCCTCCTGTCTTCTCCTCCGTTCGTGCCTCTTCCACCTTCTTTCCGCTTGCTGCTCTCCCATCAGAGGTTTTTTTTTCGCTTTTTCCTCTGCCAGTAAGTGAAACAGATTCAGGTCTATGCATTCAATATGAGACATTAACACTCGTTCCAGTTCCACTCCTTTTTCGCTCCTCCTTTGCTCTTCTTCCTCGCCGCTTGCTCTCCCTCTCTCCTTCTTCCCCGTTCGCGACCCACTAGCCGGCTATCGGTGGCCGGGACCACCGTCAAAACTTACCCCCCAAAGACATGTGCCCCCGCGCCAAATGTCTGCCCCACGCCCATCGGTAAGTGCTTGTGGTTGATAATATGAAACTGAGACTCAAAAATGCAATCTGCTGCACAGCATAGATGAGGTTTTAGTGGCCAACACGCCATGAGCGTGTATGACGACCCCGGTCCCGGTAGCTGGTATGTATAATAAAAATGAAGTGTAGTCCACGAGAACTGATTTCGGAACGAAATTTCGTAGGCTAGTTAATCGCATATATGTAATAGTAACATCACTACAGATGCATAAAAACACGCGATAATACCTACAGATGATGAATTGCCGTAGGTCATCTGTTTTATAGTCCTTGCATTTCTCTAAGAAACACCGCGACGAATATAGTCTTCCTTTGAAAACCTAATTCAATTTAAACATTTGACGTCGTGCTACCTTTATTTAGCCGCCCGATTACAGCAAGGTCCCATCTTTTGGCAGCTTATGAAACCATTCTATCTGCTTACTAGTATTTTTTTTGGAGAAGAGAAGAACAAAGAAAATCGCTGCATAGTATAAAAAGGAAATAAACAATGCGGAGCGGACAGAAAAAGATCTGCCTTGCCTCTACTGTGCTGAGCTCATGCAAATGTTGAGAAAAAGGAAGAAATGGTCCGGAGATTAAAAACAGGATTGCTTTAGTGAAATGCACGCACTCTTTTTTTTTTTTTCTTCTTCGTTTCTTTTTTTTTGCTGTTCTCGTCTCCACCACATGCCAATGTCAACTGGTAACGATCGTTCGCGATCATCACTTACCTCTGGTGAAGAGCTCGCTACGTCAGCTGGCTGGGAAGAGGCAAGCAGCGTCATTCGATTATCTATACGTGCTAACGACGTATTTGCAACGATTCCAGGCAGACGTATGGTTGAACGAGTTATATTCAGGGCAGGCTGTGCCGGCCCATGACCGATCCGATATGACGCTCCAGGCTGTTTTAGAACTACAGAAAAAAAGTGATATGGCCAATCGAGTGATGAAAACAGTATTGGACATCCACCGCACCATCAGTGAAGACAACACACGCCAGGCCATGCTGTGGCAAGAGAAACTAGAGGCGCTAGAGATTAGCAAAGCATCGCTGTCCGTCCAGGGCGCACGTTCACTCGAGGCATTGTCAGCCTTAGCCACCCAGCTGGGTCTCGAAGATACAGCCACAAGCAGGTAAATTGGAAGAGTAGGCTCTGCCTAGCAACAGCCCGAGAAAGAAAAGCAGGATGGCGTGTCCCTGATCCCGTTTGGCTTTTTTTTTTTTTCATCCTTTCTTTATTATAGCTATCACACCGCGGTGGCCCACGTCACCATGCGTCTTATGGACGCACGTTTGGAACGGGAAAGGGGGCAGGAGACTGAGCAAATGTTCCGCAATCGGGTTCAAAAAGCGCGGACGGAACTGTCTTCTATGAAGGAGTAAGAAAAGAGTTTAAGTAAAATGAACCTTATGCCTTGTCTGACACATTTATGCAGGATGCTGTCATCTTTGCGGAGAACACACCCAAAAGACCGCCTTTTTACCGAACAGCACGATGCTCAGATATTGCAGGAAGAAAACGAAGCCTCACAACGCGCTTACGCTGATATTTTGGTACTTTTCGAAACAATCGTGACCTTGGTGTGTTTTCATCACGTGTTCATCTATTTGCATTTTAGAACGAATATGAAGCTACACAGGTGGAGCAGCAAGGTTTACGCCTCGAAGCTATCCAGAGACTTGAGCAAGATACCCTCGAACTTGAACTCAAATTGGCTGAAAAGTGTAGACAAGTGGGACGCTATGGTGACCTGCCGCCTGTAAGTCGAGTCTCAATGATGATCTGTTTTCTGTGTATATTTACAGGACACCTACTTAGGACGTGATCCTATCCTCTTTAAAAATGAGAGACGCGCAACATCGTCTGGTAAGTGACGAACACTATGAGAGGTAAAAAATAAAGAGAACAGCTGATTTAACGAGACAACAGCGGTCGCTTCAACTGGAACGAGATCGACTTTTGGCTGATATTGCTGAAAGCGTACGTTGATTTATCCCCGACCGTGCGCTTACGCGCGGCCTCTTCATTTTCCTTGTTCATACCCTTTACGCACCCCGCTTGCTTTGTACGTAGACCTTTTCATGTTCGTCACCACGCCTTCATTCGATTCCACTTCATTAAACAACTCCACTCTACTGCTTGTACGTTGAATGGACTATAACATATCTGCTGTCTTCTTACTCTTACGCTTATTCTTGTTGTTCTTACTTCTGCGAGCAGCCCACGGTATCGATCGGCAATGTCCCTCAGCTGACGTGCGATCTCCTGATACACACGCTGCGCATGGAACGCGTGGGCTTTTTCGACACAGACACAGTGATGCCCGTCGCGGGCGCGCGTGAAGGCTCGGACCGCAGAGGAATCACGGTCCCTCTTGAAGGTAACCAGGTCCACAATGTCACACGCGCAGAGACATAACCTCGAGCACAGTATACCAGACAAGCGACAAGCAGTGGACCTGTGTGCAGCAGCGATCGCCTGCATTCAAGGCGAAACGGAGCGAATACATTGAACAGGTGACCGCGTTTGTGCGCGACCATAGCTTCAAGCGCGTCGTGCTCCTCACGAGCGCAGATGCAGGTCTGCGCACAGATGCACAGATCAGCTCGAGCAGCCTGCCTTTCCGGGTACTCGAGTCCAATCCTGAAGTGCAGGACAAGGTGCCTGCGCTTGAAGAGGGCCCTGACGGCGTGATTCATGGCAGTGGTCTGGCGAAACGACTGTATACCGCTCTGAAAGAAGCTGCCCCGACCACTCTTTATATAATGTTCGCCCTCGAAGGAGACAATGCCATGGACGCTGTTGCCTATGCAAATATCCTCAATGGCATTTACCAGATCTTACCCGCCCAAGGTAAGCATCTTGTCTCACAGAAGAGAAATCATCCAGGGACTCACGCGAATTATGTTGTAGATGGTGCATCATGGACACCACCGAAAAGCTGGGACCATCTCTTCGGATCCGCATTGAATCAAGAATTGTATCAGTAACTTATTAGGCCGGAAATAAAGAAGAAGGGGTGGATGTTACGTACAGTAGGAATGTACAATTAATAAAGAAAAGGGGAAAGGGGAAGGGCTCTATAGACATAGTATGATACAGAAAGGGAGGAGGAGCAGAGAGAAAAGAAGGGTGAGTAGTATACAGATGGAGACGATATTACTGAATAATGCAATGGCAACCGGTCGCTAACCCGTCACCCGAGGATGGATTGGCAGTAGGCGGCTCATAGCCTGCCAACGTTGGAGGAGAGTCTTCACTCAGTGACAAACGCGGGGCTGGATGGGATGTGTAGTGAGGCGCTTGTGGTGATGAACTTGGCTCTTCTTGTTGCTGCTTCTGCTGCGACTGCTGATGATTCTCCTGAGGATGCTCTCTCTCATTCCCGAGACTGCCGTTCTCCTGCTGCTGTAGTTGCTGGTTATGCTTGCTGTCGCGGCGCTCGTTTTCCTCCGGATCTAGTTTGAGTTTTGAGTGGGCTGGGCTTTTTCTCAGGTGTTTCCACCAGATGAATAACTTACGTATCAGGTCGTATGGTCTGATCTCCTCCTCCTTCTCTGTCCTTAACAAGTCGTCGTCATTTTCCTCAGCACTCGGGACATCCGCCACACCCGAATCGTGCGGATTGTGTCCTTTAATCTCTTCCCATCGGCGAATATTTTCGTTCATCATGGCAACACAAAATTGCATCTCTGTTTGAACACCACCCTCTGTCAATATCTGTGTTTGCTTGTCCTTCCTTTCTTGTCGCTTACCTGGGATAATGGAGGCCACTAGCTCAAAGAGCTCAAGGGCAACGTTTTTTATAAAGCCCAACTGAAAGTCCTCGAGCGGTATCTTGCCACGCTCATTGACGGGAAAGACCGGCATGCCGAGTTCCCGTTCGAGATCGCCCTGCTTAAAAAACTCTTCCCGCAGGCACTCAGCCCAGCGTCGAGCGATAGGGAAAGGACGCGCCTAAAACAAGCCCATGTGAGTCTGGCTGAACCTTTCCAGAGACTATCCACGTACGCAGTTGCAAAGGTCGGCACATTTAATGAGGGCTGCGCAAAGTGTCAGTCGATTGAGTTCATGGTCAGGAGAACCAGGATCGTGCTCAAGAAAATGTTGACTACGGTCCCTGATCTGCTCCATATATTCCTTGTGCATGCCCATATCCGTTGCCAAGATAGTATGCACAATGCTTTTTCGAAAGCCTATAAAAAAACCCATGCACATACGTCAAATTTTGTCAGTAAATTTGTGCCTTACGCTACGCGAGAGGTCATGCGAAGATTACCGGCATATTGGGGATTAACTTGGGGGTCGGTCAGGTCGCAGAAAGGGCGTTCGTACAAGAGATTAAAAAACGTCATGGAATGGAAGCTCTCTAGCACGGAGCGATCATTGTACAGAATGGCCAAAGGGGCACCGGAATTGACCATGAACATATTGTTGACGCCAGGGTGGCCCACGTCATGACCAATGCTGGCCATCAAGAGGGCAAGCACGTCCATGGGTTGCAGTAACCGACCAGGTGACCGCAATGGCAGGGTGTTTGGTTCGACATGGCTGTCCAAAGGTACCACCGTGCCCATTTTACACAAAAAGAAATAGACGGTTTGGAGGACGTCGACGGCATGGTGGAAGTTGTGATATGGGTTTGTGTTGTGGTAGGAGGCACAGACATCGGACACAAAGTCGTACAAGGACTCTATTTGTGTGGTAGGTGTGTTCATGTGATGTCGTTGGTGTGTCGTCAGTGGAAAAAAGCTTCGATTATGTTGCCATGTGGCACTCGTGTAACTTACCTTTCGAGACGGTGAGGTCGCTTAAATCGTGGCAGCTCAGCACCTGATCGAATATGAGGAATACGCATTGGGTGAGTTCACTCGGTTCGAGGTCGAGTGAGCTAAATTCCCACTTGCAGAGGTGTGACTTTAGTTGGGTAATACGTTCCCTATATCGTGATTATGTCAATAAAAAGGGAAAAATAGTTAGTTGGACGGGCGATCCCCTTTTTTTGTTCGTTTTTGTCATTACTCTGATAGGTTTGAACTCAGGTCGGTGCCACGAGAGGCATGGCGTTCACGCGGCCTAATGCTATTGTCAATGAATGGCGAAACTTAACCGTATAAAATGCGGGGGAGGGGTTGTGGGGGGGGGGACATATTTCATAAAAAAGGACAGGGTATTACGACTTACTCTGCATCCTCCATGAAGACGCCTTTCAACCTGTTTTGAAAATGAACCCATGCTTCACCGGGCGGAGACAAGTTCTCGCTTTGGCGCCACAGAGGGCTTGCTTTACACAGGTCATTTGCTTTGAGTCGCTGGAAACGGTATCGCGTGACGTTCTAAATACACGAAGAGAGGTCAATCAAGGTTTGGGGGGCCTACATCATCTTAATTACCAAAAACATGGTCTTCGCGACGCTTAGTTCGAGCGGCTTTAGAACATAGTCGGCCGAGCCCAGGTGGAGGCAGTCCAGCATGACGCTGAAAGAATCATCGGAGGAATATGCTAGATCGTCCAATGGTCGCATGAGATACGTAGAAGAAGGAAAGCATAGCATGGGAAGTGGGCTTACCGATGGGTACGACGCTTTTTAATTTCGCTTTTTCGATGTGCTTGATGAGAGAGCAGAGAAAGTCAAGCGATTGCGAACGGTCTTGTAAACTGTCAAGGTCGACGAGGAGAAGAGTGGGTATATTTGAATGCTGGAGGGCCGTCAAGAGTTGCAAGGCTTCGCTGGCAGGTTCGGCGGTTGTCACTTTTTGACGTTGTTGTAGAAATAAGATAAGATATCGATAGATAGATAGTGAGCGAAGGGTTTTCTTTGTTCGTCATGGTGATATATATCATTTCAGACAAAAGAAAAAAAAAAAAGACCCGCACCTTGCTTAAATAGAGAGTCGAGGATATCGACAGCAGGGTCACGGACAGGTAGGTGCTGATGTCTTGCGAGGATAACGTTGCATTCGCTCGGATTCATGGTTCAACAGGAAAAGCGTTTGCGTCAAGATACGGAGACCGTATGCGGCATACGGTTGACAGATATGCAGTACTGAAGGGTTCGGCTTTTTTTCAGGCTCTAATGGAAAGACTGGCAAGGGAATCTTGTTGAATGAATGGAAGGAATGGGAGAGGAGGCCGGCGTAGGCGACTTACTAATAGCACAACGATCGACAGAGATGCATGGACTGGATCGAAAAAAGAAAAAAGAGGTGGAAGGGAAGGCTGGAAACCGCTTTTGAATTGTGCGTGCCACGCGCGCTCGCGCCCGCTCAGAAAATAAAATATAAACCCCTCCCACCATCATGGTCACCATCCGTCATTCATTATTATTCAACCCATTCATTATCAATATCATTATCATTATCCTCATTCCACGATCAACGTCGATTTCTTCCCTCTTCATCCTTTATCTTTTGATTCTGTCCATTTCTCTCACGCTCTCTCACTCTCTCCCTCACGCTTTCTTGTCGTGTACACGCCCCATCGGTTCTTCCTTTTCTTCGTTATCTCATTCTTCTTGTCATACAAGTCTGGGAGATCCCTATTCAGGCAGCAAACTCTAGTATCTCCTGCTTTAACCTTTTTCTTCCCTCCCTCCCTGTTCAGCCTGGAAGCAAAAAAGAAAAAAGAAATGCCCCTCTGTCCCTCCCTGTCCCTCACCCTCACCCGCTGCCTTCTCTTCCCTCGATACAACTCTTGACAATCAAAAAAGAAAAAAAAAGCTGTCTTTCATTATTTGTAATTTGTCTGGCTGGGCTTCTTGCTCACTTTGAATTCCTTGAGTCAGTTCTATCCCGTCTCATCCCACCCGCGTCTACCAATGAGGTCACTTGTTTTATTTCCCTTCGCGTGTCTCTCGTGTCTTGTTTTCTCTTTCCAACCAATGTGGTCATTTGTCTCGGCGTGCATGACACACGTGTGCATATGTACATCATCCTGCCTACGCACCATTGTACACTCAGTGTTATATAGCATTCATTCTTTTCTTCATACAGTCTACAGTCTTATCACGGGTCACGTCCATCCAGCACGAATGCACTTTAAATCCCTCATAAACCATGACATATGCAGACAGTTACACAGAGATGACCACTCTTTCGGGCTTTGCTTTTCCGCTTCAGTCTCGAAAAGTAAATCTACGTATGTGTGATCCAAACCTTGGTTCCAGAAGCTTGCCAAGTGCGTGGATCGTCGGGACGATCTGGATTGCTGCCTTTGTTTTGTTAGCGCCGAAAAAGAACAAACAACAAAAAAAAAAAGGGAAAAATAGCCAGCGTGCGGAGGGTACACCCAACACGTCACACACGCCCATGCACTACGCAGGAGCCGTAGGGACATGCAAGGCACAACGCACTGGTGAGTAAGCTATGCCATGGCCAAATATGAAAAATGGGGAAGCGAAGAAAAAGCATCCGGATGCCGGCTGAAGTCTCTCTTATGTGTGATTTGGAAGACGGCGTTACTCATGATAGACAGAATACTGTATCTATTTTCAAGCAGGCAGGAGAGTGAGGGGAAGTGAGGTATTATTCGTCTTGAGTATTATTTCTCGAAATAAGGCCCTGGACCCATCTCCGTGATCTCGGGAGGCGAAGAAGCCAGTGAACCGAGATCTTACATCTGTTTCATTTGAGACAGTATATCTTTCAAGGCTGGCTTCTTTGTGCAGCAGAGGTATTTACTGTTTACCGTGAGAGGATCAAGTAAGTAGACCCATAAGAGGAACAGCCTTCAGAACTCCGGCAGCGCAGCTCGCAGGTATAATTGCGGTGTTACTATGGTATATCTCAGAAGATAGCATAAGTTAAATACACTTCTTTTCGCTGTTTTCTTTCTTCCTTCAACACACTCGGAGAAAAAAAAAAACCAGTAGTCCACGATGAAGTCCTTTGAGCGCATTCCCTATGAAGATTTCAAGAGCTCTGAATTGAGCCAGTACACTGGTAAAACCCTTACACTTTGTATTAAATCAAGAAGCAGAAGAAGCTTACCGCTCGTCATCCAGACCTCGCCAGCTCTGCCCTGGGCAGCACCATCGTAGCTGTGACCAACGAGTTCTTTGCCCCGGCCACCAACATGATCAACCCGGCTCCTCCGATTCACGCCCCCGGCAAGTTTGTCGGTAAGTGCGAGCGATCACGGCCATACAATATACAATAGACTCAATCGCCCACCTTTGTACAATAGACACGGGCGCGTGGATGGACGGCTGGGAGTCCCAGCGTCATAATCCCACCTACGACTGGTAAGCGATAAGACGAGGAGGAAAAAAAAGTGAAAGATGAAGGGAGAAGACCAAGGTTTAACCCTATATTTTTCTTTTTTTGGGATCACAGGTGCATTATCAAGCTTGGCTTTGCTGGCGCCATCCATGGTTTTGATATCGATACCAGCTACTTTACCGGTAATCAGGCACCGGCTGCGTCTGTCGAGGGTGCGTTCTGCGTCAACGGCGATATCCAAAGCGAGTCTGTGCAATGGACCGAGATTCTTCCCAAGGTCGATCTGCCCCCGACTTGCCACAATCTGTTCAAGCTGAGCGAGCCCACCCAGGTCTTTACTCATTTGCGCCTGAACAACATTCCTGACGGTGGCATTGCCCGTTTCCGTGTCTATGGCAACGTGTCTCCTATCTGGCCCGAGGACAAGTCGTAAGTCATATGAAAATATACCTAAAAAAGAGAGTGGGAAGGGACCCCGTGGGTTTGGGGGGGAGAGGGAAGGCGGAGGCAAAGGGCGCCTATTTCCTGAGGACGTTAAGCTAAGTTTTTACACAAAATCAGGGCGCTGGTGGACCTGGCATTCGTTGGCAACGGTGCCCGTGCGGTGCACGTGAGCAACCAGCACTACACGCCTGGCAGCAACATTCTCCTGCCCGGCCGTGGTCAGAACATGGGCGATGGTTGGGAGACCAAGCGTTCGCGCACGCCCGGCCACAGCGACCACGTCGTCGTGCGTCTCGGTGACAAGGGCCACATCCTCAAGGTCGAGATTGACACGTCCCACTACTGCGGCAACTACCCCAACCGTCTCAAGCTCGAGGCGGTGCAGTCGGATGCTGAGGTGCCGGCCGCGGACGCGCCGTGGTCCGTGCTTCTGGATGAAAACACCAAGGTCGGCCCGCATGGCCTCTTCTTCTTTGACCCTGCCCACACCGACAAGGTCTTCTCGCATGCGCGCATCACCATCATCCCCGGTAAGTTTTAAAAGCGTACATCCATTTCAAGGAGACTCACACACTGTTGCCTAGATGGTGGTCTGAAGCGTCTCCGTCTGTATGGTATCCGCGAAGGCGGTGCGATGCCCTCGTTGCCCATCACGCTGCCCAAGCAGCACCAGAAGGCCATCATCGCCGAGCCGCTGACGGCGGAGAAGTATGCCATGTATGGCGATGTGATTGAGGCACGCCAGGATGTGAGCGTGACGGGAGCTAACCAAGGCACAGCGGAAAAGTTCCACCATGTGGCTCAGGTAACGAACGACTTCCCCCAAGGCGGCAAGTCCAACCTGTGCGTGTACCATTGTCGTCCGGCAAAGGAACTGCCCTTCACGGTCAAGTTGCTTGAACGTCACCCCTATTCTAACCAGATTTTTGTGCCCATGTCGGATGGCAAGTCCCGCGGCTATCTTGTCGTGGTTGCCCTGAATGGCAAGGACGACAAGCCGGATATGTCCACCCTCAAAGCCTACATTGCCTCGTCCACGCAGGGCATTAACTATAGAGCCGGCGTGTGGCACCACCCCATGATTGCTCTCGAGAACGAGACCGACTTTGCTTGCCTTGTTCACGAAAGCGGCATCCCCGAGCAAGACTGCAACGAGGTAGATGTCGAGCACGTCGTCGTTGAAGTCCCTGGTTTCTAGATCATTCTGTCCTGACATACCATACATCATACACACACACACACACACACACGCACATACTCTGTTTTGTCCCAGCTACATATAAAAACTAAAACATCTAAAATAAAACATGAGAAAACGAATGAGTTCAAAAAGAAAAACGAAAACAATGAGAAGAGAAGCAGTGATCGCACAATGAAAATTTCGGTGGACTTCCCGCCTTTTTTTTTTTTATCTCATCCCTCTCTTTTTTTGCTGCATAATGGCTGTGATAGAAGAACTTCCTGCAGAGGAGCCAGCCAAAGGTAGAATGAGTACGCTAATGAAGCAAAGCACTCTGATAGCACTATAGAGATAGAGCCGCTGGAGCCCGAACCAGTACCTGAAGCAACGACAGAAAAGGAGGATCAAGACGGCGATGTGTTTTACGATTCCAGCGAATACCCACCCGAAGAATGGGAGCGTTTGACAAAGGAGGCGACCGAGTTGAAACAAAACGGCAATGCCCATTTTGCAGTAGGCGAGTACGAAAAGGCGATTAGCGAGTATGAGGATGCACTGGTCGTGTGGCCCGAGTCGTGTGTCAAGGAACGTGCCATGTGCTTTGGCAACATGGCAGCCTGCTACCTCAAACTGGCAAGTCCTCGCTGTGACTAAGAAAGAAAGCAAACAAGCATCACTTACGCTGCGGGTCTGTATGTAGAATAAGTACAAGGACGCTCGCGAGACAGCATCGTCCGCACTTCAATTGGATCCAAGTTATGCGAAGGCCCTCTTGCGGCGAGCCCAGGCGAACGAGAAGCTGCAGACTTACACCGGGCTGCATGACGCGCTGGAGGACTTCAAGAAGCTACAGACTGTGCCTGGCCTGGATGCACACACGAAGCGCGAGTGCGAGCGTGCCCAGCAGCGGTTGCCGCCGGCCATCCAGGCCCAGATGGAGAAGGAAAAGGAAGAGATGATGAGTAAACTCAAGGACCTCGGAAACACCGTCCTGGGCAAGTTCGGCCTCTCCACAGACAACTTTCAGATGCAACAGGACCCTGCCACAGGCGGTTACAACCTCAACTTTGTCAATCGATGAGAAAAAATTGGTTTTTAATGATGCAAAAAAGGGAGAAAGAAAAAATAAAAGCAAGAGATTGTAGATACGTGTGATTGAGTTGTGTGTGAGATTGTGTGTGTGTGAGAGAGTGGTGAATTGTGTGCGTTGTGGTGAATTGCTTGTGAGTATGTGGGGAGATACGGAGAGGGGAGACGAGACAAACATGCAAAAGCGAGCAAGCCACGGATAGGGTACCGTAGGGTGCGCTTTTATCCTGAAAAGAGGCCGGGCGGCATGTTACCCATCCTTCCATTCTGCTGTTGCTGTTGCTGTTGCTGCTGTTGGGGTGGTCCTCTGTAGCCCATCTCCATCTGCATCTGCATAGCAAACGGGGGCGGTGGCGGACGCATCAGGCCCGGAGGCACTGGGCCATCATGCATAGGGCGCGGGTGGTGCGGCATCATCGGAGGCCGTTGTGGCTCACCAAAACCAGGCATGAATCGGCCTTGGTCCTGGAAGCCCATCGGTGGCGGTGGGGGTCGCTGCTGGTGCTGGTGCTGTTGTTGTTGCGGCGACAGTCCGTGCATGAACATGCCCATCCCGTTATCAGGCGACCGCATCTGGAAGTGCGACATGGCCGGCGGAGGTGCCTGTTGTTGAGGCTGCTGATGCTGGTGCTGGTGCTGGGGTTGGGGTTGAGGCTGGGACTGTGAAGCACGACCATCCAGGATTTGGAGGAACGCATTCTGTGTCTCGGTTCGGACGCCGGGCTGAGCAGGTCTCTCTGCACCGCTAAGACGCATCGACATGATGGCCGGATCATGGAAAGGCGGTCGGTCTAATCATATGGTGAGTACATTCTGTTCTCTTATGCTCCACTTGACAACTTACCATGAGCACTCGGTTCCTCCTTACTGCTCGGGGACTCGGCACTGGACGCAGCCGCCCGCCGCAGGAACTCACCAAAGAAGTTTTGAGCTTCCTGCTTGACATCCGCGCGGGGCGCTTCAGAGTAACCAGGCGTCTCGCCCTCATTCGGCTTGTGGCCGAGCAAGACCTTGTCCTGGGCCGGGGGAGAAAAGTAATCACCCAGACGCGCTGCCACAGGTTCTGGCTGTGGTTGCTGCTGCTGAGGTGGGAGGGAACCATTCACCGAGTAGGTATCGGATATCCTTCGCGACAGCCCACCGTCGTCGCTCGCGGGGGTATGCGGCTTTGATGTAAACATCCGAGGGGGGGTGCGAGGTGCAGAGGCCTCGTTGCCCAGGGGACCAAAGCTGATATTCACGTTGGGAAGCAGCGCTCTAAAGTCGTCTTGCATCGACCGCACCGAGGGGTTATTGGGAGAGCGCAAAGACGGCGAAGGTCGGTGGGGGTGGTGATGCGGGTGAGGAGGAGGAGGGCGGTGGAGATTCATGTTTTGCAGGTCGTTGCCCAGATCGGCCACCTCGGGACTGCCTATCGAGGACGGCTGGGCCGGCTGCCCCAAGCCTGGCGGCAAATTCATCATGTTGGCGCGCATCATGCCCGGTGGTGGCGGCGGTGGCGGTGGCGGTGCAGCCTGAGGCGGGGGCGCAAAGATACCCGGAGGCGGCTGCTGAGGCGGTGGCCCCTGACGGAAGTCAGGCGGCGTGAAACCAAACATGGGTGGCGGGCGAGGGAAGCCGTTGAAGAGACCGGAGGCCTCCAGCATCTGCTGCGAGTGAAGTAAACGGCGCTGCATCGAAGGATCTTGGCCGTTGAAGGGATCAAAGCGCGACGGATGCCAGTCGGGCGGGACGCCGATGCCAGGCGGCGGTCCCTGGTTCAGTCTGCCTTCAAGATGGGGAGGAGGAGGAACGTCATTGAAATGGCGCAGTCGTGGCTGAACGAGCGGATCGTCGCGGGCCGCGGCCATCCTCGGCTGCTCGGGTGAGTCCAGTTCGCTATGTACAAAGTTGGCCGAGCGCGGTTCGCGCGGCTCGAGCGGCTCGAGCGGCTCGAGAGGGGAGTCGAATTGAGCTAACGCAGCTTTCGAGTCAAAGTGCTCGTCTTGCACCTTCTCCGAGGTTTCCAGCTGCGCGCGCTCGCGGCGGTAGTCGATCGGATCAAACTCAAATATATCGTCGTCCTTGAGACTGGACAAACCGCGGGCCCCTTCCATCGCTTCCGCGAAATCATCATCCACGTCGTCAATGTCAAAGTTGCCCAACACATAGTTGGCAAACGACTGTTTCTCGGCTGATTTGGTTTGCGCCACGGGCGACTGGGCAGGTTCTGCTCCTTGGTCCTCGGTCGGTGTTTCGACGGCTGCTTCTTCCTGCCCGACAGCTTCCTCCTGCTGCTCCTGCTGCTCCTGCTCCTCCTGCTGTTCCTGCTGATTCATCGATTCTTCCACAGTTGGTTGTTGTTTATGCGCATCTTGCGCGGCAGGCGCCGCCTCAGGTACAACGTCCGACGGCTCCGTTTCCGATTCAGGGACCTCCTTGGAGATCTCGGTCTCTTGTTCCGGTATTTGCACGTCTTCGACTGTTACTGAAGCGCCTTTATCCGTGTTCGTATCATCCACAGCAGGCTTCACCTGGTCTACCACCACAGGCTCTTTCTCCTTTTCACCCATCCTATCCACGTCCATGGTCTCCGAAAGCGGTGGCGCTCCAGCAGGAGCAGAAGCAGAAGCAGAAGCAGAGGCCGGTGCGGGCTGCGATGGCGGCGGCATGTTGATCTGCCACGGGTTTTCCTGACGGGATCTCTTCACCTCGGGCGTCTCGGCCGGCTTGACCGTACTCGCGCGTTTGGCGGCCCGCTCCGACTCCTCAAAGTCCTCAAGACGTACCATCTTGGTCTTCTTTTTGTCTTTCTTCTTCGAGATCGTAGGCGAGCGTTTTGTCTTTGGCTGGGCAGACAGCGCGTCGGACAAGGAAGGACCAAAGTGATCGGGCGTGATGGTGCTGTCGCAGCTGGACGCCATGTTCTGGCCCTTGCCCCACGATGCCGTCGCAGGCAAAGCCGGCTTCTTTTCGATCGCAATGGGCTTGGCAGCCGGCATGTCGGGTGTGGTCGCGACAGGCTTGGGTTTCTGCTGCTTCGGTACCACAGGCGACGGGGCAGGCGAAGCTGCTGCCGCTGCTGCTGCTACGGAGGGTGGCGGCGAGGCTGGACGCAGTGGCGGTGGCGCCACCTTGGGAATCGGCGCCCATGGTGAGCCTTTGCGCGGGCTCTGTGAGTCCGTCGAGGTCGACGGTCGCAAGGGTGCCTTGAGCGCGGACGCGGCCGTAGCTACAGTTGTGGTAGTCGCTGACGCGGAGGGCGTGGCGGATGCTGCTGTGCCAGCTGAAGGAGCAACACGCTTGTTTGGATAGGACTGCTGACCCGCAGAAGACGATGGATGCTTGGTCCTGTGAAAAGAGGATTAATACAAACATGTTCGTTGTACCTAGCACCAGCACCCACACCCACACCCGCACCCGCACACGTACCCGACACTCGGATTCTCCTTGTTATAACTGTCTGTTTCATCACCGGGCTCGTGCAAATACATGCAGTTCGGGTTCGGACACGCCATGTGACGCAGATAATAGGTGCAGTATTTAGTGGTACCGTACGAAGCCCTAGTTCCAGATCAACATCGTATTTTACTCGGGTTCCATCGAGACGCTTACCTGACCGATCGTCCGTCGTGGTTGGAGCCATTGATGTCGGCAATGGCGCGCGCGGCATCGTCCTTACGAGCAAAGGTGACATAGATGCCAGAGAGGGAGGGGCCGTTCGCAGACGAGGCGTGCTGGGTGGATCGCTTGCTGACGACCAGCTTGGTGACCTTGCCATACTTTCTGAAGAAGTCGCTCTGATCCCAGGTAAGGTTTATTCGTTCGTTCGTTCGTCGCCCAATCGTTAGTTAGATTCAAAGGACAACACAGCGTCATCTGAATTGGTTTACCTCGGTCGTGGTATACTTGGGTGGCAGACCAAGCACATAGACAAGATTTTTTTGCACCACACGCACGTTGGAAAGGTGACGACGGCTCGAGTCCTTGAGCTCCCGTTGCTGTCTCTCCTTCTCCTTTTTCTCGCGCTTCAGCCGAATGACCTCGTCAGCACTCACCGGAACGAATTCGACAATCTGATCCGTGTAAATGCGTCTGCAAGCAGGGCATCTTCCGTTGAGATTGGATTTGATGTGGTGCCAGCAGAATCGACAAATCTAGCGAGCCGGATGAGCATGACACGGGCAGACACAAACATATGCGCAGAGAGACGCAAGGGCGCTTGCTTTACCTGGTATCCGCAAGGACAGGGTCGAAAGTTGCGGTCAGCAATGTCAAATTCTTCCATGCACAGAGGGCAGTCCAAATCCTCATCGTCCGACATCATTCTTAACGTCAGATGAAAATGAGAGCAAAGGGATTGTGTGGTTGTGTGGCTGTCTTCAGAATGATAGAAAAGTTACTATTGAAAGCGAGGTGTGCGTAGCTGTGTGAAAGTGGAAAGAGGAAACTCGAATGCTTGCGTGGTTTTCCTGGCTCCCCCATCATCAAAAAAGTCAGATTTGAGTGTCAGCAAAACACGCTATTAGCACATCCACACCAGGTGTACATGTAAACATATCTCTCCTTTTCTACCTCATGCACACGGACAAACAATTCATACAAACACAGCGCAGCTTATTCTAGGTGAGACAACAGGAGTCGCACTCATGCGAAAAGTACAAACTTTATACGATGTTGTAATATCTCATCAGAAGAGTGGACAGTATGCAGAAAGTGAGAATCGAAGTCATAATGCAGGTAAACCACGTCAAATCCTCCTGTATAATTGATCAGTACATGCAGCCACGCTTATCAGACGCTTGGATCTTGATTTCCAAAACCATACCTGGTATTGTCCCGGGACTTGGACGTTCATACCCCACAGGCCGGTCACGAGATTCATGGGTATAAGCACGCTTCCGAGCGCTGTTAGCTTCGAAAGCACGTCATTGATCTCATTGTTGGTCTGTGTCATTTCGATCGATATTTGCGCGAGGTAGTTGGAGTGGGATCGTGAGGAGATCTTTTCATAGTGGTTCAGCGACTGCAGCATGGTAATGATGTGGTCTTTGTCTTCTGTGTGAGCCTCAACGGTATCTTTCTTCCTTCCTTCCGATCTTTTTTTTTCTTTTTCTTTTTGAATGCTGATTTACCTTGCACATCACCGAGATAGAGCGCGACCTCGTTGGAGAGGGCAGGCCGGCCGCCATCCTGGGCATGCGCCTCGCCCCGTTTCACAATGGTTTTAACGACGTCTGCTTTCGAGACGAGAAGGCGAAGGAGGCCCATCATGCGCTTGCGGCAGTAACCAATGCGACGCAGCATGTCGGACTGCTCCGACTCTTTTAAAATCAAGACCAGTTCATCGATGGAGTCGACCTCGAACTCAATGGCGCGGATAAGAGGCGCAAAGGAGTCTGTAATGTCGTCCAAAATGGCGTAACATATCCAATCTTTCCTCCGACAGGCCCAAAATGGTCAATGTCGAGTCCCATGGTTTTCTCTTGTGCTACCTTACCGGGAGTAACGTTGATGTAATCCTTCAGCTGTTTGATACGCTTGCGAACCTGATACGGATGAGGTAATGGGCGGAAATGAAACTAGAGAGAAGGTTAGGAACAAGGCGTGGAACAAGCTAGAGTTTGCCTTACTGTCAAGATGCACTCTTTCATAATTAGTATATACATGCCCACTGGCTGAAGGTAGCTGACAGAGGTCTGGTCTTGATCAAAGGTACGGAAACAAATAAAATAGTAGTTCTTGAAGACTTCGCATTTCTCTCGCGGTTCTTCCATGGTGATATCTTCTGCTGTCAGCGGATGAATATGAAAGATCTAAAAACGGGGATAGCATGAGGGGGGTTACTCAAAATGACGAAGACGGAGACACCATGATGCGGTGCCGTACAAAATAGAATTTGAAGATACCTTGCTTAGCGCCTTCATCTCGGCATCGGTCGGGCTGAGGACGTCAATCCAGAAGCAGCCCTTCTTAAGCATGCTGCTCAAACTGTCACCATTGGAGGGTATCTCGGAGATCGAGCGGGCATGGATCGTGGATGGCTCGGCGGGGGAATAATAGGTAAAGCGATACGCATCCGTGCCGTCCTGATTGAGATGCTGCATGCCATGGTATCAGCAAAAAAAGAAAGGATGATCGTCATTTTTCTGTAAACAGGCTCGCTTTCTACACGTACCTTGAGACGGTCGCCATAGAAACTGCCGAAGCGCCTGCTTCCTGGATCAGTCACCATGTTGGACAAGCGTCGCTTCCTCGCAGGTGGATGGTGATGATGGTGATTGCTGGTGTTGGTGTTGAGAGAACGTCGTTCTTCTTCCAAATAGGCCTCGAGCTCATCAAAATCGATGCCGGTTTCGCCCCTTTTCTCGTCGGGGAAACACACATCCTCCTCGATGGAGGCGCGCCTTGAGCCGGCCGTGTCGACGTCTGAGCCATACAAATGAGGCGGCGTGCCTATTTTCGTATGTGCGCTTGTGTCCGTGTTGGGCGTGGTTGTGCTGGAATGGCGGTAGCGACGGAGCAGGTCTGCTTCGTCCTCATCGTGCATGTCTATAAGGATGTTATTGTCGTAGAGCTGGTGCGGGCGATGGTGGGACAGGTCGTTGAAATACGGGGCACTTGCAGCAACGGGATCCATGGACGACGGTGTCGAGGGTGTAGACTAAATCAATCAGTTGAGCCGTACAAGAAGGATGATCGGGCAACTCACTGCGGGTGGCATCTGGGGTATAGCGGCATAACGGTTGTTGCGTGCACGACCAAAGAACATGTTGAGGGGCTGAAACGGGGACGAGTGGGATTCCTCTGCAGAACGAGATCGCATGGCTGTCGTGTTGCCCGGCTGGTTCTTGTTACTATGGCTACTGTTGTTGTTGCGTCTTTTAGCTTTCGCCATGGAGCATCGTCAGAGGGAAGAGAGGAACGCCGGTTGCCCTCCTTTCCCTGTCTTTTAACCGCACTTTTTATTTTTGGTTGGTATCCGACTGGAGTCACATGGTGCAGCCCCCTCATTTCCCTTGCTTTCGTCCATGCAGTCTATGCGTCCTCGCAGTACGCCGAGCATGCATGTTCGCTCGCCGTTCCTGTCTTTTCTATTCTATCGTCGATCCTCCCATCCACGTCTTACTTCTTAATTTCTGCAACTCGTCACCGGTGACGCACATTGCTACATATCGTAGAACTTAATCGATTCCTTGACATTTTATGGCAGCCATAGCATTTTTCCTACATGACCACACTCAGTACCATAACGGAAGCAAAGAGCATGTTTCTGTCACATGAGTCAGCTTCGCCTGCCTTGGTTTGTGTATGTATGAGTCCGTTGTGGCCTGGATGCAATGGATGACCATCCTAATACTCCACATAAAGTGAATCTCTATCACCATGCAACGAGCTGCATTGCGTACACTCACTGGATCTTCGGAGAACATGCTGGTGCAACCATTTGATGTTAAAAAAATTCGCCATGTGCGCAGGACGAGCCCTCAGATGACGCTCACTTTCTTATTCCTTCCGTGCCCTTCCGCAATAGAAAAAAAAAAAAAAAGCAGCATCACTAGGCCATGCAAAGTGAGAGACGGACTGAGAGAGAATGTATTTTCTGTACAAAGGTAGGTGTAACGACACCGCCATTGCCCCATGCGCCCCACGCGTAGCACGGGCCAGGGCACTGACACTCATCCGCTCCGTATAGCCTTCTCATCTTTAGCATCCGCTCTATGTATCTAATAAATATTACTTTTTTTTGGCCCAACACCAGTCTTATAAGAATAAAAATAGCGGATCAGCGCTGCATATCAGTCTACGTGCATCACTTTCATGTAGCTGTGTCTCCTTCGGGGAAAAGTAGGACAGTACATTTATTTTACCATTTTAAGAAATAAACGCCTTCAAAGTAACAGATGTTGCTGTGTAACGAGGCAAAACGCTGGAACACTATCTTTTTCCTTTCCCCTCGTTTGCGTCTCCTGCGTGTGAGTTAGGAGGAGGGCATTGGGCAAAGGCACTACGACGCAAGAAGATAAACACCCATAGGTATCGATGTGTATTCTCGGTATCGTCATATGATACCTACCTTGCAGTGAATGGCAGGCAGTGGGTGGAGTACCAGTAAGGAATTGGAATAGTCTTCTCTCTCACTCGCTATGGTATAGATTTATTGACTGTTTTTGACAGCATGCTCAACAAACTCTATCCGATTGAAACAATACCGGGGTGCTCCATGGCCGATTTATCATAGGGCGAGTTTTTACGCCCATACTTTATAAAACAAACAGATGGAAAGGAAAGGACATGCGCTCAGCCTACGAAGATATGATCACAGGCTTTTTTTTTGGTGCTCACTGCCTCTTATCTTTATATGCAATGATCCGTTCAATGAATGCTCGCAAATATCGCTCACTCTTTGTTCCTTGCATACAGTATGTACTAACCAGACAACCAACATGGCGGCAGACATACTACTGCGCTTACGAGGGAGAAACATGCGCATGTAAACAACGTACATACTGCTGAGGGACTGCGGTCTGACATATGCGACGATCGGACAGCAGTGGCGTCTTTCCATCCCTGCCTGTATCCGCTCGTTACCAGTCATCCAATGGAGTACTCGCCCCGCTCACTGCGGTATGTCTGCAGATGAGAGTAACTGTGCAATTGTGCTAAGCACGCACCATTTTCGATTTCACAAACAAACAAAAGCGCGTTTGACATGCATAAGTGCTATTTATATTTACTTCAAGCTAGGCTCAGGCCTTGTATACTCTGCACCACTTTGTCAACCTGGGCATCTTCGCTGTGCGGTGACAATGGACCGTCCTGGTTCATTCGCGACTTGATAACGTGGAGTGCTTCTTCGAGTGTCTTTCCGGAATCTAAGTGTTACGACACAACGTCAGTGGTTGAAGGATGGTTGATTCGTTGATGAGCTTACTATCAATGGAGCTCAGGAACCGGACCAGTTCCTTGCATAACTCGTAATCATCCATGTCCATAGCCCTTTGTAATAAACGGATCGTGTCCTATGAAAAAACGCGGTGTCAACAGGTTGATCTGGTGGGGAGCCTAGATGCGTCTGTTTGTAGTTCTTGTGTTACCTTCCCACCCACAGCCAGAGGTTGCATCGTTTGCAAGATGATCAGGTAGGATGTCGCTGTCCGCAGCCGACCATCAGAGAGGCACAGCTTCATCAAAACAAATGAGATAACGCTCCTGTCGCGACATGTATACACCATACCTCAAACAAATCTTTGGGCTCGCCGACAGCGGAAAACAAATGGTCCCATAGTGCCACCTCAGTTTTACGAGCACAGCTGACAATCACGTCCAAGGCGTGTGGAAACTGGTCCAAAAATTTGATCACCAGCGGCAAGATCGCATCTTTGGGTTTTCGCCAAGCAAAGACGGGGGAAAACAAAAATGAGCATGTACATGTGGGGACGCTTGGCCTGCCATGTTTACCTTGGTCGACCCGGTGCTCTGTCTCCTCCTCGAGCACGGTATGCAGTAAGATTTCCAATGAGTGACCAAAGTAGATCAATCGCTCGTAGGCACGTGCAAAGACAACCGCATCCTCCTCGAAATCTTTATGCAGCAAGTACTGGAGGACATGGTGGAGGAAGAGGTGTGTCTAGAGAGAGCAAGAGCGAGAAGAAGAAAAAAAAGCTTAAGAGGATGCAATGCACAGCTGTGTACGTCCTACCTTGGTACTCATCTTGAACATGACAAAGCCAAGGGATTCACGGTATATCATGCCTTGCTCGACACCCACGATCACGCCCTTCTCCACCAGGACAGAGTGTGGGTAAAAGTCCAAGGGGATATGGATAGTGCCGTCTTCGAGGTTGTCGAAACTTGGAATGTGCCAGCGTGAGAAGCCCTCCATTTCGACGACGGACATGGAAGGTGAGGCAGGTTCGGGGCCAATGTGATAGCCGAGCGAGTACGGCCTGCCAATATTCGCTCTTGCAGCTAGTATACTCGGCGTCGTGGGCGTGGATGGTTCACTTTCATAGACATCATTGCCAAACGTTTGGAAGCTGCACTCGTCACTCCGCAACAAGTTCGGGAACATCTTGATGCCTTGATCATCGACAGCCCATAAAGAATTGCAAAGGTTGGCGATACTTTTCCGGCCTATCCAGTAGTATTCGGTTTTGTTGCAGACCACGTGCACGTCGTAGTGCGACTGTATTGATACATGGCCCGTCAGGTCCGAGTCATCATCGTCGTCCTACAATCAGTCAGTGAGTGGAACTATAAGGCGAGAGGAAAAACGCTAATCTTACTGGTACTCTGGGACATAACATGATGAGTTTTCCATCCACCAGGATGAGGATATTGGATGTGATAACGTCATTTATGTTACTCATTTGATCTAAGTATTGAAGTGAGTCATGCAAAAAGCTTGCCTGGGTTGACCATGTAACCTACCTCCCACATAGCTCCCAAAGAGACTGATGCCGCGCACACGAGTGACTCTGGCAACGATGCCGCCAAAGGTCACGCGACGCACGCGCTCGAGTCTGGCTGTGACAGAATTTGCGCTGCCGTTGCTCATGGACGTGGCACTGTCTGACTTGGCAATGATGGTATAGATGCTCAAGACATTCTCTGCGGTATATACAAGCAAATAGTTGCCACACACATTGAGATACAGAGGTACGTGGGTCAGTGTTTCAGTGTGCAGGATGTAGGCGTTGTCGAGGTTATTGTCTCGATTGTAGATGCGGACCTAAGCATTTGTGAGCGCTCGGTGCTCATTGCATAAAAAAAAAAGGCCCTTCATTTTTCTTACCTCGTAATTTTTACCACCTGTGGTACCCGACGTCTCGCAGGCAACGAGTAGTAGGTTCTTGTACCATACCATGCCGCCTCGCACCAGGAAACTCTGTTCTTGCTGCTGGTTACCGAAAAGCTTCCATCGATTTGAAAAGGTATTGTAGTGTGCGAATCCCCGTCGGCCAGCGACGGCAATAAATTTGCCGTCAGAGCTAATGGATGAATAGCGGATAGGCCAGTGGTCGGTTATATACATGGGGGGATACTAAAACAAAGCATAAGCGTAATGTAGCGTCGTATCTGTAGCACGTACCAGTACTTGAGTCCACATCACAGCATCGGGGTCAATGGTTGTCGTGTTGTTTTCTTGATAGTCGCCACCGTAATTATAGACAAGGACGCGATCATCGGTTTGTAAAAGTCCTCTCCGTGCATTGTCCTGTTGCAGTGTAAACAACAAAACGCATATTTCAATGGATGACACTTACGGAATTGTGGAAATTGGTAATCGCAGATTTTGCAAAGGGGAGCGTGTACAGCTTGTGAATTGGCTCATGGCTGTCGTCTTCGTAATCCATACTCAAGACAAAAAGTTGATGGTTGCCAGGGCCCCAAAACTATCCACTCGGATTAGGATGTACTCATACACATATCGACTCCCTTTTCCTTTACCAAGCTGCTAATGCCTCGAACATACGCATCTTGCGTCCGAGAGGGGCTCCTTTGGTTAAATAGTAAGCGATCCAGTGCCTGAATCTTTCTTTCTATCCCCTTACATCATGTCCGCCTCATTTTTGTGCCCAAGAAAGATATCATCGGTTTCATTAATAGAGCTGAGGAGATTGCCATAGACACTCCAGATGGCCAGTCCACGATGCTGATAGCCGACCGCGATCGCATATCCGTCCGAGGTCCATTCGAGAGAAGTGACAATATTGACTTCGTATTCTCCTTGGTCTGCTCGTCGTGAGATGGGATCGGAGGAGGGGTAAGCGACGAGGGACAGAGTATGTGACAAAGTAGGCGCGGAGGTGTAGTTTTGAGCTGAATAGACAAAGACCTTGCCGCTAAATACAATTTTCCCGGTGTCAATCAAACAGGTTACACGAGCATAGCTTTCTGTTACCCTTTTGTGCCGACCGCGATCAGAGAGAACTTGGCATTGATAGCTACACAGGTGGCCGCCTGTTCGCCTTCGGCTGCCTCATGAAAGCAGATGCCGTTCCAGGTAATGGGATCACGGTAGGAAGGCATGGTGGGTGAGATGGGCCCTGATAAGGAAGCGCGGCGATCCCCATTTTCGAGAGGCGGTGGGTTGGACTATAGACGCGATTAGTTACATAGGCTGAACATATATATATATATATATTTATATAAAGAAAAGGCTTGCAAACTGACCCCGATGGAACTTCTGCTTTTTCGGCGCTCTTTGGGAGAACCCGCCCCTCGTGCATTGAGAATAAAATAAGCGCGGCCTACGTCGGATATCCAGACGGATATGTTCATAGCTCTGTCGTATTTGGCAAGGACGACGCGCTCTAATAAAAAAAATTCAGGATTGATATCATGATTTTCTCTCGTCGATGGACTTACCAGCGGGGTCTCGCAAGATGCCGAGTTTGTGTTGTATAGATGTTTGGGTAGAGTTGACTTCGTGTGGATTCCAAGAGATGCACTGGATGGCAGCAGGTTTTTCAGTGGCAATGATGAGCGTATCATCAGACGACGTGCCCCTAGAGAAACGATCCAATTAAAATAAGATGTCAAGAGGATAAAATCATGCATATAGCGTACCAGGAGACGCCGGCATCTACCCGTATGGCGAGTCGAAATTTTAAGAGGATCGTCCGTGGACCGCCGCCTTCGCCAGGTCCAGACACATGGGCGTGGTGTGAGTGCGCAAAACTAAATTCAAAGGCGCGTTGATCAAAGTTGATGATGGCGTACAATAAAAGATAGTTTTTGGTGGTCTAAACAGAGAGAGCAAGATATAAATAGATGGATAGGTAAAATCGATGCATAAACAGGAGAGAAGATAAAAGGTGATTAGAAAAAAGTTCAGCTCGAGTGGATAAAAGGACAATAATATTAGATAGAGATATACCATGATGACAATAGCGGTAGCATCGGGTTTCCAGAGAATGGACTTGTTTTCGCCAAACTCATCGATGTGTTTCTCGGACCGTTCGACAAAGGAAAGCATGGTGACCGGCTGATACAGACGGTGGAGGTGGATATCGAGTGCACGTTGTAGACGGCGTATATTTGGTTTATGTTCGGTGAGCAAGGAAGGATGGATAGGGCGGTTCAAAGTACCTTGACTGACCAAAGGTAGAGGGCGGTTGCGGTGCAGGTGACAAAGAGCGACGCGTGCGGGGATGCAGCCATGCAGACCATGTCTGAAGGGCGCGGAAAGGACGATGACGGCTGACTCTTTGCATCCGTGGCCTGCGCACTCGCTCGGATGGCACTCGCCAAGCACAATTGGCTTGCTATGCCGTTGAGCCAGTACATTCTATTCTACAGTAGAAAGAAGAAGGAGAAGCACTGGGCCCGTACCACGGAAACGGCGCTTGAATTTGTTCGTCTTTTAACCCTTTTGCTTTTTTTATATCCAAAACGCCCACCAACACCTTCGAAATGACATCCGTCATTACTCCCGAATCCCGCATCAAGTACGACCCCGTCTCCTCTACCCATTGTGTGCAACTCACCGTCAGTCCACATTTCAAGGGTCAGCTCCGTCCTGAATCGCGACACCACCACTTATGGTAAGCAAAACCTCGTTGATGGCAGCGAAGAAACCTGCTGGAACTCGGAGCAGGTAGGATACCATGGAACCCTTAATAATGACGCTCTGATAAACCTGTTGTATCTATATAGGGTCTGCCCCAGCACGTCCTGATTGATTTCGGATCGCCTGCCAAGGTAGAAACGCTTGTTCTGACCTTCCAAGGTGGCTTCGTGGGCAAAAAGTGCCGCGCCCTGGGCAGTGAGCCATCGTCGCCCAACGACTACAGCGTCGATCTCGGCGAATTCTACCCTGAAGATATCAACCCGAGTCAGTCCTTCCCGATTCCCTCTTCTGTTCCTCTTCAACGCCTAAAGGTCATCTTTGAGGAGAGTACAGATTTTTATGGACGAATTACTATCTACAAATTGGATGTCTTGGGTCATAAAGAAGGCTAAAGCGTTATATCGAAAAGCTATACAGTCTGTACATACAAATTATTTTCTCATGTGATATATCATCGCTCTTATGAACGTCGTCACCGTCACCGTCATCACTAAGCAACGCCCGCTGCCTTTCGATTGACGAACCCGTATTTCCCGATCCATGCAACCACCACAACCAGTCCTACTACACATGCACCTATACAAAAGAAAAAAAAAAAAAGAAGACAATGAGCCCATGTGTGTCCATACATAGAATGCTACTTGCCCAGATAGTACTGAAGGACAGTGCGCCGACCCATGGTGAGTATTCCGCCTTTGGGAAGCCGCCTCCGGTTCAAGGTGATGATGAGGATGCAGATGGATCCAATCACCAGTGTATACACAAGCCCCACTACAAAGTGTTGATATCTCGAAAAGCCTTTTCCGGGTTTCTTATACTTACCATACAGTCCATCTGGAAATTCAATCGCTACAGCAGCAAGTAGTGCGCCTATGTCATAGAGTTGAGTTTTTTGCTTCACTTGGTGGGTGAGGACCTACCATAGACGAGGGAACCAAGTGCGAAAACAACCTTGTTAAGCATGGAGAGTGGGCCATTCACTTGGTCCCTGAAAGCCAGGATCTGGACCCAAGACATCCACATGGCACCTGGATGGTTTCAATTCTAAGCTCTCTATACAGTACTAGTGCAAAGCGCAAGCACATACCAAAAGCATACATGTAATGCGCGATCTTGTGTTCCCACAAATCTTCCATATACAAATAGATGGCTGTCAGTTGCGGCCCGAGCGTGGCGTCGGCCATGAGTTCTGGATGTGCGTTCATGAAATCTTCCACGGGGTGCTAGACAGTGACAACAGAGATAGAAATACAAATAGACATAGAAATAGTAACGAGCTCAGCATGGGTTGTGTGTGCAAGGGTAGCCATTTATTTGCGCATACCTTGAACAAAGCTGCTGCTAGATGGATCCCGTGCCCCTGAACGTAGATAGCCGCTCCTATCGCCCAGAGCAACCAAACGATCGTTTTCTCTTTGAAAGGTCCCCCTACAGTAACGTGGATGCTCCGTCAGTCCGCCTTATGTTTTATATCGAGGGCCCGCTTACAACTGGCAGCGCTTGGCCCGATATTGAACATGATGAACATGTTGAGGGGCAACGTAACGAGCTAAATAAAGGATGGCTCAGCCCTGGAAAAGGATCATGGATTACGAGACATACGGGGTCAAATAGACGCCAGATAGCGTCGCCAGAAGTCATACTGCTCACAGCTGGAAGGTCGGTGACGACAGGAATAAGTGTAAAGATGAGCATTGCGAGTGGGGTGATTAAAAGTAGGCAGACGAGACGACTATCATTCGTTTCGCGATTCACGAGCTGTTGGTCGGGCGACAATACAATAGGTTGTGTCTGGTCATGCAGCCCATCGTGAAGGTCAAGGTCATCGTCGCCTTGGAAGTATTGTGTGCTCCGTTGCTTTTGATTGTAGATCGAGGGCAACTCGTACGTGCTCATGGCTTGACTTCACTTGAGTTGACTTGAGTAGTGTAGTGGAGGTACCAGTCAAAAGAGACACATGAATACAGAGTGGTTGTTTGCCAAGGCTACGCTATTTTTAATTTTGGAAATACACTTTATCAAAAGTTGCCAAGATCGCTAACGGGTGGAATCACACTAGCTTCTGTACATACAGTATAGCTCTAACGTACCTAATCGTGTGCTGCAAATAGGTAGAATATTGAGCAAATTGTATATACAGCGCTTAGACCAGGTAGCAGCAATTCCTGACACCATTCCCCTCCATTAAAATATTGCCAAAACCTGCATGATAGGGACATTCATCGCTTAAATGTTATAATGTAGATCCAGCCTACCACGTCTTGTACAGCACGGCTTATAATCGCTGAGCATTCCATATCACAGGCTCAGCTCATAGCAAGCGTAGGACGGGACAGGCTTGCACCTGCTCATCTGCTTTTGGTTTGCGTAGTACGAGTCTACCGGAAACAATGGAGAGGGGTGTCCATTTTAGACATACACGCCTGTGGCGCTGCTGGGGCAGGATGCAGACAGCACACGGAAGGTCTTGTGACAAAAGAGCTCCCTTCCATTTTTATTGGTAATCTGCAGTATTTTTGTTTCTTTTTGTTGCACAGCACAGTGAGTTTATTTGGTATTGAGAGAGGATGTACTGTAATTGGGCTGACATAGCCGATAAATGGAATGGGTGCATGGTGGCTGAGCCTATGCCGCCAATGAATTACATTGGGCAAGTTCAGAAAATATAACCGGGATAGGCCCTTCCCCGATAGATACACCCATACAACACATGATAACGCGACGAGCACTGCGTTTAAGAACAACGAGTACGGCCCCTGCCTCTCCTTCGCTGAAAGCGTCTCTGGCTAGCTCGCGAGTGCTTTACCACTCCTCGCCAAAGCACCACCACAAAGCAGCTGCCGAGCCCAAGCAGGTCGCAGACGATTCACCCCTCAACAAAGTTGCGCAGGGTCTCGACGCCCTCCGCTCCAAGGTCATCGATGCCACGCCATTACGCCATGTCACGAAAACATCCGATGCCGTGCCTTTTACGGGGGAGGCCACGACCTGGAATCAGGCCATGCGCGAAGCACAAAGCCTGGTCCAAGACGACGAAGAGCAAGATCGCATAGTGGATCCTGCCAAACTGGTGGGACGCGATCTGCTTGATCTCAAGGGCAACATTGGCAAGTTGCTAGGCAGTGGCCACCCTTTTCTCAACACGGTTGCCAAGCACTATTTCAGCGCAGACGGCAAACATATCCGACCTCTCCTCGTTCTCTTGACCGCACAGGCCACGAGCATCGCACCCAAAGATCAAAAAGAACCGACGATAGACTACCAATCCATAGACACCCCCATCTCGCATGGTCTGAAGAATATCACCAGCCACGACACCTTTGACCGCCAGACACACTACACCCCCTCCATCACCCGCCAGGGTTGCACCATCCTGCCCACCCAGCGGCGCCTGGCCGAGATATCCGAGATGATCCACACCGCCTCTCTCCTTCACGACGATGTCATTGATGCCTCCCTCACCCGCCGCAACCTCCCCTCCGCCAACGCCAGTTTCGGCAACAAGATGGCCGTCCTCGCCGGCGACTTCTTGCTCGCCCGGGCCTCCTTGGCCCTCGCCCGTCTCCGGAACGCAGAGTGCACCGAGCTCATGGCCACCTGCATTGCCAACCTCGTCGAAGGCGAATTCATGCAGCTCAAGAACACGCAGGACGGACGTTCAGGAGCGGACAAGCCAAAGATGTCGACGTTTGATTATTACATGGAAAAGACCTACATGAAGACGGGCAGTTTGATTGCACAAAGCTGCAAGGCGTCGGCTGTGCTGGGCAACTGCACAAAAGAAGTGGCCGATATCGCGTATGATTTCGGACGCAACCTGGGACTCGCATTCCAACTGGTGGACGATATGCTTGATTTTACAGTAACTGCAGCTGACCTCGGCAAGCCGGCAGGCGCCGATCTCAAGCTCGGATTGGCGACAGCGCCTGTCTTGTTTGCGTGGGAAGAGTTCCCTGAACTGGAGCCTTTGATCAAACGCAAATTTGCAGAGGAAGGCGACGTCGAAAAGGTAACCAAAGCAAAAATATCGATCGATAGGTATTAAGGGTTGTCTTATTTTGCTCAAATCTGGCTGGTTTTGGATAGGCACGGAATTTCGTGTATCAGAGCGACGGACTCAAAAAAACGATGGGTCTGGCTGAATCGCACTGCAAAACCGCTATCGAAACTATCTCGCGCCTGCCGCCCTCGGATGCCCGTGCTGCACTTATTCAACTCACGGAAAAATTGCTCACGCGGCGTCATTAATCATGAAACTGCCCCACCCCCCCCTCCCACTTCAGCTAAAAGTTGATTTTTTTACATATAATTTTTTACACATACTTTTTTTCGCCCTCTCTCGCGATTAAGCTCCGCTAGAAAAAACATGGAAAAAAAGACGCATTCAGTCTTCTCTCCATTTCCATATATCTTCTTCCCTCTTTTGCTAAAGTTCTGTTCCCATAGACTTTGGCATATTATCATAGAGAAGCACAGTCTTTCTTTATATCAAAAACCCCCTCCTCTACTTTTTTTTATTTGCGGGCTGTATATATTCAGACCCGTATTGCCCAAGACGTCCTCAGAAACAAGACTTGTGAACAGCCTTTACGCCCGCCGCGGCTTCCCTCCTTGGCTTGCCTGAGACCCTTTAACTTATACACTCTGCACACACTCTGCACTGTTCATCTCTGCTTGAATCCTCTTTCCTGCCACCCTTACTGCCCATCTTGCCCTCGCCGTCATGCGTACAAAGCTTGAAACTGTGCTGCCCAGCCGGGTGCCCAACCTCAGTCTCAAGCCAATCTCCAACAAGGCTGCCGCAGCTGCAGTTCAGGCATCCGACAGCATCATCCCAGACACCCCCATTCAGAACTGCTCCATCAAGGACTGCATTCAGCAGAAACTAGACTCTCTGGAGGAAGCTGACCTCGACCAAGAAAGCCCCTTCTTCGTCGGTGACCTCGGCTCTATCCTTCGCCAGCACATTCGCTGGAAGACCCTCTTACCGCGCGTCGAGCCCTTTTTCGGTAAGCCATCACCCAGGAAACACTGACACAACATACTTATCAGTCCATTAAGCTGTCAAATCGAATCCGGATCCCATGGTCGTGAAGCTGCTCGCCTCGCTGCAGTGCGGATTTGACTGCGCAAGCAAGTCCGAGATCCAGCAAGTCCTCGACCTGGGCGTCGATCCTGGCCGCATCATTTACGCCAATCCGTGCAAGCAGGCCTCCTTTGTTCGCTTTGCTGCCCAGCACAACGTGGCTCGCATGACCTTTGACAATGCGGAAGAGCTGGCGAAGATCAAACGTCTTTACCCTGGCGCAGAACTGCTCTTGCGCATTCTGACCGATGATTCCAACTCGCTCTGCCAGCTCGGCCTCAAGTTTGGTGCTCCTCTCGAGAACGTTCCTCACCTGTTGCAGACGGCAAAGGATCTGGAGCTGAATGTCGTCGGCGTGAGGTGAGTTTCGTCTTTCGTCTGTCCTTCTCCCCCGCCCCGCTCCTTTCCTTTTGCTTTGCTGACCTTCGTCTCCCCTTTTCCCAGCTTCCATGTGGGCTCTGGATGTACGAGTGAACACGCCTTTGCAGATGCGCTTTTGCGTGCACGGCGTGTGTTTGATGAAGCCGAACAATATGGCTTTTCCTTTTCGCTCCTCGACGTGGGCGGTGGTTTCCCCGGTGCAGACGTTCAGGATGGCATCACATTCGAGAAGGTGGCGGCTGTCTTGGCTCCTGCTCTGGACACTCTGTTTCCTGCCTCTGTGCGCGTCATTGCTGAACCCGGTCGTTATTTTGTTGCCTCCGCTTTTACACTCTGCACCCATGTCATTGCTCGCCGTACGGTCAAATCTCAAGACACCCGTCCTTCTAACTATATGTGTAAGTAACGTCTTGGCATGTTTGCAATTTTGTTTATTTACATGGGTGTTCTAGACTATGTCAACGATGGCATGTACGGCTCCTTTAACTGCATTCTTTTCGACCATCAGAAAGTGCATCCCAATGGTGAGAGAAATACTTCACCCATGATTAAATGATGCTGACTCGAGCCATTCTAGTTCTTATCAAGGACGGCACGCTCAAATACGGTGAAACGCTGGATGAGGACGAGTCGGAATGCAGCATCTGGGGTCCCACCTGCGATTCGATTGATTGCCTGGTGGAGAAGACGCGTCTACCCACGCTTGACGTCGGTGACTGGATCTACTGGGAGAACATGGGCGCTTACACGATTTGCGCAGCCTCTCAATTTAACGGCTTTAAAAAGACTGAGATCATATACACGAACACTTTCGGTGTCTAAATACACAGTTACTAATTCATTTATATATACACTACCTTACTTGCGGAAGAGATTTCGTTCTGAAATATGTCGTTCGATCGAAGGATTTTGCTTCCCCTACATCTAAGCGGTCTAAGCGGCCAGAGACTGGGTCGTTGGTGCACGGTCACAACGCATAGCCGCCTCCTCACCTGAGCCTGAGTGCGCTTTAATGTCACAGTATAATTTCACGCATATGCAGATACTTATCGGTGGGTGAAAAGTATTTGGCGAGGAGGCACATGTCTTTGAGGGAAGCTGCGGCGGTGGTCCGCCTAACTAGCAAGCGGGCAGGAGGAATGCAGATGCGGACGCGGAAGACAGCAGGAAAGGAGAAACGCAGTATAGTATGCTGTATTCATGTTGGACGAAGGTTAAGGATGCCCAAAATGACGTATTCTTGACGCGATAAATCATCGTCCACCTTAAGAGGAGCTTGTAGTGCCCTGATGGTCATCATCAATTTCACTTCCAATGCTAGTTCCCCGTCTTCGAAGAGGACAAAGAAGAAGGTAGACACGACAAGATAAGCGTCCTTTTTATTGTAGTCGGCCGAGAATATATTCTGCAGAGACTGACGTCAAATAATCTTCGTGCTTCAAAGGACCCATTGGTCCTCTCTGATTACTGTATATCTTCCTACTGTGTCAGATACCGAGAAATGTATCTGCATATCCCAGTGTGATAAAACCATGCGCTAGATAAGATGAAATTGAAGTGTGCTAGATGGCCTCTAGCTTGATTTCCACAGCAATCGCAGCAAATAGCGAGTGTACTATCACAAGCGGTTTGTGACCTTTATATAATTGCAGTGCTTGTTGCAGTGCTTGTCTTCCTAGCTCGAGCTGAGATTGAGTTGTTGAGTCTCAGTTGTCAGAGGCACTATGAACGCGCTCGTGAACAAACTATGCGTGATGTAATCAGTTGATCTTCGATAGTGATTTAGATTAGGCATATGAGCCATGAGCTGGTATCTTAAAGTGCCCTATGCACATCCATCATAGAGGTATTACTGCTCTCCACTGGCATCACATCACATATACGTGAAAAAAGTTCTACTTTTTATGTAATGCGAGAATCAAATGAAGTGGTATATCTAGTGTAAGATCAAAGCAGCTACCCATCAAAGACAGAATCATCGATGGTGATACCAAACTGCTGCTGTATCTATTTTCGATGGCTGAGTATAGGGGAAGATCGCTCATGGGTTGGACTTACTTGATCCTTTAACCGTTGGTCGAGCACCTCCTCGAAACCTTGGCCTTTCTTTCCAAACAGGGCACGATCCAGCCGGTCACGCATTTGGACAAGCCAGAAACTGAGGCTCATCAGCATTAGTGTCAGATCGAACACCCACAGCCGCCAGGTTGCTTGAGCAACACGCTCAAACTGGATAGTACGATCTATTGATCCACGCAGCGATACGTTCGTCGTGGGCTGCCGTGATAAGCCATGTAAGGCCCACCGTGCCATCACATTGATGCGATTTACCGGGCTTCCCAGTGTCTTATTGTTGGCCCGGACAATGTTCATATTACGAGAGATGAAGATCAACTCACGGGGAAACAGGGCCTGGTCCTTCAAGAATTCGCGGATGCGCTCTTTAAGAGACACCTGCAGCTCATAGACGTCCTGCATGTCGAGGTTGGCTTGGCCCAAGTGCACGGCTTTCTGTGGACTGAAAGGCTTCTGCAACGTAATGGAAGCAAACATATTTGGATCTTGGATACCCTGCAAGAGACAGGTGAGTAATGCTGCAGCAATGACCCTATTATGAGTGCATGCTTACCCATCCTTTGCATATCCGTGTCACGGTGTCCATGTCAAGCATAAATAATGATTCCCATAATTGACAGTATTCGAGGCGGAACCTGTTACCAGCGGTCAGGCGCGAGATATGCATCATTGGGTATCACTTACTGTTCTGACTCTTGGATGTAAAGACCATGATCAATGATAATGACCTGTACGTCATTTTTCTTGTAGGGGTGAGCTCTGACGAGGACATTTCCTGGATGGGGGTCGCCTGGACATGCGATACCATGAGCAACTGGTGTACCTTTTGCTATATGCTATAACTCACCATGAACGAAGCCACTGCGGAAGATTTGACTCGAAAAGGCATCAATGGTGGTACGCATAGCCCGCTTTAAATCAAGACCATGGGCCTTAAGCTTCGCCTCGTCCGTTAGCTGAATACCATCGACCCATTCGCACACTAGGACCCGCTTCGAGCTTATTTCCGGATAGACTACAAAGGAGATGATGTCAGCGGATGTCACGTTGCGTGCAAGTGGTGGGCCAGCGCATACCTTTAGGGACGTAAACGCGATCTTTGAGAGACGGTTCTTCCTTAAAATGGGACCAGGCCAGCTGGGCATTCTGAGCCTCCGTTTCAAAGTCGGCTTCCATGCGGATATGTTTTTCAACATAGTCTGAGGACCACGACAGGGGCAGTTCAAACAAACGTTCATAGGCCATGAGTAAGATACGAAAGGCACGGAGGTCCCAGTTCATCTGTTTCAATATGGCGGGCTTTTGTATCTTGACAGCCACGACGTCTCCATTATGCAGCCGTGCACGGTGCACCTGAGCAATGGATGCCGACGCGACTGGCATCATTTCGAATTCGGCAAACACCTGACTTGGATGAAGCCCGCCAAAGTCTTCGCGAAACACACGCTCCACCACCTCAAACGGAAGTGCCGGTGCAGAGTCAAATAGCCGTCGCGCGCGTCGCTGGTACGCGACAGGCAACACGGTCGATTGCGTTCCAATGACTTGACCCATTTTGATATAGAGACCGCCGTTGCGCTCAAAGACGTCAAATATCCGGTTAGCCACGCGTTCATGGAGCTCTTCAATGTGGTTCATGCTGCTCTCTTTTGGAGATGGACGAAAGTTGAGTTTGTAGTCGACAGCGAGGGCAATGCCATTGTAAAAGGTGCGAGTCGTGCGTTGCAGCAGCTGAGCTTCGGAACGCGCGTCAAGAGCATAAATGGCGCCACCTGCAGCAGTGAGTCCCAGAGCCAGGCGGCAAGCAGGTCGTGCACGGAGGAATGCTGCCATGGAAGGAGAGAAAAAAGAAGACCCGTTATGCCGCGCAGTAAACCACAAAAAGGATAGTGCTATTAACCCCGATCATCGGCTCACCCGATTTGCATACAATGGCAATTGTAATTATTCTGTCAGAAGATACACGGTGTATTTGTCACAATTACCGAGACCAAACTTTAGCCACGTACTGCTACTACCCTTCGCTCGCATAGCAGCCACTGGCGAGTATCATGGGAACCACCGTGAGCTGTGAGCTGTGAGCTGTGAGTCAAGCATTTCATAGATGCACCGTGCAGCTCTCAAAATCCTCACCTGATTCAAACTTCCTCATTCTATTTTCATATCGCCAAAAATAATGGCATTCATAGAGTTGCCGTGTGGCGTCACTGCAAAAAATAATATAAAAAAAAGAAAACCGCAACGTGTGCATTGAAATCGCATATTGCACAAACAACCATATCGTAAAATAGAAGCAAAAAAAATCATGCTGCTCGCAACACAAAATTTCTTCACCGTCGTCATAATTTAAAATGCTGTATCTCATGCGATTTCTCTGGTCAGCAAGCACAAGGCACAGGCCAGCTGGATACATATGGACACAAAGATAAACTCTGGTCCACAAGGATAGAAAAAGGACGCTCATGTGGTGCAGGACATGCGCTCAGACATAATCACTTTGCAGGCGCTGTTACGTGATGATAGCACCCTTACGAGCGGATCTCCTGCGTGCATCAAAGCACCGGGAAAAAAAGGCCCTAAACCGGTACCGAGCGACATGTTTGGAAAGTCGAGAAACCTTGTCTTTTTCTTCATTTGCGTTTTACCGGCATGAAGAGAATAATGCTATGTTACCATAACCCCACTCCTCCTATCGCCATCGCCGCTACATCTCCAAGGAAGGGAAGACAAACAGACAAGGTGATCAGCGATTATGTTTTTCCCACGTTATGCATGAAATATGGCTAAAGCAGATAAGTCTAACCTTCGTTTGATATGCTCAAGTGCAAGATTGATTTCATCCTCCCCAAGGGAGAAGGCAGAAGATTCTGTCAAAAAGCATGACCTTGACTTCGAATGCGGCCACGATGCATGCACCCTTCTGGAAAAGATTACTGAATCATGCATAGTGCCCATCCGCTTGGTTTCTATAAAAGATCAAGGCTGGAGTACTCGCACTACACGCCTTCCGCTGCAACCCCCACAGCCTTTAATTTTTATACACTGCCATGGCCCCCAGCAAGACGCAGCTTCGCTGGTCTTACTTCATCAACAAAATCTTGGGTTCGTGTCTGCATCTGTGCACGTTGAACGGATTATCTAATACTTCTACCATCATACGGGATAGGACGGCCTGCTGAGGAATCCTTTCGTTCACGTCATTACAGTTACAATAATTATTACCCGTTTCAGCACAAGGCGTTTTCGACCACGTTGCTTTCCACAGACACAGTGGTTTCCTCATCGCATCGCAACACGCAATCTGCTCCCAAAAGGGATCATTCCAGCTCAAGCCATTTGTCATCTCTAAGCGAAAGCAGTGACGATAGCCTTACTACGTTTCCTTCCTCTCCGCTTGCGCTGAGTACTTCGCTCTCTTCCAGCATTTCCAACGGCAACTCTTCTGCAGACAGCATCACCGTGCTATCATCACTAGTAAAAACGACAACAACGGCAGCTCCTCAATTATATCCTGACGCTATCAATACCCTCATATCGGCCTCAGATCGCGCTCAAAAGAAGGAACCACCTTGTCTTGCTTACTTGAACGACATGCCTGGTCCGCAACTCATCGACAGACGCTTCGATACGGAGCCCGTTCTCACTGAGAATATTGCCACAAAAGTAAGTTACCGTAGATAAGATAACTCGTCCAAGGTTACTCATGTACGACGCTTTGGTGTTCTAGCTTCGAGCATCACTCCCACGCCGCCATCGCGTTGCGCAGCAGTGGTCTCTGCTTTACAGTCTCGATCAACACGGCGTCAGTCTCTCTACTCTTTACCGCCGATTACGTACCTACAAAGGGCCGTGTCTCCTCGCCATCAAGGATGGAGATGATCACGTAAGATAGATCACGAATCTGTACCACGGCCTCCTGCTCACAGTTGACGTATTTGCCGTTTTTATACAAAAGGTATTTGGTGCTTTTCTGAATGAAAGCTTAAAACCAAGCACATCTTATTATGGGACCGGCGAATGGTAATCAAAGAAACCTGAGTTTTCCCGGTAGCGTGGGACTCATGAGCATCATTAATCATTTTTTTTTCTTTCCCTTTTTGTTCTCCCAGCTTCCTGTGGAAACAACGGAATAGGGACGCATGCCATGTATACCCATGGACGGGTAAAAACGAGTACATGATCTTGACCGAACCAGACTTCATTGCTCTCGGTGGCGGGTAAGTTGGGTTGGGGGTTGGGCAAAAAAGAGAGCGTGTGGTCGGAGTGGCGTCATTTTCTGCTGCCTGGCCCGACAAATGGATAACTGATGAACCGCGATGGAATATTTAGGAATGGCAAATTCGGGCTATGGATAGACTCGGACCTCGACCGAGGTTACAGCGAGCAATGCCCTACCTTTGACAACGACAGTTTGGCCCAAGCACCTGATTTCGCCTGCATGCAACTTGAAATATGGGGCTTCCGCATCTAGAGCATCTCACGTCCCTCTATTTCCCTTTTCTTTTACCCGCCATCTGACTTCTGTATACCATACCAAAAAGCAAAAAGGATCAGCGCTGCATCTTTTTGCGCTAGAAGAAAAACCCGAAGCCGCATTTAGCACCATACATTAAAACGTTCATCCAGATAGCTCCATCTCTGGTGTGCTTGACAAACGCGGGCGGGTTGCGCTTCGAGGGCGTGCATGCATTCTGGAATTGTCAGCCGGTTTATGGGGCAAGATAAAGCACATGTCAGCATGAATTGACCAAACCAAAACTAATTTTCACATCGAACGCCATGTGTGTGAAAAAACGAAAGAAACGGTCGTTTGCACCATGTTCTCCTGTCCGTCGACCCCCTTGCTGGGCATTTATGTGGTCAACAGATACGCTAAAACACAAACAAAGTCCGTTTGGATATTTGTTTTGCAGAGAGCAAAGTAAACTGTGTGAATGGCCTATAGGCGCCAAGCACACCAAACTTTACGTAATCGTCGGGAGGGTGGTTACCAAGACGACTCTGAGTGGTCAAGACGACTGCCGTACTTCAGGGTCATGACCGCGTGGAATAGAAAACTTAAAAAAGCCCGGTCGGACATGTATTGATCGGTCTACGGCTCACCATTTCCTCCGAGTGGTTCATGTCAGAAAAAATAAAATAAAAGAGATAAGTCGTTGTGGCACAGGGGACCCCTTCCCAAAAAATTATCCGATAACCAGAGGTGTGAAGCGAAGAAAAAAGAAGCACTAAACGACGGGTTACAGCCCACGTCATTGGGTTGTTCCGCGGATAAGGAAGGACCACGCAACGCGCGTCCACTCCCCTTTTTGACCAGAGAGTCATAAAAAATATTGACCCGAAAGCGAGCAGGGCGGATCTTTTATTTTTTTGGGGGTGCGTCAATCTGCGTTTGTAAGCAGTCCACGAAACCTTTTTTTTTTTCCTTTCTTCCCAGTTCTTTAGACTTTTTTCCCTCTTTTTCTTTCACACTCGCTTCATCTCCAATCCACATAATATAATGCCGACGCCTACTGAGGAAATTCAAAGACAAGTTGACGAGCAGCTCCAGGGCTTTGCTACCATCGTCGGTAAGGACACGCCTCATCCATGACGCGTATCTCGTTGTTTCTTTTTCATTTTCTTTGCCTCTCTAAAAGAGGCAACTGTCAATGGAAGCAACTTACTAATCATCCTCTCTCTCTTCGCCCTCTGTGTAGTTCTCGGTGCCTCGGGTGACCTCGCCAAGAAGAAGACCTACCCTGCTCTCTTCAAGCTCTACCGCAATGGCTTCCTGCCTGCCAACACGCACATTTTGGGTTACGCACGCACCAAGATGACGCATGACGATTACCTCAGCCGAGTTACGCAGTATATCAAGGCCGATGCGAAGGAGCTTGAGGGCTTCAAGCAGCTCACGTCCTACCACTCGGGCCAGTATGACCAGGACGAGTCGTGGCAAAGCCTTGATCAGGTGATTGCCCAAAGTGAGCAGCAACGGGGCGGCACGGCGGGAAAGAAGAACCGCGTGTTTTACATGGCCCTGCCCCCTTCCGTTTTCATTCCTGTCGCGAAGGGTCTCAAGAAGAACGCGTACGCCAAGGAGGGTGTCAACCGCCTCATCGTCGAGAAGCCTTTTGGCATGGACACCGAGAGCTCAAACGTGCTCGCCCGCGAACTCGGTGCGCTGTTCAGCGAGGAAGAGGTACATGTCATGAAAATCAAACCGAAATGAGCCGAAGACGCAACTCCGAGTTACGCGATATCGTGATATTCATCAACGAAAAAATTTTATGATTGTTAGATCTATCGCATCGACCATTATCTCGGCAAGGAGATGGTCAAGAATCTGATGACCCTGCGTTTCGCCAACATCTTCTTCAGTCAGTGCTGGGACCGCAAGTACATTGACAATGTCCAGATCACGTTCAAGGAGCCTTTTGGTACCGAGGGCCGTGGCGGCTATTTCGATGATTTCGGCATTATCCGTGACGTGATGCAAAACCGTAAGTGGATTTTCTTCAATTTCTCGGGTGGAGAGGGAAATCGATGATATCCTGACTCATCGCGTGTCTAGATCTGTTGCAGGTACTGTCCCTGATTGCTATGGAACGCCCGATCTCGACCGATTCAGAGGCGATCCGCGACGAGAAGGTCAAGGTGCTGCAGTGTATTCCCCCCATTGTGGCCAACGACGCGCTGCTGGGCCAGTACGTGGCTGCCAATGGCAAGCCTGGTTACCTTGAGGATGAGACCCTCAAGAACAAGCAGAGCCGCACGCCTACCTTTGCTGCCCTCACACTGTGGATCCAGAACGAGCGATGGGAAGGTGTGCCGTTCGTGCTCAAGGCAGGCAAGGCCTTGAACGAGGCCAAGGTGGAGGTGCGTATCCAATTCCGCAACGTCGCCGGCAACCTTTACAAGGGCACGCCCCGCAATGAGCTTGTCATGCGCATCCAGCCCAACGAGGCAGTCTACATCAAGTTCAACAACAAGCAGCCGGGTCTGTCCTACCAGACGATCCAGTCCGACCTCGATCTGACCTACAACAGCCGCTACACCGAGATGGCCATCCCCGATGCCTACGAGTCTCTCATTCTCGACGTGCTCCGCAACGACCACTCCAACTTTGTCCGTGACGACGAACTCGAAGCGGCTTGGAAGATCTTTACGCCCATCCTGCACAAGATCGACCAGGACCCCGAGCTTCCCCTGGAGTCATACGCGTATGGCTCGCGTGGCCCGGCCTCGCTGGATGCCTTTGTGACCAAGTATGGCTATGACCGCTCGAACGCCAACTATGCCTGGCCCGTCCAGAGCGTCTCGGGTGCCAACAACAAGCTCTAAACACAAGCATCCACACCCTTATCCCTCCTCCATTCCCTCCAACCGCATTTTTTTGTTCATTATCCTTGGTCCAGCTCTTTCCCCCGTTTTCTCTTGTCGCATTATTGAGAGAGCTGGTTTTGTTTTGTCTTTCATACCTCACACCCTTTCTTTCTTTTCTTTTTCTCATTTCGCCTCCCCGTCTCTGCAAATATAATTGGGTTGTGTCTTTGCACATAACAACAACTGAACATGGTTTATTATCATATTTACGCTCATGGAGTAGTTACAATGGGGGTTGAAGGTGGGGAAAAAGTCGGGTAATATATATACGAGTAGTTACAAAACAACAAAGATAAAAGGAGGGGCATATTTTCATACAACTTTTTTACAGTTTTCTTACTGAGGCCAGGAGCTGGTACGCTCCATGGAATAGGACCGGGTGCGAGTGTGCTGCTGCTGCTGTTGCTGTTGCTGTTGACCAGCTAGGCGCAGCAGATGGCTGTTTTTGGGCGTAACGGTCGATGTAGGCCAAGAGCGGCGGAGAACAAGGCGTGCGGAAGGTGCAGCTGTCTGGGCCTTGATGGCGTTTTGTGCTTGCTCAATCAAATGCTGCAGCATGGACTTGACACGTTCAAAAGCTTTTTCGTCTTCTTCCGTCAGTGCATCCTAGCAAGAGTAGAATAGCATGATGAGTTTACAGCGCTTCCCCTGGAAAGCCGACTTTCTTAAATCCCCCTCATCCATACACTTACGTCAATGGGTTGTATTACAGGCGGCGTATGTTTCTTCTGCTTTTCTTTCAGACGATTCTCAAGCTCTGCAATGCGGGCATTTTGTGCCTGTGTTTGGGCTTCGAGGGAGGCATTGACGGCGGATAAGGAGGCGTTTTCGATTTCAAGGTCGGCAATCTGGTTGAATGCGGGCGCCAGTGCAAGTCATAATAATTAAGAGAAAGGGATAAAGAAATGCATGCATGTATGAGTAACGATATGCAGGCACGAGCGCCATGAGTCTCCATGGTCCTATACCATACTACTTTAAAGTGTACAAAATGTACAGTATAGTATAGTATGGTATAGTATGGTATAGTAAAGTAAAGTAAAGTTACGTACCTGGCGTGATAACCGTGTGTTTGGTTGTTGTTGTTGATGATACTGTTGTTTTCCAAACACGATTTGACCCTTGTTGGTAATTAATGTGGCGCCTTCCTTCATACGGGCAACCACCTGAGGCTGTTCATAATCGCTGTCGCTTTCGCTCTGGCTTTGGTCTTCGTCTTCGTCTTGTTCGGAGTCGCTGAGGTTTAAGCCCACATTACCGTAGTCGTCCTCGTACGCTTCTTCGTCTTCGTCTTCGTCTTCGGAATCTGAGTCTGCGGTCAGCACGACTGAGGACGGAGAGAGTGGACTCATGGGACCAGGCGTATGCGGCGGGGTGTAACACGATGCTGGCGTGCGGCCGACATTCTTAGCGAGCATAGCCCAGTCTGGCAATGACGGCTGCTGACGGCTCACCCATTCCGTCTTGAGAGTCGAATCTGACGAAGTCGATGAAGACGAGATTAGCGAGGCAGCCAAAGAGCTGTTGGCGGGTGAGGACGGTCTGGAAGCACTCGGAGGGTAGAGAGGCCGGTTGCGGAACACTTGAAATAGAGGCGACGACGGACGTATTATATTAACGGCCCGAGGAGGCCGACGACGTTGGTCTTCCTCTAGCATAGTAGAAAGAAATAAAATGCGTGGAAAAGTATATGCAAGAGAGAGTGAAAAGAGGTGTGCCTGTTTTTGTGTTTATTTGTCTTCCCGGTTTTGGTATGTTCAGAAAGAAAAAAAAAAGTCGAATGGGTTACACGGCGAGGATGCTAACCTTGTTTGTTGCGACGTTTATCGCGCGGACCGGCAGATCCCTACACGAAGAACAAGGTGATGAGTCGGTTTTTGCTCACTAGGTGAAATAATACTCATTACGTCGCGAGCAAAGGGGGTGCGCTGTACCTTAGTACGATGCTCTGCCTCGAGCTTGTCGACCGACTTTTTGAGATCCAATAAATAGACAATGGACTGTGTCAACTGATCGTACTTTGCCACGACTTGGGCGGTAGGCATATCGGGACGGACGGCTGCATATTTTTAATGAATAACCTTGTTGCCATGACATCAATGCAATCCAGTTCAGACTTACGGATACCCAGTTCAGCCATGACCTTGACGACCTTTTGCTGCAGCGCCTTGTTGCTGATCAGCGGCAGCTTATGCGACCGACAAATGGCGCCCTGGGTCATTTTCTCCTTCTTCTCGGGCAAAATATCTACGGGCAAGGAAGATGAATCGTTGAGTCTCAGGTCCATTTGCCATGCGCATGCTTTTTTTTTTTCGGTGTGCGCGCTTCATCATGACAAGAGTCTTGTCCTACCATCCAGGAACCCGGCCGAGGAAGCATTCGACACCCGCCGACCCTTCTTGTTTGCGCCTCCAGCCGAGTCTTCTCCGATGCGCTTCTTCTTCTTGATATCAGCCGATGCAGTGCCACCCGCTATCCCAATGCCGCCCGGAGTTGCCAGCGACGAGACGGGGCTGACAGGTGAGGCAACGCTTGCACCTTGACCTGAGCCCGTCGCCATGGTGGGAGTCAGCGGTGTCAGCGGGGCTTGTTGCGCCTGCTCCAGTTGCAGCGTATTGAGTAACATGTCGCGATCACGCGATAGTCGAGGTTCATTCTGCTCGATGCGGCGGGACTCGATGAAGAGGACGCGTTCTTGCTCGATGTCTGCTGCAGAGCGGTCAAACATCCGCTTGAGGGCGTCTTTGCGCTCTGTTTCGCGGTGCTTGTCGAATGCATATTGCTGTATCAAGGCCTGTCGCTCATGCGGGTATTCACCCGGGTTATGCGGTCGGGCTTTCATGAGTTTACGCTGCACAGCATAGTACCGGTCCTTGAGGTCCTGTATTTTCCTGCATGAGTACATGAAAAAACACGAGGTGGCGGAACTGACCTCCATCGTACGGGTCTTGAACGTGTAACGATCTTCGATGACAGGAAATCGCAGATCGAACCGTCGGCACAGGTCAAACAAGTAGTCCGTCTCTTCCTTGCTCCAATCTGAGTCTGCTACATGCCTGAGTACAAGAGCAGCAAGGTTGGATGACTGTACCTGTCAAGTGTCGCTTGTATTCGTCGTCTGTGTACTCCGGAACATCGATCAAACGATTAAACTTTGCAAAATGGTATTCCTTATCTGATAGATACCATAAATTGATATTTCGAAGGCAAAAAAAGGCATAGCAAGCACAAGTAGATAGTTACCTCTGGCGTCGGCTCGTACCCAATGCTGCAAGCGTAAATCGTCGTTTCGGGCTGGATTGGCAAAAGAGTCATATACCCTGGTCTCACGTATAAGCGAATCGGTGCAACGGATATCGTCAATCGTAGGGTTAATGCCTACCAGCTCTCTGGCTTGGTCTTCTTGTTGTGTTTGGTCGTAAAGGTCGGTTTTACAAAGGTGACAGGAGGAGCACCTCCAATGAGTGCGTAGAGTTCATCGCTAACAACGGCGCCTGGATCGTAGATTGGCTACATAAGTCGTCCATCGTCTTGATTGGCATGGGATGTACCTTTTCTTTCTGGTTTAGCTGCTGCTACTGTTTCTGAATCTTGTGCTGCTACTATGGCTGTTGCTGTTGCTGATTGTGGTGGTTGTTGTGGTTGTGGTGGTGAATCATTTTGCGTTTGTGGGGTATTCATTATTATTATTGTTCTTATACGGCTGGAAATCTTCTACTTTGAGAAAATGCGTGTATTTCTGCCACTGCATTATTCATTCTCAGCCTCCATTCTTCTTTAGGTGATGCCGTAGTATATCAAACATCGCCTTCGCCTACAGACTATTTGGTATGGGTGCTCATTTGCATACTGCATTATTATAGTATCTTCTGTCATGTATGTGATCGGGACGGAGGATATCGCAAGCTATGCACTTTGAACAATACGCGACGTGTGATATGGGCAAGTAAGACGAGACTTGCATTCAGACCAAGTGGAGCGATTTTATCGCTTTGTTTCCATGGGAATGGCTGTATATATTTTTACTATGCAGACGCATTACGAAGACGCATAGGCGATAGGCTCTAGAAAGGGTAAAAGGAAATGACAAATGTGGTGACAAACGAGAAAATGTTACGGGACCGAGTTTTGCTGTTTTAGGGGTGTCTCTCTGTGAAGGTTGAGTTTATCTTACCCCAAGTTTTTGTTGTTCTTGTCTTTTTTTCATGCACTTTTCGCGCCTGCCCACTGAGCTTCTGCATGCGATATTTCGATTGCTGCCAAAGCCAGCTCTCGCCCGTCTCTGCCGTAGCAATCGTTTCCTGCATGAGGCATGTCTTCCTGTCCTCTATTGCCATCTCGAGCTCAGTTTCCGGAGCCACATTCGCCAACTCATGACCGGCTTGCAGCGCCCGCTTCTGCGAGACACAATACAGCAGCACACCAAGCACTTGACGCTGGTCTGCCGTCAAAGCGGGAGTCACTGGCTCGTTGCCGACCTGCAGCACCTGTTTTGCATGATACAGCACGTTCATACCTTGACCTTTAGCGACTTCCAGGTCTTGTCAGTTGACAACATTCGCAGCCTAGCCGCTATCCTGCCTGCCGTAGAACACCTCCAGTTATGCTACTGCAACCTTGAAAGCACAAAGAACCCCAAACCCCACCGCACACACACCCCCTCTCATATGCCGCTCTGTGTATTTCAAAACGCGACCAAGCTTAGCCTCTCTTGGACGGACTTTGGCGAGCCAGCGATGGTTGACCTGCTTCGCTGCCTTCCCCAGCTCGAGACCATCTGCTTTGGTGCAAATCATAACCGTATCCCGGCTGCCAACGACGCTGCCCTGCGGGCTTTGCCCTTGTATTGCCCCAAGGTCCGTCGCCTGGAGGTGTCGCTTCAGCAGGTCTCCGAGTCCACCTTGTGCGACACCATCGCCTTTTATGGGCATCAGCTCGAACGTCTCTCTGTGCGCTGTGATGGACCGCGCACCCTGCGCGCCGTCGCTACCTACGCCACCCAAGTCCATGATCTCGTTGTCCGTGGTAACGGCGCGGCCATGTTAACGGGTAACAGGCCTCTGATCCGTCGACCCAACGGGACTACCCAAAACGAACAACAGCAACGGCTGGAAGTCAGCAGGATGGAGACGGACGGCCCAGAGGAACCAGAAGAGCATGGACTGCTCAGCATCCTTAGGCAGTGCGAGGCGCTGCGGCATCTTGAAATCGTGTGCTGGATGATCCAGGACGTCCCCAGTGTGATTTGGAATGCCATCGAGAGTGTAGCACAGCGACGTATAGCAACCGCCACGCGGAAACGCGACGCTCTCCAAGCGCAGACGCTGGTTTCTGAGGCACGGTCATCCATGGCAGCTGCAGCGGCGCCAGCTCCTGCCGAACGCGAGAGCTGGCGAGAAGCCCATCCTGTGTTTGAGATCCATCCGCCCTCGGACCGCACTGGCGGCGTTTGGCTCTATTACTTTGACGATAGCGCAACGCGGGATCATCAACAAGGCCTGCGAAGACGTGAAATCGGTCACCTGGAAAAGACGCTGGCTCTCGATGGCGAAGAGCTACTCGAAATCCGAAGGCATATCCAAGTCAACGTCTAGTTTTCAGACAATCACCTTGTTAACGACGACGTTTTGTTCCCTATACCAGATCTGCTGGTCTTGTCCTGTGTCGTGTATGGGTACATGCAGGATAGAGAACACGCAATCCGCACCCATCGCACTGCCGTATTGCATTCGGGACAGATAGCTACCAAAAATACCGGCACCTTCTTGTTGTATACTATCTTTCAGCACCAGCCTGTACAATATAGAAGATCATTATGTAATCATTATTTTATTAAATAACTCTTATCTTATTATTTCGCCTGTAATCAATTGCTGTCCACAGGATTCAGCGTCGTACGCTTATATGCGCACGTAGATTTACGTGATTCCCTTTTGTTGCTGCTTAGTATGTTGTTTATCCCGAATTAGTGCAAGAAAAGCAACTTAAAATAGAAGCGGGACAGCAGCAAATTAAACCTGTCTCAGGTTCCTTCACTGATCGTCCTTAATGTTGCTTGCCATTCCAGGGCAGGTATACACTGTCGGGGTGTGCCTCCTCATTAGCTTCATTGCTTTGTCTTCACAGTATTATTTTTTAATACCGAGTCTACGAAATGAGTCATTGTTGTCACAGCTCAAAAGCCTAGCTCCGTTCAATATTCTCGTTGGGCTTGTGTTCTACAACTACTACCTCGCCGTCTCAACCGATCCCGGCCGAGTGCCTTCTGCTTGGGTTAGCTCCAGATAGAAAGACAGACGGAGGTTCTAATTATGTGCTATTTTGTATATATCTCATGGATCCAGCAAGTGCCCGATCAATACATGATACCCACGAGCGAGCAGCGACGCGCACAGGGCATCACAGGCCCACGTTTCTGCAAGTCTTGCGACGCCTATAAACCTCCCCGGGCCCATCATTGTCGGATATGTCGCCGCTGCGTCCTCAAAATGGATCATCACTGTCCCTGGATCAATAACTGCGTCGGCTACAACAATTACGCGCACTTTTTCCGCTTCATCCTTTTTGTCAATCTCGCGTGCGCTTACGTGCTCTGGCTCTTGGTCATCCGTATCAACACCATGCTCAACGATATTCGCAACTTCCAGGTAAAGGCGAGCGTCAATACTTATGACTGCCACTAAGCCTTGTGCCAGTTCGAGTCAGAACCTACCACCACCGAAGCCGTTTTCATGGTCCTGGATTTTGTGGCTGCCTTCATCGTTCTTTTCTGCGTTCTGATGCTCACCGTCTATCACTGTTACTTGATGGCGCGAAACCAGACGACGATTGAAAGTTGGGAACGAAGCAAGGTGAAACGGCTGGTCATTACCGGTAAAATACCTCTCGTATGTTTTGATAAATGCATGTCGTATTTTCGATTTCTGAGTCATTGTCCTCTTAGGTCCACTATCCGTATGACCTTGGCGTGTACAACAACGTCTGCTCTGTCCTTGGCAAATCACCCTTATTATGGTTGTGGCCGCGAAGGGCTGCTCAGGAACACACAGGAACTTCCTTTCCTTTGCGACGTAATATAGGTGAGAAGCACATATTTTCGCTCGCTGGGATGCACCTTCTCATACATCGTGGCGGGGGCGGGGGCAGATCCTGCGCTGCAGTATTACTGGCCACCCCGTGATCCAGACGAACTGCGACCGTCCATTTTCTCCAAACGATACCGCAATAGAGACCTACCTCCGGCGGATAGGGATGACGCGTCCGACACGTACTATGACTCGGGAAGTTGCATGACAGACAGCGAGCCTGAGTACACCTTGGACGACGAGGAGCGAAGTCTGCGCCGGGTCGTAGGATACAGTGGCAGCGCCCATAACAACAGCAGCCATCATAACCAGCACCATCCTTTGCACGACGGTTATGAGCCCGACAGGTATCCAAGCCAACCCACAGAAGATGAATCAGTCCCGTTGTCAACGTTTCTTGTATCCGACGATAAAAAGGTGGATTGATACTTTTATGTGCAATTGGATAAAGAGGTTGCAAGAAAAGGGATGGTGATTGAGAACTATTGACGAAGGGGAGTTGCTTGGGTTGTTTGGTTGGTGTCTGTACAGATTTTTGTTGCTTTTGTGATCTAAATAGGTTGTAGTAGTCTCTAGTTTTCGCTGAAAGCGGACATAGCAAGCGACCAGACGCCTGCTACGCCTGCGCAGACGCCCGAGGATATTGCTGCTGCACGAGGACCTGTGAAAAGAAGAGTCAAAATCCCCATTCTTTTGGTGCTTTCTCTTCCCAACTTTCTAAAACTTACCAGCTGTGCACTTGAAGATGGCGCCAGAGATAGCACCGCCGGCGACACTGCTGAAGACATCATGCTTGCCACGGGTATGGTCGATAAGGGCCGTTGTGCCGTTGTACATCATGGCAATGACGCCGACAGCGTTACCGAGACCGGGACCACGGCGGGTAATGGAGTTGAGGGTGGTGTTCAGACGCACCTTCATGTTCTGGGGCTGGTCCGGGGCAGACGCCTTGCGCAGACCTTCTGCCAGACCATACGCACCACCGAGGGAAAGACCAGCGATATAAGTCGTGCCTGTGCCATAGCAGAGATCGTCCGTCCAGCCACGCGAGGGCGTCAGCGCAGCACCGCCGAGATCACCACCGCTGCCCACAAACTGATCCTCGACCTGCAAAAAGTCGACACCGCCCTGCACGGTCATGGGCTGCAGTCTCGTCGAGTCGAAACCAGACGAGGTGGCTAAGAAATCGGGCAGCTGGTCGTAGGTGTTGGAAGCACCATAAGCATTGTCACTGTAATCGAGACCAGCGCCGGCCGAAGGGGAGTAGACGTCCTCTTCGTTGCTGACAAACTCGGCCGAGGCGTTTGCCGCTGTGTCCTCGGCAGGCTGGGCGGGGGTGCTCGACGATCCAAAGCCAAAAATGCCCATTGCGGATGTTATAATAGGGTAATGGAGAGAAGGAGCTTTTTTTTGCTTGTGTTGTTTTCCTCACTTACCCCGAAACCCATGCGTGACTTGCTCATTCCCCACTATGGACAGCAAATGATATTATTTTGACAGGACATCAATCCACCCATCTTTGCTCATCGCTCTTTCTGCTCTGCCTCCACGTTCATATACATAATTATATCTGTATCTACACTGCCTCTCTGTCTCTGTATCATATTTTATCTTGCAGCATCTGTGAGCGAAATTGTCCATCACACTATAATAACATCCTCGCACTCACTTACCTTTTGACAGGGTCTTGTCTATTCTTGTCATCAGCTTGTCTTCTCTTACCAGGCAGCCACTATTCATTAGCTCGTTACAGCCAAAATGACTGACACCGCTCTGAAGAGACTAGTGAAATACGCAGAGACGAATATCCTTTTAAAGCAAAGAAGGCACACATCGACAACCAAGGCAACGTACCCGTGGCTGAGTTTCGACGGCCCCCTCCTTTATGCAAATTTGAAGGGGCCATTTCCACAGTGGTACAGTAAGATGGGGAAAGTCCATTTATGAAACGTCTTTATCTTTGGACTGCCACGGTTCGTTTACTTTAAAATAAAAAAAACATGCTAGGTAGATAATATAACCGCCGCCACATAGTATGTATATGTGTCAGTGACAGCTCATGCCGTGTTATGAAAGCAGAAATGTGCAGAATGACGACGATCAAAATGCTAACGTGCGACACGTGAGTTTGGAGAAGATTTATTTTCCCGGTTCAATTAAGAATCCAAGATCGACGTTCTTCCGTTTTTACATATACGGCCATATGTAGGGAAAATGATAGAGCATTGAAGCATACGTACATACGTATATAAACTGGTGTTAGGATATCAGCCCGTAAGCCGGCGCAAAATGAAAACAGTATCGCTGACAGTGGTGAAGGTCTTCATTTTGAGACGAACATGTGTCATATCTGAGTCCATGGGATGATGCGCTGTTGCGACCGACAATCCGGTACCTTTCCATTATTCTGGGCGGCCGCTTGTTGCTAATGAGAGAGACATATGGCGCACCACCCCCCATCGAGTATTTCTATGAATTCAAGTGTTTTCATACTTGAGATTTCGACCACGTCAAAACAAAACGTTGCGAGCGATGATGTGAGGCACGAAGAATTCTATTTCGGCCCTGTACATTCTGATCAGCCCGCAAGGTCAGGTCTTCGTCCGTTTTTCTCTCTTCTTTTCTTTCTCGTTTCTTTTCTGCTATTTTCCCGTTTTCCTTTCGCGTCATACCCGTTGTGCGCCGCTTATTATCTTTTTACTCACGTCTTACGCCACTTCGCTGTTCATTGACCTTCGACGTGTATGTCGTGATACTCCTTCTTTTCTTTCATTTCGATTTGTTTCTCATAAAAAAGGAGTCGTTAGTTTACACCGAGCAAATACCACATATTCTCTCCACCAGAACACGACTGTACAAAAAAAGGAGGACACAAAAAACTTCCGGCCATAGCATCTCTCAGCAGTAATAACTATTATGGCGTATTCAGACGCGTCGTCATCATCATCACCACAAGGGTGGGAAGGCCTTTTGACGGATGAGGTATTGCATGGATGATTATCCGGAATGTGTGATCACGGTGTCAAGAACTTTTGATGACTGACATGGAAAGAGTACAGCAGCTCTATCAGCATCTCTTCTATCAGTTTGATGCTTCCCAACAGCCGATCAAGATGGAACATCAGCAGCCTATACCGTCCCCTCCGATGACGCAGACTTCGAGTATGGTACATGTGAAATCAAAATACCTCTCCGTTTACCTTATAGCTGACTGGAGTCTGACTAGCATCCGGCACCGCCTCCTGTTGTCATCACAAAGGCCGAAAACCCGGCGCACTATTCGTCGCAGAGCTTTCAGCAACCGCATTATTCGGTTGCTACTGCTGCAGCAGCCGCAGCCGCAGCCAACTGTTCACAAGATGGGATGTTTCGCTATGGTGGTTTATCAGGCCATATTGTACGTATAATGCATAGACACGTTTGATTAGATGGGGTCTGACAATGTATATTGGAACAGGAAATGGCCACGACACCATCCCCCACACGATCACGCTTCCTTTTCGACGATTTTGAGTACACTAGACAGCCGCCCAAGTCAACTCCCATGATGCGCAAGCCTTTCATGCAACCACAACAGCCTACTACACCGCTGCTCGCTCGCAAACGAGCTTCTTCGTCTTCCTCACGTAAATCGTCTACATACACACGATGGACCATCGAAGAAGACATGCTCTTAAGACAAGCCGTTGCACTTCATGGTCCTCATAAATGGTCCCTGATAGCGTCACACGTACCAAACCGGACCCCTATGCAGTGCTCCACACGATGGTTAGGTGCTCTCAAGTATGTTTTAAGAAGGAAGAAAGAAGTTATAGGAAGCAAAAGCAGTGTTGCTGACATGTCTAGCGCATCTAGCCCTCATATACACAAAGGACGCTGGACCGAACACGAAGATGCCGTATTAAAATATTCTGTATTGGAGTTCTCCAATATACCCGATGGCGAGGGTGGCGTGCAGCCGGTTCCTTGGAACCGCATTGCAGAAAGAATACCCAATCGAACCGGAATCCAGTGCCAGGCCCGATGGACAGAAGCTCTTGATCCAACGGTACGGAAAGGCAAATGGAGCGAGGATGAAGACACGCTTCTGCGCGCGGGCGTGGAGCGCTTTGGGCGGTGCTGGATCCGCATCGCAGAAACAGTACCTGGCCGCACCCAACGCCAGTGTCGAACACGATGGATGCAGATTAAGTATAAGGAAGAAAAACTGCTTCATGGCAGTATCAAGAAAAAACAGCAACAGCAACAGCAGCAGCGCCACTCGACTGCATCTGCCTCCAGTGCAGCAGCAGCAGCAGCGGCCGCAGCAGCCGCAGTGGCGGGCAACCTCGTTGACGACGGCCACTCCTCTGCGAGCTGCACTTCTACTGAAGCCGACGATGGACAGCACTCGCTGGATATGACACCTGCGGCGGGCTTAGTGGCCTCACAGCAGGTAGCGCCGCGTGCACAATTAACGCCCAGCGGCCAGGCACCTTTTGTCGTGGATGACTTTGACTTTGACCTTGATGCGTTTGAAGAAGCCGCTACGTTTGATCATGACAAGACCATTGACTATACCCAATTCATGCCCTCCGCTAATATGACCCGCTATGCCCCATGAAAAATATTATATTTCTGTACAGTACCCTTAATATGGCTCACCAAAAGAATACATCTTTCTACACTATGGGAACGAGAGTCCAAATGGTGATTGTGCTACGCAACACAGCAGTCATTGTCTGACAAGGTTCTCATCGCTTCTACCATAAACAGAAAAATTCTCTTGAGGTTTATTTTTGTTCGCGGACAGATCCTGAGAACTAGATATATGCAGTATGTACGAGCAATAGATCCCAGTCGTAACCATTTCTGGTTGTGAACATGCCCATGCATTATAGATTATACCATGCCAATGCCAATAGCGAGTAATACGGACAATCATTCAGAGCGGGTTCACATGGCAATACGGCCGATACTCCGCACAACGTCCGATTGCTGGCACTAGTACCAATGGAAGTCAAAAAGTAGACGTGGAAGGCTGGAGAAACAGAGACAGCACATCCGTAGCCGCACGTAGGCCAGGTATCATCCAAAAAGTTTATATGTCTGAACCGTATAATTGCGTATGTGTCATAAATCGGTGCTATAATAGACGGCAAGATAACATATCGGAAACATGGTTCTTTATCAGTGGAAAGAAAGCCTGTTCAGTAAATATGATAGTCACCATGATGGGGGGCTTCTTTGACAGCCAAAATCACTCATTTTATTCAGGGCAGACGTACACTTTGGTCATTTGGGATCCAGCGAGCTACAGAATGGGGTATATTTTTGATAGGATAGATGGATGGCTAGAGAATCAAGTAAGGGAAGTGTTTACCAGATGTGCAGTGGAGTATTGTCCTGTGTCATTGTGTAACGGTGGGGATGGAACACGAATTGATAAGAATTCTCAGGCTTGTTTTTGAGTTACCTTTTCTTCTATGGACAGCTATTACACACCGGATAGTAGGAATCCAGAATGCCTCCTCAAAGGGGCCATGGCCGGGCGTTTCTACGAAGCCCAGGCGGAAGACATTCTGACGGACGATGACATGCTCGACCTCTTCCGCATCGTCAAACAGATTCTACGCAAGAAGCCGGACACAGAAAAGATTGCCAAGCTCCTCTTTTGCATAACCTACGCGCTCGGCGATCATGTCAAGTTTACAAAGCAACTCCATGAAGACCGCATCCTCTTTCGAGATGCTGCCTCAGTAGGCATCGTCCAACTGCCCAACGGAAGCGCTTCGTGTTGTCAGTCTTCGACCGCCTCCTCTCCTTTCACACCTCTTCCGTCCTCGTCCTCTTCCTCTTCGATGGACACCAGGACACGCCTCGTCCCCAACACACCCACCCTTGCACCTGCACCTCATCCTGCCCCTCACTCCCACTCTCAGCCCCACTCCCACACGCCACCTCACCCTCACCCTGCACCTCCGCCAACCGCTGTTGCTCCCGGTAATCCCATGACCAACAGCAACTTGACGCCTGGTCCTGCTGCAGATATGCCGCGTTTCTTTACTCATTCGCTGCGGCCGCCTGCTCCGTTTTTCATGGATGCCGAGATTGGCATGAGTGGCGCGGCCACCTCACGATACCCCAATAATACCTTTCTCCCTGGTGACTCACCACGCCAACTCGATGTTGCCGAGGTATTGATGGAACCGAAGCAGCGCGGCTTTTATTACCAAGACGGCCGCATCGGCAAGGAACCGGCCCTTTTACAACGTTACGCCGAACAAGGCGTCCTGACACAAGCTTCGCTGATGCGTAAACGAAAACGTCAATTGCCCGACCCAGGCTATCCGTACGAACTGTCCACTCTGCCCGCTTCGACGAAGAAACCAAAGATCCCTCACCGTCACGGTGAATTCGAACAACGTCGTAAGTACTTGGTGGCGGCTTAGGTTACTCTCCTTTTGATCCATTACGGTGCTTTAGGCGATGACATCATCAGTCGAATGCGAAGCATCACGCTGTCCGATCTGGAGCAGAAGTCGCAGCGTTACCCAGACGGCTTTACGCTCGCCATTGAGAAAGCTCCGATCGACAAGGACCTAGACATCTCGACCATGACACAGGAGCAGCTGGCTGATCTATTAGAACCCTCCTTACGTATCCTGACTACACATTCTAACATGAAGCCCCACCTCGACAACGGGATGAACCAGAACGGGATATACTATAACGCCGATTACTTTCGTCTTTATCTCGCGTTTGCCCAGTTCCAGGAAGCCTTTGCGGTCCTGTACCCCAATGAGGTCATCAGGGACGAGGATGCCCAAAATGGTAACCAAGGCAACGGAGCCAACGAGCCATCTTCTTCAGGAGAACGGGACCGCGACCGTGACCGTAATGCCAATATGAAAGCCTATCGTGGCTGGATCGAACCCCTCCTCACAGAGACGAACTGGGCTGCTTTCCGACGCAACATTGTCGTGGGTGAGCGGATGGTTCAGCTGACCAAGGTGGTTGGTCAAGGCGTCCTTTTGATGACCAAGGAGCTGAGCGGGTCCAAAATCCACCTCACCTTTACCAACAACGAGTGGGACGAATTCATCAACGGTCTGGAAACCGGCAAATGGGATCATACCATTCGATGGGACCTGCAAGCCTCGGCTGACAGTCGCCTGAGCGAACGCCAGCGGGACGAGTCATCCTTGCTGGTCTATGAGCTCCAGCAAAAGTTTGCCAGCTGTCACTGGTTCCGAGAAGATGGCGGCGTCGTGTCACCCGAGGCGCGGCGGATTTCTTTACGCAATGCTGCGAATAGCAATAAACGTTGAATGGAGTAGTTGCTGTACATGGATGCCCCTTGTGCCAATTCGCAGGTTTTCATCTCTTAAATGCGCGCTTATATGAACAACCAATCAGCGGTTCTTTTTTTTTTTTTTTTTTGGTTCATGTCACGGGACTGGGTTTCAGCACCAATCTTCCATGAACTCAAACGCTTCCTTGATATGCATTGCTACCGTTTCATTGGCTGTGATTATAGAGGCATGAAATCAAGATGGCCAGCGCTTCCAAGTGTTCATTGAGTGTTTCGTTGCCCAGGATTGGTATACAGTAATTGCTTGTTCACCAGAGCCGCATAACGCTTTCCAGGTTGCTTATACTCTTTCCATTCGCTTTCCTTGATCAATTGAGCAGGTGCAGCTTATCCAGTGTTCCGTCTGCTCCGTGGTTGATCACCCTTCTGCAATAGCAGGGAGTATTGCTGCAGAAGTAAGTCGACCGCGATCATTGTTATGGATGGTGAAGAGAGAGAAGGGCTGACATGCATGGATCATGGTCAAAGAGCCTGACGCTCTGCAGAGACGGTAGGTTGACATTACATGAAACGAGGTGCGCGTTTGGCGTAGTTAATGAAGCAAAGGGGCCTTCCTCGACACCATAGTAGTCACCATCGGATTGTTAACCAGCTACTTGGCAGCAGTTCGAGCGGATGCTGTGTCAAGGAATATGAGGCAGCCAAGGGAGTCAGCTTTGGTAACGCAACCGAGAGTGTGTTGTGATTGCGCCAGCTTGATATAGGAACTTATTATCTAAGCGCGTCATTGACGTCACCCCAGCATTGGACACCTGTATCCAAATCACAAGCTTTGGTCGGTCATGTTTGTTTGATGTCACAGGCCACACGTCAGGGTATATGGTGGTGCTTGGTGGAGGCAGCGAGGTTGGATGGGCCCTATCCTTGAGATTGCCGAAAGATTCTCTGTGGCAATCGACTGACTTTTAAACGACCACCCAGTTCCGCTGTGTTGATCATTATTGCTTTGTTGTGCGCGGTATCGAGCATAATGGCACCAGCAAGCACAGCAGCAGAAAAATCGCCATGTCTATCCGGAGCGTTGGCCCGAAGGGGCCTTTGTAATGGTACATGGCTCATCTGCGGTTGACTGCAGGCGGTTCAGGAGATCGCACACCGTCATTCAGCGCCACAAATTCACGTTGCTGGAGCAGGGACGCAATGGGGAGCTCTTGAGCAAGCTAGCGAGACCGGTGTGAGTTTTTGTGTCAGCCTTGGCTTGGTCTGTATGGCCTGGAAGGCACTTCGTAGAGTCGTGTAGTGCGTGGTTGTTAATTAGAGGGATTAATAGTAGCTATATGATGCAAATATAGTCTGAAAGTAAAGAAGATCGAAAAAGAGGTCGAAAAATGAAGTGTGTGCGAAGAAAAGAAAAAGGAAAGCAAAACATATAAAGGGTTTTTGGTGTCGGGTTACACACCCTGCAGCGGTTGAAAGGTCTGGGAGCGGTGGAGAGAGACGTGCCCCTTTTTGCAAAAAAACTGCCTTTTCAAGGACTTCGGATTGGGGAAACTAAAACCCGCTGAGCGATTGTTCATAAAACCGCGAATAGGCACCGGGCGCACTGTACGTTGTTTCACATTCGCATTTGTGCCTTAGTTGCCCGCTCTATTCTCCTGTCTCTTTCTTTTTCTCTTTCTTCGCTATGGCTCAACAGAGAGAATCAATCATTATAGACACTGACCCTGTAAGGCACCCTTCCCTGATTGGCCGAGGCACTTACCCATACAACTTCAAATTTATCAGGGCATTGACGATGCGCTTGCCATTTTATATATGCTCCTGTCGCCCGAGGTCCTCGTACGGGCAATCACTCTCACTCATGGCAATACCTCTTTGGAAGACGTAAAGCGCAATGCAGTCACCATCATGAACGTCATGCGCGATCACAATGCTGCGTGCGGGATCACTGTGCCCTACGAGGAATTGCCTGTGCTGGCAGTAGGTAAGAACAGGTACCATCCATGTCCTTGCGGAACGTATACTGAAGCGGAGGGCTTGCAGGATGCGAACGCCCACTGCGACGGTCCCTGATTTCTGCCACCTATTTCCATGGCAGCGACGGTCTCGGTGAAACGCATGCTAAGGTAATCATGCAGTAGAATAATCTGGTCGAGTGCCATACTCAAACTGCATGCAGGGTCTGCATGCAGCTCCTCCTGACTGGGAGCAGCAGCTTATCCATGATGCCAAAGAATTGGCCGACAAGGATGCCCCAGCCAGCAATGCGAAAGCTTTCCGCACCACATCTCGCGACGCTGCGGACGAGATCCTCCACCAGCTCAAGACGTCTCCTCCTCTCTCCGTCTCGCTCCTCGCCGTCGGTCCTCTGACGAACCTCGCCCTCGCTTACGAGCGTGATCCGGTCACATTCAGCCGTGTAAAGCGTATTGTGATCATGGGCGGGTAAAGAAAGGCCATAATCGTGGCTATCTCAGTATATGGGCTAATATAGAGTCTATATTTTACAGTGCGATAGACCTACCCGGCAATGTTTCTCCCACGGCCGAATTTAACTTTTGCGCCGACCCCTATGCGGCCGATGTTGTTCTCGCTACCTCCAAGGGTTTTAAACATACTCCCCAAGGTTACCAAGAACGTCTCAACCTCGTTGAACAGAACAAGCAGGCACCGTGCCACGTCGTCATCCTGCCTCTGGATGGTATGTGAAATTTGATGCGTGACGGGCCATGTTATTGATACGTTTCACTATAGGTTCGGAAGACGGCAACATATCACGGGAATTATATCAAAAGTACATATTACCTATCAAGGGCAAGAACCCGGTCAGCACATTCTGTAATGCTTTCCTGATTTGGTCATTTGAGGTGGTCAGCCGCCTCTACAGCATCGAGACATTGTCGCCGTAAGTACTGGGATGTCTCTGGTTGTTGAACTATCCTCATACAATCTACTATTAGGTATGATGCGTACACGGCTCTCTTATGTTTGGACATGATCCAAGACAAGGGTGATGGTCAGGGCAACCCTGAGTTGGAAAAGAATTGGCAGTATAGCCGGCTTGATCTCCGTGTCGAAACAGAAGGCAAGTATAGTCAGGGCATGTGTATCTACGACCGAAGAAGTTGGACCCAGGACAAATCAGCGTGGGGCGACGAACCCAACAACGTCCAAGTTTTCCTCCGTGGCAATGGTCCTCGCTTTACCAAACTATTTATGAATCGCTTGTTTGAAGCACCTCTCTAGATTCTAGTTTCTCTTCCAACTTTGTATTTATAACTAAACCCAATACACAGCGATAATGTCGAGCAGATTCCCCACATACCGATGCAGCAATTGAACCGAGCCTATCGCAATCATATTCGATGTTCGTCGATATACGATACTGTAATGGTTCAGGACCCTTTGGACAGAGCAGCATGACGGCAACCATTACTTTGAAGTGGACGCCTTGGTAATTTCACGATATCTTGATGCCATATTGGAGCTCTTGCCATGCTCTTTGGAATGTCCTTCCTTCCGGCCTTCACTCCACCATCCATGTCAATCCATGCGCCTTGCTTCATGACACAGTTTGTACCTCTTAACAAAAACAACAAAATCGTTGGTGGTATTGATAGTGTCGTCATTGGAGGTTTGTTCTGCCAACATGGTGACAAGTTCCGGCGCGACACCTTACACGTGCTCAGTGACGGGCGAAGTGCAGGACCGCACTTTTCTTAACTGTGCACTTTTCTTAACTGTCAGCTTTTTCAAAACCTTGCAGACTAGTTTGGCGTTTCCTTCTTTTGTGTATGTAGGCCTCTTGAAAACGGCCTTGTATACCAGGCTTTTAGCTTTGGAGGAGGCTCTCCTCACATTTTCTTCAGAATCCTGAGTTTCAAGTTGGTCGCATTGCCGCTTCAAATCTGTGCTGTAAAGATGACCGGCTTCAGCGTATTTGATGCCTTTTTTCGGCTTATAGAGATCGTTTTTGCAATCTTGGCGAATTGGGACCCGCTAGCTTCACAGATGGTGATCAAAGCATTCGACTTGCTCTTCTGTTCCTTGTAGTCCGCCTTACGGGTGTCCTTAGCAAGTCGATACAGAAACTGGATCGTCAGATCATCCATTGAGCAGTACTGATAATACTCTGGTGGCTAGGCGTAAAGGGGTGAACGAATGTCCCAGGGGGATTCAAGACCTGCGTACATTGGTTATGTATATGCTGATTGAGGTTTGTTGTATAGCGCTCACCCTGTACATGGATCCGACAAGGACGCTCATGTCCTGAGTCAGAGTAATCGTTTGTCCTTGGAGATCATTCAAGCTATCAGCCTGTGAGCCTAGCGTTGACTTGCATGTCTGATATCAGGCTTACTACTTGTCGTCCATATGAGGTTGACCGTTGACATAAAAAAAGCAGAAACCAAAACACGTAGAGGCGAAAAAGTTGAGAAATGTATGCTTCAAGCTAATGAGGAAGTACTGTGATATAGGCAGGCAAGAAGTAGAAAAGTTCGGTAGGAACAGGTAACAGAAAAGTACGTGAGACTGGTCTTTACTCGTAGGAAAAGGGAAAGAGAAAAATCTAGATGCTCTATCCGATTATAATCTAATAACAGATTTGAGAGAGGACGGAGTGAACAGAACCAGTTCAGTGTGACATTATGATAGAGTTGTACTTGTACTAGGCGGTGGTTGTAAAAATAGTGATGGAATGAAGATGTTCATGAAGAGCAACCGTTTCAATGATTAGATACAGATGTGGGTATAGAAAGCTTTTATAAAAACGGGTGTATTTGACATATGGGTTTGCATCCGGTTTATGCACCACGTGGTATCCATATGGCTGACAAGAGTATGGAAGAGTCACCCAAGTAGTACATGGTAGCCTCTATGCTGTTGTGTGAGACATGTAATTCTAACGGATAAGACGCAGCGAACATGATAGCCGATGTTTCGCACACACGATAGTATGTATATAGGTTCATATCATGGACGTTGTCACCGCATCAGACTGGCATGCTTGCAAATGCGGTGATAGATGCCGAAACACCGAGCCCTTGTAAAACTGCTGACCACTTCACCAAAAACAGCAATGCAGTGATAAGGATAAAAAGAAGCAAGCAGATCAGTGAAACATGCGATTTCTCTCTTCGTGTCACTTCTCTCTTTTCCTCACTGCTGGTCTTCTTCTCCCGTACTTTTCTCACTAAGCAGGATAGAAAGTATCCCAAGTTGAAATACGGGCCAGCATCACAGGTATCCTGAATGCCCAAGTCTCACGCAGATAACGTTCTCTTTCTGTGTCCCTCTCTCTCTTTCTGCGCATTTTTTGACTTTTTGCCATGAACATACCAGAAAATCTTCTTCAGTTCAAGCTGACCCGCAAAAACAAACCTGATTCCGACTTGATCAGCCGAGTTGTTGCCAATGACCAATGGACCGTTGGCACAATTGCGACGGCGTTCCTCGACGTCCTAACCAGTACTTACATCAGCACAAGTACTTGTTTTGTTGATGGCACCGAGTGCGATGTCCTATCGGCCGAACTCCGCAGTCTTCCTCCTTTGATAATGGAAAAACAGTATACAGTACTGTCAACAAAGAGTTCATGGCCAAATTTTATCCAGTATTGCTTGACTATAATCGTCGATTCCATGCACATCCGGTCCTTATCGTCATCTGCATTGAAAAATCGAGTCGAGAACTTTCATAGTTCCACCATCGAACTACTTGTTACCTCTGCCGTGCACCCAGCAATGCCACATTGTTTATTGGGAAATTCAAGAATTATTTGGATCTTCTGCGACTGTTTGGCGGCAACGACATGGAAATGGAAATCATCGTCAACGGCATTTTGAGCAACCAAATGCGACAACACACGGCATTCATTCATCCGATAGTTCCAAGGCAAATGAAACAGTGGTCTTTCGTATGCAATGCGCGCGTAGTTACTGTTCTTCGCGGTCGCTAACACAATCGGTGTTGCCTCCACTCTGTCTTCGGAAGTGGAGTCCCGCCCAGACGCTTGTATCATTTCGTGAGGAAGGAACCCATTCCTGTCAAGACGCACAACAAACTGATCCGTACGCGGGTATGGAAGGTGCTAAAGAGCATCCATATGACAGAAGTTAATTTATATATTACGAAAAATAAAGCGTGGCTTCGAGGGAACAAGTCGCATCCTCAAACTTCGTTTCGTCAGTATTATGAGTGTCGAGAAAAAAAGGACGTGCCGAGAAAATAAGTGGGGAGATTGAAAGAAAAAAAGTTGATAATGATGTGAATGAAGGAATTAATACGCGCCAATTGTTTTTCGGATACGAAAGACCACTTTTGCATTTGCATTGGAAATATCGGATGGCAGGAATGCTGTCATATGCTGTAGAATTTGGTATGATTCCCTAATCGTTGCCAAACAGCTGCAAAAGATCCCAAAATAATTTCTTGATTTTTGGGTATGCTTCGAAAGCAGTTGGCCGAACGCCTAGATATACGCCTGATCCGCCTGAGTAGCTCACCATGGGGTGCCCCTTGGGTGGTGGAACTGTGAACGTAGTTGCCTTGCCTGGGCAATCAAACTGAACGGTTCGATGGACCGCGTTGACGCATTTGACTCGATCTTTTTCGCCTTGTCCAACTGACCTGATCGATGAATATTTTCGTATGCTGTGGTGACGTAGCAAAATGACACGATGACGGTTCCACTTTTGGTTCCTCGCTTTGGTCCAGGCGTACAATGGATGTAATCAATGCAGCCCAAGTTTGTGTGACGATGACCAATTTGGAACCGTCTCCTGTGTTGGCGTACGTTGGTTTAGCTGTGACGATCGATATGGTTGAATGGCAGTTCGCGACGAATATCGGCTAATTTTTTTCCTCCATACATTTCCACGGTAAACACCAGAATAGCTTCGCCGTTGCTGACGTTCATCAACACTGCATCTGCCAATACCTGAGCACAGGCAATTTGACCTGTGGTTCATGCAGCCAATCCTTATTCAGCAATAGCTCTACAGTATCGTCCAATGGCTTTTTACGGCTCCATAGAGATCGTTTTTGAAATCTTGGCGAATTGGGATCCGGTAGCTTCACAGATCGTGATCAAAGCATTCGACTTGCTGTTTTGTTCCTTGTCTTTCGCCATACAGATGTCCTTAGCAAGTCGATATAATAGCTGGATTGTCGGATCATCCCATCGATCAATACTGATGATACTTTGCTGGCCCGACGTAAGAAAGTGGGCGAATGCCACGGCGGGATCCAAAGGCTGGGTGCCATCAGGGACCACAAATGAATCAATGGAGTTCTTGGACTAAGAAATAATGTTTCGCCCAATGAGTGCAAGCGGTTTGGAAACAGAAGGGCATATCTTCGGCAGGTGTAAATTCGTTTGCCAAAGTTTTTGGCTTGATTTTACCAATGCAGATGATGATAAGAATTGGATGGGCATGGAATCGATATATATTCCAGCAATACTGGATAGCCTTGGTCGTGAACTCTTTGCTGACAGTATGTTGTATTTCCATGATAACAGGAGGAAGACTGCAGAGTTCGGCCGAACGTGGAACATATAGGACATCGCACTGGGTGCCATCGACAAAACAGGTACGCGTGCTGATGTAAGTCCCCTTTGGGACTTCGAGGAACGACGTCGTAATAGTGTCAACTGTCCACTGGTCGTTGGCAATAAGTCGACTTATTTTGTCGGAACCAGGTTTGTTTTTGCGAGTCAGCTTGAACTGAAGGAGATCTTCTGGTATATCCATGAAAAAAAAAAAGACTAAAAAGTGGGCAGAAAGAGAGTACGTGTGCGTGAGAGAGAGAGAAAGAGAGAGAAAGAGAATATGAAAACTATTGCTACTTCATCCGTTAAAACCACAATGGCGTCGTGGCTACCATGCACTTGGGTGATTCTTACCATTCCCTTGTTATTGTAACATATGGATACCGCGTGGTGCATACTCCTGATGCACCCTCGTGCAACACTTTTTATTATGCTGTGGCGGCAGGGTGATAGGTCCCGGTTCATCCATGGGCGTCACATTTCCATCAGAATAATCCTGAGCTTCAAATTGGTCGTATTGTCGCTTCAGATCTTTGCTTAAAGGTGACCGGCTTCAGCATATTTGATTGCTTGTTTCGGCTCGATAGCGATCGTTTTTGCAATCTTGGCGAATTGGGATCCGGTAGCTTCGCAGATCGTTCGCAGAACGTTCGCAGATCGTGATCAAGGCATTCGATTTGCTGCTCTGTTCCTTGTCGTTCGCCTTACAGATGTCCGTGGCAAGTCGGAGTTCGGCCGAATGTGGCACAGTAGCCGCGCGGATAAGTTATACCCAGATAAGTTATAATCTCGCCCAAGTTATTTCCTTTTGATCTCCCGAGCGTATAGCTTATCCGCGCGACTACTGTATAGGACGCCGCACTCTGTGCCATCGACAGAACAGGTACTGGCGCTGATGTAGGTCCCCTTTGTGACTTTGAGGAGCGCCGTCGCAGGTGTGTCGACAGTCCATTGGTCATTGGCAACAAGTCGACTGACCAAGTCGGAATAAGGTTTGTTTTTGCGGGGCAGCTTAAACTGAAAGAGATCTTCTGGTGCATTCATGGCAAAAAGTCTGAAAAGTGGGCCTAAAGAGAGTGCGCGCGTGAGAGATAGAGAGAGGGAGGGAAAAAAGAGGCAGAGAAAAGGGAAAAAAGAGAAAATACATGTTTTACTGATCTATCCTTATCAGTGCATTGCTGTTTTTGATAAAGTGGTCAGCAGTCTTATGAGGGCTCGGTTTTTTGGCATGTATCTCAGCATTTGCAAGTATGCCTGTCTGACGCGGTGACAATGTCCATGATATGAACCTATATACATACTATCGTGTGCTCTTGTCAATCATATGGATACCACGTGGTGCATAAGCCTGATGCAGTCTCAATGATACTTTCTCATTCGCTTGCTGCATACATTTCTCATCTTTTCGCCTCTACGTGTTTTCGTTTCTGTTTTTTCTATGTCAATGGACAACCTCCTTGTCGAATACGTGAACAGGGTGAGCGCTATTCAGTTAATGCCAAGCGATACATACACAATCAAGAAAACAGATCCTGGCAACCACGAAAAGAGTTGGATATAAGTAGCAGCCGTACCTCGCCCAAGGATTGCTCTGGGGCGCGAATTGCGTCGAAGAATATGCTCAGTACGCCTGACCAGTAACTTCATATATAAGTTCATCAGGGAAGAGCTTCTTCCTAATGATGACCAAACATACCACCAAGAGATCCATCATATGTATATGAATTTGCAGATGACCATCTTCGGGTTAAAGAACGACTTCAACCTAAAGAACTTCACAAGACTATGAAAGGATGTGCACTGGGAAAAGCAGACCACAGCAGTACTCAGTCTTGAAGACAGATGCACGACGTATCGCTTCGCTTTTTGGCCGCTGCATAAATTTCTGGGGGGCGAGTCAGTTCATAATAAGAACTTGGGGTAGCCAGTACCAGTATGCGGTTCGTGAATACGTTGCCAGTAAGGACATCCTGCTAGATGCAAAACTATTACCCAAAGATTCATGCATGAGCTATCATTACTGCGAAATGTGTCTTATCAAATGACGAGAACAGATGGATGCTGTTTCCATGCCGCGGAGCGCACTGACTCCTGCAGCCTCTGGCTTCAACTGGTAAACTCAATCGACTCGTACGGAAGAAGAAAGACCTACCAAGCCCCGCCGTCATCGCTGTTGATACCTATGCCACACAAGCAAGCATTTCATTAATCGGTCTTAGCTATCAATAAGCCCGTATCATGAATGCCATCTTGGGCCAAGGGTATCAGTCATGTTCTTCAAATCAATGCATTACCAGCCAGGACAATGTTTAAAGAGGCATAGTAACGCCGTACGCTCTTGCGTATATCTTTCAGATGATGGGTGATTGGCTAAACGTCGTTTCTGGAGGATCATGATGACGTATGACGGAACTAAAGGATGTGAGCCGAGGAAGCACTGAATTCCATGCTTATTCCATCCTGGACTGAGACCTACAAAATGATTTTCAGCGCTTGAAGGATTATTTTCTAGGATAATTGCGGTGTATATCATCTGATTTCGGGATAGCTTCTTTGGTGAAAATACATGACGGATCACTTATTTTGAGATCTATCCTTCATCTGAACGATTAATTTTTGCGCAATGGTATGTGTGGGAACCGCCACAGTATCATTTGAAGCTATATTAAAAGCATGTAACATACATACCTGTAGAAGGATATTCGCTTTCGATGGAGGCTCCACACCACAACTGTCGTCTTTGCTCGTCATCTGTCGCCCTCCCAAAACGATGAGTTTGCCTATAACTGGATCAAGCCGAGAGTCAATGCCTCACCTCGAACGAATTTGTAAGAGTGCAGTATTGCTCATATGAACTTTCCGCGAGGCGCATATTCTACCAATATCAATCTTTGGTACTAAAAACTTACCCCAGCCTCCATTGAAAGATTGGATGTTGTGTATATCTTTTGCTGGTGAAGGGCTCAATTGCATATCTCATGTCCTGAAGCAAGCAAAGATACTTCAGCCTCAATTTGCATATTTACAGTTGCAATTGTTTTTCTTTGCCGTGTTGTATGGCGTAACTTGACCCTCGTGGAATTTTTTTTCGGTTTCAACATCCGGGGAACCGGCAATGGTCGGTGGGACAAGGTTGTAGAGATTATTATTACTCTTTGGTGAAGGCTCCCTTCTTTTTCTTTTTATTTAGACTACGTGGGCATTGAATGTGTGATCAAAGATCATAAAGTGCTGTTCTAGTTTGCTCTATCCCGCATCTACATACCATAACTGGAAGCACGGGTACTACTACCCATATATCTTGATATATGCTAAATCTTCAGTTATTTTCGCTGCATCTAGGATAAAATCTTGTTTAAGTTATGAAACAAGCTGTGTACGCCGCTAGGCGCAAATCTTGTAGCACAATGGTACAAACACTCATAGTTTAGATAAGACCCATATAAATGTTGAACTGTCTATATAAAGGCCTAGAGTTGTCTAAAGCAGGATCTCATAATACACGTACATATTTTCCTACTTTTCCTTCCCATTAAATATTCACACAAACACATATATCTATGAAATATAATCCCAGAGATCTAGAAAAGCCATATACCGATAATGATACCGTGTCAAACAACAAATCGGCTGCAAGGACGCCCCAAGATCTTTAAAAACAACAAGAAAAAGCAGTTTTGCGACGAATCGACTCCTTTGTGATGCCCTTGTTATGCACGCTTTGGTTCCTGCAGGTACTGGTTTAGTAGTACCTGATTATGATTGCAAAGCGCACAGCGACAGAAACTCACTATAGCACATATCCTCTCGGTATTCATAAATCAGTACGTTGACAAATCAACCTTAAACTATGCAGGCGTTCTGGGAATTTATGAAGACACCGGAATTGATCAAAACCAGTTTGGCTGGATTGGATCTGTTTTCTATTTGGGATTTTTGGTTTTCCAGGTAAATATCATAGTAGTAAAGCATTGGGAAAATGGAAATCATTCATCTTTATTTGCCCATTTCAGATAACCAATACTTACTTGATGCCCATCTTGCCCATTTCCAAATACTTGGGCTCGCACGTATGCGCATGGGGTGTAGTCCTGGCGTGTATATCACTATGCAAAACGTTCCAGACTTTACTAGGTTTACGTGTCTTGCTCGGATTCCTGGAAGCCTCATCATATCCCCTCTCCTTTCACCTTATCAGTTTATTGTATCGACGCAAAGAGCAGGTGATACGCATCGGCCTGCTGCAAAGTTCCAACTCAACGTCTGCTGCACTGGGTGGTCTCATTGGCTATGGTATCGGCCGCATGGACGGCATAGCAGGGTTGCGAGGGTGGCGCTGGTGCATGATACTCTGTGGTGCTGTTACCGTCCTTTGGGGATCCCTTGTCTTTGTCTTCCTGCCCGACAGAGTCAGATCGCGGTGGTTTCGTCTCACGCCAGAAGAGGAAGCCATTGCCGACGACCGTTCACAGGATAATGCCGTGGTGCTGCGACACAAGATTTGTTGGGACCAAATTGCCGAGGGCATTCGTGATCAGAGGCTTTATATATTTTTTTTGATCTCGTGCCTCGTGAACCTTGCGACCGGAGCTCTGAGTGTATTTCGCTCCCAGATTGTCAAGCAAATGGGATTCTCGGTACGTACACGTTTAATTTTTTGTGCTTCCGTGCACAGCATCCCATACTGACGTCTTGACAATATCAAGAGCCTAAACGCGCTCCTTCTGGATATTCCCAACGGATTTACAAACGTGATCATGAACGGGATATGTATGTTTCTCAGCTACCGCTATAATGAGATCGGTCTCGTGGGAGCTTTAAGTTCTAGTTTCACTTTTGTCGGCGCCCTTCTGCTGCTCGTGTTGCCTCAAAACGGAGCAAGACTCGCCGGCCTGTATTTGGCTAATAATGTTGCTTCCAATGTCATAATCCAGACTTACATTGCCAACAACGTTTCCGGCGTCTCCAAGAAGACACTTTTCACGAGTGTAAACATGCTTGGCTACACTATTGGACACTTTGTAGGACCCCTCACTATGCGACAAGAAAATGCGCCGCGCTATATTCCTGCCGTCATTGCATATATGGTGGCCAGTGCTATTACCTTACTACTTTTCTTATATTTACGACAGTCATACAAACGAGAAAACAAGCTACGCGCAGAAGACCTCGGGAACCCACAGGAAGAAAAACCTGGTGTACTTGCGGGTGTTAAGGAGGATATCACTGATAAGCAGAATGCTTTTTTTGTATACAAAACGTAAAATATAAAGTCTATTTAAACAGCTAAGCTACCAAAGTTAGGTATAGGTGGTAAGATTTATTTACATGACAGAATCAGCAAAGTAAGTTTGGAGCTGTCTGCGTAGCTCTTCGCTGTAGTCCACAGGTATGTGCATTTTCATATTTTTGTCTATGGCTGATCCTGGGGTGCTGAGGGGTGAATCAGGGTATCGGGGCGAATCCTCATCTGTCGTGCTTGCGTGGCTGCTCACGCTACTTTCACTACTAAAGCCGCCCGTGTGTCCACCCATCGAGTCTAGGTCGTTCGTGGTCATCGCTGTTGTACTTGTCCTGCTCTTGAGACTGTTGAGAATCCACAGTGTCATTTGAAGGTTTTGCTGTGCACGCGTTTGGATGTCCTTGTTGGCGCAGTCTTTGAGAGAGACGAGGAGGTCAGCGACAAAGGTCATCCAATGGAGCTCGACAAGGCAAGGAATACGCATGTAAAGCACATAGAGGATCTTGGCCATCGCATCGCAGCAAACAGATACAATTACAAGAGCGCGTTCGCTATCCAGGCGTGACAAATCTGCCCCGGCCAAGTCTGCCGACGCAGGCACGGGCATCAGCCTTGACTCGATAGTCAGCCAGTACATGTAGTACATCTCGTTCAGATAGAGCACACTTGCATCGTGGCATGTTTCGACCTTGGACATGTCGACGTAGGCCGTCGCGCCTTCGCTTAACCGATATTTTTTTGGAAGCGCATGCCAGAAACCAATGACACGACGTTCAATCACTTCCAGGTCGTCACACGGTATAGCCTCCAGTGCGCCCGCAAACAAACGTCGACTGATGAGCTCTTCTCTTACGGTTGCTTGACTCCCGCTGGGCAGGACGCTCAAACAAATGAGGTACTGATAGATCTGCACAGCATGCTTCAGTTCGGCGATGGACTCTTCGCAAGGCAGTACAGTGGGAAACCCAATGTTATCAGGCTGGACGATGGATGAGAAATCGCTGAGACCATCCAGTGCCATGTACATGGAAATCTCGAGGTAACGCACGACATAGTAAATGCGTCGCCATGTCTCGGACTGCGCGATCGAGACGGGATCGGTCTGCTTTGCGAGATATCTTTCTTTGAGCTGGGACGCCATACGCCAAGCCATGCTGACATGGACGCGGCCCTCCTTGATTTTGAGGGTAAACAGCGAATAAGCACCCATGCACCAGAGGGTTGCGAGGGTATCCACATCGTCCTGTTCTTGCTCAAACAAGGCGTCCTCGAGTTGCAGACGTGCTTTCGCAAAGAGACATTCGGCAAAGGCGTGTCGCGACAGAGGGAGTGCAATCGCGTCCACGTGTTGACAGCGGGATACTAGGATGAAGGCGGCTAGGGCGTTGGCGAGCATGGAATTCGGATGTGCATGAAGATAGGGCTGGTAGTATGATCGGACGAGGGCGGGGGTGACTAGGCCAAGGCAGCCAAAGTAGGCATCGAACAGCTGTCGCTTGGCGTGGATGGCGGCTTGGTTGTCGATGTCTGGAAAGGAGAGGGCGAGGGGCGAGGTGGTGGAGGAAGGCGTGTCTGTGGCATTTTGTACGCGGAGCAAGATGTTACGCATAATTTCTTCCACTTTAAGCATCCGGTTCGTCACACGCATCGTTCGATCTCGCGCGGTGGGTCCGTTCGAGAAATATCTGTGTGATGAATCCGATGCGAAAGAGGCCATGGAGTGCCGCAGAAAGGAAGCGATATCAGCGATGGATTGAACGGTCGCCTCGAGACATATGCCACTGCTGCGATGGATCAATTTAAGACTCCATTGTCGACTGTTGTTGTTCTGGATGTCGCTGCTATCGCGCTGTGTGTCGTGATCGAATGTGTCGTAGACATGTTCTCGTTTGATGCGTTTATGCTGGTGATCGTCTTTCTGCTCGTGACAAGAGAAGAATATCTGCATCGCGCGCAGATGTTCTTGCAGCACCATGACTTGATGCTCTAGCATCGCTATCTCTTCTTTGATTTTGCTCTTGCGTTGCAGCGTCGTGCCTGCTCGTTTTTGCGCCATGGACTTGGGTGGCGGCGGGGGGAGTGCCGGTTTTTCGGTAAACTTGAACAGACACGGAAGGGTCATCTTGCGGCAACGTTCGCACTGTGAGCCCTGAAGTACCAGACACTTTCGACGGTGGGCTCGGCAGCTCTCGCCTAATCAGCCTAAAAATGAGTCCACACTACTCGATTCCGAGGATTACTTACAAGGTTTATTTCGTTTCTGCTTTTGACGAACATTTTCGATTGCTTTCATGGTCCATCAAGGCATAGAAAACTGAAAAATGTATAACAAATAAAGCAGGCAGATAAAGCCAGAAAATGCGGAGGTCATTATTTTTTTTTGTTCTAACCGGTCCAATAATATAGCCGAGATCCGAGCGAATCATGCCCAATGACCACGAATATTTTGCACAAGTGCATTCATCATTTACCCGGTCAGATTCATAAAAATAGTTATTTGTAATATCACAATATATTATATCACATCAGGTCAGGTCAGGTCAGGTCAGGTCAGGTCAGGTCAGGAAGGGAGCCGGACTGATTCATAAATCAATGAGAGGTTTATCGTCCGGAATGGGTTGATAGGGAGCAGAGCTGGGCGGCTGGGAATGTGGAGGCAGCTGTTGAGATGTGCCTGAGGCCGGGTAGCCTGTTGTGGAACCTGAAGAGGCCCAATGACTGGTGCCGCTGCCAGCTGGGTCACCGTAGTTGATCCCCCTATTAGCGTTCTGCGGCGCTGTCAAAGGGAACTGGGATGCATTAGATTGCGGTCCCGCCGAATATTCGTTCCTGTTTGGTGGAACATATGCCTGAGGGTACATCCCACTACTGCTCGAGGGTAATGTCGGTGTTTGATAATACTGCTGCACGGTTTGCTGCGGCTGCATTGGGTGATGGTGATAGGAGGTCAGTCGTTGTTCCAGTAGCTTGTCGTAGAGCTGAACAGCACGGTTCAACTTCATGTGCATCTCCACAAAAGTAACTAAGAAAACGGGGACTGAGCAAAACAGGAGAACACCGAAAGCGGCATGACTTTACCGTGCTTTCTATTCACGTCGTCCAAATTCTTTACCACCTTTGGCAGCAGAACACCACTTTGGGTATAAAGTTGGCTTATTTGCTCGTCGTTGGCAATATCATGCCCTGACTGACTCATGCGCTCAATTAACATGGCAAAAAGATTGATGTTCTCCGTTTCCACAGCGCTCAATTCGTCACTGCGCACCGCTCGATATTCATGGGTAGACCTGTTACTGGCTGGGGGAGGCTGGATATGCATGTCGGCCAGAGAGGCCGCGATAGCAGCTGCGAGGTCCGGATCATCTTCTTCGGCCGGCGGAGGCTCTTTGATCTGGACAAAAACATTAGGAAATCGTCATTGCAATCGACGTGTATTCATATAAATTACCTGCTCGACAGGTCGAGGCTCCTCGACTGGTGGTGGTGGTGGCTGCTGTGGCATTGTAACATACTGCGAACGTCGACTCTCCCACTCGGCCTCTTTCTGCGACAGTTCGAGGGCCTTCTTCAGGTCCTCTTCAAACTGTTTATCGTCGACGTCGGACGTGCCCGTGTTGGTGGATAGCTGTGACGGCGGCGGATGAGATGGTGTGGCGTCATGAAAGACGGCTGGTTTGGGTGGGTTCGATGGTGGTGGCGATGACTGAAACGGTGAATAAGGCGTTCTTTGAGAAACTCTGGCCAGCTTCAGCTTGACATAACAGCCATAGCAGACGCGAACGCTTTCATCGATTGCCAAATGAGGCAGCGGAAGTGTCTTGGAGGAGCATTCTTGACAGAAAGTACCACCGCAGTTTCGGCAATGGTGCTATAGAGATAGAGTCAGAAATTAACCCAGGGAAAAAGGAGACAATGTATGTACCTTCCTATTCGTCATAGTGAATGGTGTACGGCATCGCTCACACACGGGGGAGTCAGTCCATTCGGGCGGCTTATGTGTTTGTAGATAATGGGTGTTTAGGACGGAGAGACACAAATGTGAACACGTGGCATGATCTTACAGCGGCAGTTTCCAACAAGATCGGGTTGGGCTCCTCCGTGACAGGTGGGAATGCGAAGCCTTCTGCGCGCAGCAAACTGTACGTATCCGTCAGATAGCTCAGAGACGCACTGTTTCCCGCTGCCAAGGCCCAGATCTGAATATTCTCCAAGATCTTCCTCTTCACCTCCAGATGACATCCCGCCTAGCCATTATCAGTTGATACGAGCTCAAAGCAGGTGTTGGTGCTCACGTACCGGGGAATGCAAGTGAGAAGTGAGTGCCTCCATGAATTCACGACTGGCTACCTCGCGCACGAATGGATTACCTCCGTTCTTGACGCAGGCGTCCAGTAACTAGAAAATGGTAACAAGACAAGTCAACAGGGATATCCGCTTCTATATACATGTATATGTATATGTATATATAGAGAGACCGAAGGCTAACATACAGACAAGGTAGCCAGCTGAACATTAGGATTCTTGTGCTCGAGTCGCCGCTTGAGTGCTCTCATGGCCTCTCGAGGATTCACCCTTTTGCTTCTGATTTCGTCGCAAATGGCGAATTGGGCAGCCAGGTCGACTTGGTTCGCCGGAAGGAGCTCGGAGGTGGCCTTGTCTACAAATGCCCGTGAGTCGGCGCTATAGCAGCATGTTGGGGAGACGGGTACCAATGAGTTCATCGAAGGGACTAGGTCCCCACCAGGAAGACATATTTCTTTGCGAGCGAAAGAAGTGCGTGAGTGGGTAGTTCGCGTTCATGCTGCGGGGATCAAACATTTTTGGATCTGCTGCTCGAAAACGTGTCATCATATCATTATCCCGTTTTACATCTCTACCTTATGTTTACACATGCCTCGTTTCCATGACGTGTAGCGTATATTCTTGTAGCTATGCCTACTATCTGCTCAATGTACTGCTTTTAATGATCTAAATGATCTACTACTACTATCATGAGTGTGCTTCCTTTCTCAGGTTCCGATCATCCTTCAAGTATCATTCACAATACCCACCGAGAAAGCATTTATGTCTTCAGAGGGAGCCAATAAACTCATAGGCATCCGGACTTGATTATGTTGCATGCAGATATCCGCAAAGACGCAATTTGACTTACTTTTTAAGGACTTAGAACTTGCAAGAGCGACTGTGCAATTTTTCTCCCTCCTCCCTCGTCTTCCAATTGTGTAAGACACATAATCGTTGATCATCTTTGCCATGCCGATGTTATGCTATGCTGCTAGGCTCCACTGACCACCTCCCGCATGCATCCGTTTGACCCTACCAGCTGCATTGCTGCCGGTTATCTGCAACTGAAATTATCAAATTCGATCACTCGCACCCTTTGACTTGGAACGCTGATTAAGGTGAAGGTATATGGTAGAGCGTGATACCCTGATCCAGGCACGGGCGGTGTTTCGAAGCCCCTTTCTTGGACATATTGTACTTTAACAATTTCGAATATGCTGGAAGCTTCAACTCCGGGTACTTCTTCTAAGCGGTCCTTTAATTATCCAGGTTGCCTGTGTTTTTTGTTTTCCTTCATTCCACGATGCTTCGCCAACTTTCTCGGGCCTCGGTGCCTCGCCTTGCTTCTCATGCACGTGCAAACGCAAAGCGCTCTCTGAAACACGGCAAAGCTATTCTGGTATGGGATTCGACGACGCCTTTGCCTAGTCTTTCCCCCCCCTTGCAAAATGGCGTTCTTCTTTATTTTGACAGATCGATCGTTTATGTTTCTCTAGTCCACGTCTCCCAACGTAGCCAGCGCCGCCATTCCAACCTCCCGTTTCGCATGGGCCCAGTACAGTGCTTATTCCACCGACGTACGTGTGTGTGTGTGTGTGTGCGGCAGACTGACATGACACCGGTATCTGACTTGGCTTGGTTTGTAGACTGCCTCGACGACGGCCGATCAACAGCAGGAGCCGAAGGAGGAGGAGATTGTCACTGGCAAAGAGGAGAAGCATGAGTTCAAGACCGAGACGAAGCGTCTTTTGAACATCGTTGCCAACTCCCTTTACTCTGAGAAGGAGGTATGTGCTCTGGACACTGTATTATAATTTCTTCTTGGACTTACCCCACCTCTGTGTGTCAGATTTTCGTCAGGTAGCGACCGTAGATTCTATTCTTTTAAATCGATCGGATTGTAACAGGATGCTATAGAGAACTCGTTTCGAATGCTGCAGATGCTCTTGAGAAGCTCCGCCATTCGCAGGCTACCCAGAGCGACCTCGATACCGGCAAGCCTCTCCAGATCCGCATCAACGTGGACCAGGAAAAGAAGCAGTTCATCATCCAGGTAAGAATCCTCATATCGTACCGAACGAGGACAGGAGACTCACCCAGGACTCTAGGACACCGGTATCGGTATGACCCTGGAAGAACTGAACGATAACCTCGGTACCATTGCCCGCTCTGGCTCCAAGAGCTTCCTTGATAAGCTCGAGAAGGATGGCTCTTCCGGCGCCAAGGAGAGCATCATTGGCCAATTCGGTGTTGGTTTCTACTCGACTGTAAGTCTCTTCGTTTATGGGTCTGAATGGAAAGCTGACGGTGGTCTAGTTCATGGTCGGTGACAAGATCAAGGTCTACACGCGCTCGGCCAAGCCTGGATCCAAGGGCTACTGCTGGACCACCGATGGTCAGGGCTCGTACACCGTCGCCGAGGCCGAGAACGTGTCGGTTGGTACCAAAATTGTGATTGAGCTTCGCGACGACTGCAAGACCTACGCCTCGTACCTCACCGTGGATTCCATCATTAAGAAATACTCCAAGTAAGTGGCCTTTCCTCCAACCTCGGGCGGTGGCTTTCAGTATGTCTCATTTTTGCATAGCTTTGTTGGCTTCCCTATCTTTTTGAACGACCAGGAGGTCAACACCGTCGAGCCGCTGTGGACCAAGGAGAAGAACAGCGTGACGGCCGACCAGCACAAGGAGTTCTACCGATTCATTGCCCAAGCCTGGGACGATCCTCAATACACCTTCCACTTCAAGACGGACGCGCCCATTTCGATCCAGTCGCTTTTGTATGTGCCCGAGCGACACATGGAGTCGCTAGGCGAGCGTCAGGAGCCGGGCGTGTCGCTTTATTCGCGCAAGGTCCTGATTCAGCCCAAGTCGAAGGGCCTTCTTCCTGACTGGCTCCGCTTTGTCAAGGGTGTGATCGACTCGGAGGACATCCCGCTCAACGTGTCGCGTGAGCTCTTGCAAGATAACATTCTGTCGCGTCTCCGCATCGTCATGACCTCGCGCGTCATCAAGTGGCTCGACAGTGAGGCCAAGAAAGACCCCGCAAAGTACAACGACTTCTTCCTGGACTTTGGCCAGTTCATCAAGGAAGGTGTCTGCACAGACTCGATGTACAAGAAGGACATCGCCAAGCTGCTCCGCTTCGAGAGCTCGACCACCAAGGCGGGCGAGCTGACCAGCTTGCAGGACTATGCGGACCGCAAGAAGGACGAGCAGAAGCGCATCTATTATCTGTTGACGCCTAAGCGCAAGTACGCCGAGGAGAGCCCTTACACCGAGATGTTCAAGAAGAACGGTGTCGAGCTTCTCTACCTTTACGACACCGTCGACGAGTTTGTGGTGAGCCATATCCGTGACTTTAATGGCATCGATCTCGTTGCGGCCGATTCTCCTGAAGCGGCTGCGGATGAGCTCCTGCAGCATAAGCGCGAGGGCGAGGGCGCTCTGGCGGGTCAGCTCTCTGAAACTGATGCCAAGGATCTGGCCAAGTGGGTCGAGGAGACCCTGGGAGGTGACATGGTGAAGCAGGTCGATGTGTCCCGTCGTCTCGAGAAGTTCCCTGCTATCGGTAAGCAAAAAAAAAAAAGTAGCAACGCACATCTGTCCCTGTACTTACTGGAATCGATCATTAGTTTTGGAGCACGAGAGCCCAGCTATGCGCAAGATGATGCAAATGATGGAGGGCTCGGCCAAGATGGGTGAGCTTCCGCCGTCCCCGGCCCGTCTGGAGATCAATCCAGACCACGCTGTGATGCGCGGGTTGTTCCGTATCCGCAACGAGAATCCTGCCCTGGCCAAGATGGTCGCCGAACAGGTAAATATAGGCTGTTGTGTGTATGGTTTGCTTTGACAACGGAGGGTCTCATCGCTTTCGCATAGGTCTATGATAATGCGCTGTGCGCTGCCGGTGTCCTGGATGACCCGCGCTCCATGATTCAGCGTCTGAACACCCTTCTGGAGATCAGTGTCAACTCTTCCATCGAGCAGGACAAGAAGGTCAAGGCATAGAAAGACTACTAGAGAGCGAGAAAAAAAAAAAAACAAGTCGTTTGACGACAAAAACATCCAAAAGTTTTCACACACACACGCATCCATATACACTTGTGTTCTAGCATGATAATTAAATATAACACTCCATCCTTTTCTTTCTTTCTTTGTTCTTCAGTCCCGCTCCTTTTGTTCTGCTTTGTTGCGTGTCCATGTCCATCTGTAGCCTACCGTCCTTGGCATCCTCGACACCCCCGCTCACGCAAGAAAATCTGCGCCGTCTTACTGCGCTGGACGCAAGATATTTTGACGGTTCCGATCGGACTGAGCTGGTGCGGCGGTACTGCTCATCGCTGAACGACCTATACAGTTCCAAGCAGAGGCGCTACGAAGACACGGCCGCCTATATTATTCGTGGGCCGGCTCATTGGGAGCGGCAGGTCCGTCGCTGTGCGACAACACACAACATCGCCATCGATGCGCAGCCCTTGCCGTTTCCTTATCATAACGATGCCATATTCCTTCCGACTAACAACATAGACATGCTTCCAACCAACAACATAGACATGGAAACCTCGGCACGTCCACGCAGCCCAGCTCGCACCAAGCGAAGTCAAAGCACACTGTCATCACGTCGTCTAACATCGAGCGTTTGGTGGCAGGATATGACACGCAGCCGCAGCTGCAGCAGTCATATTCCACGTGGAGGAAGCGCAACCCCGCTCTATCTTCATACTATTGACGAAGATACGGTCGTGAGCGATGTCTCATCTATCAAAGACTGGGAGGGCCTTCCAGACGGTTCACCAGAGTATTACGGCCCTTATCCTGCCATGGTCCCCCCATCTCAGCAAAAGTGGTCCCCACCACCGCCACCACCGTCCACGGTAGCTTTTCAGGATACATCGTCTTGCTTTGCGTCGTTGTTCAGAATATTAAAGCGTCCATGGAGACGTAAAAATTTTATGAGAAGAGGATGAAGAAAGGCCGAGAGCGGGCGTGAGGAGGGATTCAGATGATTTTGAGATAAATAAATCTAGAGGATGTGGTAGAAAGTGACATACACAAACACAGACAGTGGGTATACAAAGGAAAAAGAAGACATGGGGGCCAGCATAGGCTGCGCAAGAGGGGCTGCACTGATAGCTTGGCCAAAGACCCACTCGTTGCCGCCATCGGTGGGGTCCGAGTAGACAAAATTGATCTGGGAACCGCTGTCTTTGGAAGACACGGCGTTGCCACCGTCAACCTCATTATCCGCGACAGTCAGGTTCGGGTTGTTATTGCCCTGGTCGGCTTGAAAGCTCTGCGCGATCAGCGACGAGCTATTCTTGAGCACCTCGGCCATTTCAGCCGGTGTATAGTCGGCTTGGGAGAGCAAAAGGGCCATGACACCGGCAACATCTAAACAAGAAAAAGGTGAGTGCTGTGGGGCCCAGGCAACAGTGAAGAGAGAGACGTACGAGGCGCTGCCATGGACGTGCCTGAGAGCGTTTGGGTCGCTGATTCACTATCGCTACCTAGTGAAACAATATCCGTGCCGGGTGCAAAGCTACATAGCATGCTGTCAGCTTTGTTTTTTTCTTCCTTCCTCGAATAAAACGGGAAGGCTTACATATCAACGCATTCGCCATAGTTGGAGTAGGATGCCACCGTATCGTTTCGGTCAGTCGCGCCAACCGTCACGGCGTTCTCGGCCGAGCCAGGCGAGTATTTGCAGGCGTCGTCCCCATAGTTGCCGGCAGCAATTGTGACGTGAATACCCAGGGCGGTTGCCTCTTGAATGGCATCGTTTACGGCTTGGCTGTACTCAGCACCCAATGACAAGCTGTCCATCACAATCTCAGTCAGCCGGGGCTTATCATCGCAGTGCATTTGTTAGAAAAATTTACTTGACAATGGATTTGGTGTTGTTTCCAGCGCTTGTGTGCTCCGAGACGACCCATTCCAGACCTTGGAGGAGGTCAGATAAGGTGCCACTGCCATCATCTTTGAGGGTTTTGACCGAAACGACGTTGGCCTGTTTGGCGACACCGTACGTGGTACCGCAGCAGACGCCCGCGACAAAGGTACCGTGGCCATTGGTATCGTCCGAGGTCGTGCCTGTCACGGTTTTGCCGATAGTGACGCGGTCTTTGAGGTCGTTATGTTTCGCTAGGACCCCCGTATCGAGCACGTAAACGGTGACGCCGTTGCCTTGGCTGGTTGGGAATCGGAATTCGTTATTGGTACCCGAACGCTGGTCAATGCGGTCCAATCCCTTTTACAGAAAATTTTGTCGTGTATTAGGCATCCCTTCTTTTTTTTTTTTTTCCTGGTTCTGCTTACCCAGCTAGGAGGGTTCTGCTGAACAAGGTCTTGGACTTGGAAAACTGTGTCTTTGACGTAGTAATGGACGACTGTATCATCTTGACCGGCATATCCACTATGATTGCTAAGCGCGGTCCAGGGCGTCGGAGCTGTGGCTATAAGGGTGTGCGGTACAAAGTCGCCAGAAAACCAACGAAATTGGCCAATGGATTTGTAGGGTGCGGTTTTCTCGAGAAGCAGCTTGCCTTGGGTGGCAGTATGCATCTGCTGCAGTCTCGACTGGATAGCGGCGTGGGTGGCATTCGGTTTAAAGACGACGATATAGCGATCGCCCGAGGAGGAAAGTTCTGTTGTCTGTGCTGCTGCTGCTGCTGCTGCTGCAAGGGCTGTGCCGATGAAAAATAGGATTATAAGGATAGGAAGGGCGTGCATCGGAAAAATGATGGGTTTATAGCGACAACGACGGCGACAGCTCACGGAGCGGCATGGACAGTTTAAGGTGTTGAAACGAAGGAACCACGAAAAAAAAAAAAGAAAAGAAAAGAGAGGGAAGAAGTGTAACGAATTGACAACCGAGGGTTCTCGAACCCAATATATGAAAAGTATAATTGCCGCACAGAAAAAAAAAAGGGGATCATTCACCACTTGCCTTTTTTTCTGCTTTTGTACCGCAGGGCACACACACAGTGAGGCACACTTTCTCTCCATCAGAGCCATTGAATTTCTGGAACTTTGATATGCTGCTCCTCGCCTTTATACACTCATGTTATCCGACCCATTCTATCGATTATCCATGCCATTCGATGCAACTACAGATTCGTCCACCCATCGTTTTGTGTGTGTGTTTTCTGTGACAAAAGAATGGCCATGTCGCGCCCTTCTTGTTGGTGGTACAAGTTCTCCCGATATGAACTGTACGACGGATGTCGCCGCCTCAATACGTTTTTATCAAATGATTGCTGATCATAGCAAATGAAAATGGACACAGCCAGAAACCCGCTTTGCCTAATTATCATCATCTATTAAAAGGTCTTTTTTATTCATACTTGCTGTCTACTGGATGGCGTAGCACGTCTTTGCATCAAAACCCCAGGTCTGTGTCACCCTTCATAATGAGTAATTGATGAAGATCCCTGCGTCGGCTCCTTGGGGCCTGACCTAATGATTTGTCTGGACTTAGGAAAAGAAACGTGAGAACCGCGGACCCGGAGTGATTCTTACAGAATCAGGTCGCTATGCAATAAGGGGGCCGAATCATGAAAGATCTCATTTGCCATGAAAGAAGACAAATGCACGTGTAGATGACATATTCAGATAGGGCATTGAGAAAAGAAAGGTACCGGCGGAAAAGGAATATGAATGTTTACGCATTGTAAAGTATAAAAAAAAAAGGTCAACAATGGCTTAAATACAAATAAAAAAAAAGGTATAGGTATACAAAGGAAGAAAGGGAGGTCATCAGACACCCATCAACCGCTTCATCTCGTTCAGACGCTGCTGGAGCTCTCCGCGTTCATTTTCGCTTTCGGCGTACTTCATCTTCATATCGATCACCATGTTTTCCAGGTGCGTGAGCTGATCTTCGAGAGATGAATTTTTTTGGACGAGCGACGCATTTTCGTTGCAGAGCGCCTCAAACTCGGTGCGACACTGCGACTCGATCGCGCGGGGCAACGCCTTGACTTCTTGCTGGAGCAAGTCCACGAGGTCGCGCAAGGAGGATTGTTCGTCGCGGGCGTGCACGAGATCTGCGCGGGTGCGCTTCATCTGGAGCATGATATCATCGTGTTCGTGCTCGACGCCGGCCGTCATGGTCTCCAGAATACGCACATTTTCACGCAGCTCTGTGTTGGTCTTTTGGAGCTGTTCAAGTGCCTTGGCGTCTGCCGCCTCCTTGGCCGCTTGGGCCTTGTGATTTTTTTCGAGCTGGGCGAGGCGGCGCGGGGTGATGTTCTCGAGCTGACAGGCGTCCTCGATGAGTTGGTCTTCCGAGTAGTCTTTGAAGAGTCCGTTCTTTAAGAAGTCGAGGAGGTGCTCAAAGTCGAGTCCGAGCAAAGCGGTTTCGTTGCGTTTGAGGAGGGCGATGGCAAAGCGGAACACGGCCCCGACGCCTTCGCAAAACATAATGTCGTAGATGCGGAAGACGAGACTCAGAGGAAACTTGTAAGCAAACAGGGTCATGAACCACTGCGAGGCATACATAGTCGCGCTCACGCCTTGCTGTTCCAAGTGACGCGAGACGCGCGGCAAGTGTTCTTCGACCAGCGCATCGAATTGGTATAATCGCAGGTGAAGGCCTTCCATGTCGGGCGTAAAGTTGCCTCGCAGCTGATATTTGTTCATGAGCTGGACGAGCACGCAAAAAGCCTCATCGTCGGGCATCTAGAAACAAACAGGGTCAGCAGTGGCCCTTGAAGATGTTTCGGCGACTTACGTTCAGGAGTAAAGGACCGACGATGAAGGCGAGACCTTGACAATAGCCTACTTCCTGGTCGTAGACACTGTAGGAGCGCACGACGTTGTAGAGGCCTTCTTGGCCGACGCCGTCGCGTTCCTTGAAGAACTTGTGACCCGGGAACGTGCGCGCCAAATCACGCTGGATCATTTTTTCATAGGGGCTCGGACCCTGGAGAAGATCCATGTACGTGTCCTGGAGTGAGGTCTGCTTGGACTGGACCAAGAGCTGCCAGACGAGACCGCGGATAGACGGTGGAATGCCGCGTCGGACGTGTGCCAGCCACGCCTTGTTTCTCGTCGTCTGCTCAAAGTCGCATAATGCGCCCGCCCAGAAATCTAAGTGGCATGTTTCAGCACAAAAGGACACATGCGTGGAGAGTGTGTTCGCTTACCCCAGTCGTAGGCACCTTCCTCGCCTGGGCTCTGGTTCACAAGGCTTTGACGGATGGATTGGCGTTTGAGCTTTTTGAACATGCTGCTGGCCTTGGGGTCCTGGGTATTGGCCATGTTGAGCTGCTCCATCTGAGACAGGATATCGTCCTGGTTGTGGAGGAGGGCGGGTTCAGACTGGCTTCGATCCTGCTGTGACAGGCGCTTGGTGCGGTCGCGTGTGGCAAGCGAGCGGTGCTCGACAATCATGGGGGTCTCGGCGGTGGGCGAGTGCGGTTGGGTCGAGGCGGGTGGTTGCTTTTTGATGGCGGACCATAGTTGGAAAAGGCCGCGCTGCTGTGGCTGCGATGGTTGCGGTTGGGAGGGAGGCGGGATGGTATCGATGGGAGGGGGTAAGGCTCTGGGCGCAGGTTCAGATAAACGAGGCTGCTCCGGGAACTCGGCTTCCTGGGTTTCGGCTTCATCGAGTGCTATGTCATTCAAGTCGGAGGCAGGTACATGGCTGATGCGCTTAGCAGGCGTCGATGGCTGCGTCGTGCTTTCGCCTGGGGAGGTATCAATAAAGGATTCGGTGTGAGAGGGTGACAGAGACGGCGTTCTTTCTGGCTGATCATCCTCGTCCTCGTCCTCTAAACTGCACGCAACGAACTCTTCCGGTTCTTCATAATTGCTACTGCTGTCGCTGTCTTCGCTGTGGACTGTAATATTTTTGGCAAATACCCGGATCAGTGTTTATAAGTCACAAGGCTTGCACGACTTACCCGTCCGAATACTTCTCTGCGACCTGCGCCGAGACTTGTTTGTAGCGTCGCTGTGGTGCGACAGACGTGACGACTTGGTTTCAAAGACTGAGTCGGACGACGTATAATCTTGAGAGCTGCGAGAAAAGACAGATGTTGCTTCCATGTCAGGAGACGAAGTCGCTGGTTTGGTAAACACAGGAGCGTCTACGTCAGGCTGAGGAGGGGGACAAGGTGTCGACGAGGCAATGGCAGTCGACATTGCATTAGCGAAAATGTATGTACACAAGGAAAAAAAAAAAAAGGTGCCTTAGTGCAATAGCTTCAATTGCATCGGAGGAGAAAAACGCACCAGATCCCCTCATTTGCATATTGCCCGATTCGTGAGGTGTCCACACAGCTTCCATATTATCGCAAGAGATTCTGTTCACCCAGCGCACATGACACGCTTGCTAAAGAAGTATGTTTTCTTCTTTCTATTTATGAACCCTCATGGATTCCATGCTTCTAACGCAACGACCGCGAGGAAGGGGAGTCGTAAGATGCATGGACGCGACCAGAGCCTCATATGTAATATACGTAGAGATGTAACGAGCATAGACAGGCACATGACCATGGAAGATTTATCCCTAGATTAAATGCCGAGGATGTTGGTCTTATGCAAGTGGAAAAGAAAAAGTCTGGGTGGTGCTTTTGGGCCCGAGAGACGCACGGCAACGGGTGTTGCAAGCGGTCGACCGCGTCTTACGACCAAGACAGCGTGAATGGAGGCCTTTTGTGGTTCTTGGCTGTTACACAAACACAAATTGCCACTCTTACTATTTCCATACTGTTTTCATGCTTGTGTGATGCTTCACGCGTATCCATGCGTGCGAGCGTTGTCATGTCTAAGCGTGTGTCTCTCGCTCAAAGATAAGGAGACACATACGCATAGTTCAGTACCCTTTTTGAGATAGACTTCGTTTTCATTGACCGGGGGTGGGGGGGGGCGCAGAACATGAAGATCACACGTAGTCAATTCTTTATATGACCATATTATAGTGTCGGTTAAGTGACAGAAAAAAGTATTGGATAGCGCCGCCAATTTCTGGGACGTGATGCGATAGGGGAAAATCACTTTCTGAAAATGCGTGCTCCCGGTCCCCCGTCTCTCGGCCCATTCAAGCAGAAAAAGACAGATACAAGTACATACGATATATAAGTGAGGAACAAAAATTGATTTATAATAAGGGTGTAGATCAATATAGATTCAAAATGAGTTAGGGGGGGACAGAGCGGGAGCTGGGAACGGGAAGAAGGGGGACATTATGCACAAGTGGTATGGGCCATGGTAAAGTTGAGCCAGAGAGTTTCCTTTTGCAGAAACAGAGGAATGCAGGAACGAGAATGATGATTTGTGCTGGCAGAGGTCAGAATGAGAACGAACGCTTCAGCCTGTTATGATGTGATTCGGTGTGAGGTGATACTCTGCATACATGCTCGTCAGCGGCAAAGAGGACCGGACGCGGCAGTTTACGAGGAGATAATCGCTTGCGATAGAGCGAGCGGCGGGATGCGGTACTGACACGATGATGATGGTGATGATGATGATGATTAATATTATTATAATGATGATGATGCTGGTACTGATGCTTATGCTGATACTGATGTGAGGAGCGACGACGGTGTCGGGTGTTGTGAGAAGTAAGAAGGCTGTGCGGGCCTTGGTCTGTGGACGGCGGAGGGGAGGATAGTTGCTGCGCGGTGGGGATGGAGATGTCGTCTTGGCCAGCAAGACTATACGCACCCGGCATTGACCGTCTCGACGGCTCCTCTTGTCGCGTGGACAAACACACATGATCGACCACCAGGTTGCTCAGAGCGAAAAAGATGACGAGAGCAACCAGAGTGACGAGTGACGAGGCGGGAAAGAGAGCAGTCGACGAGAGGGAGAGTAGAAGAGAGCGGGCGCCATATAAGAAAGGCAGCAGCAAAAATGGATAGAGATGCTCGCGGTGCTGAAGGTGCTGAAGGTAGTAAGAAGAGGGCTCTTTACCATGATAATGAGCGAGGTCCCTCGAGAGTGAGTCGATGAGAGCCATGGAAGTATCAAGCCGTTCAAAAGAGGCGACAAGGCATTCCTGTCCTCTTGTTCGCCCTGCCACGGATATTGGGCGTGGTATCCGCGACGAGCGAGCACTTGTGTTGGATCGTCGCATGAGGTTGGCCCGTTCTTGCTCCATGCCATGGACGGCATCGTTTGCTTCGCGTATCAAGTTTGTCAGGATACTCGAAATACGGTCCATGCTATCGACCTGCTCTGTTGAACAGGCTTCATGACTGAAATGAAGACGGGATTCCGATCCGTCAATGGCCTCTGTGGAAAATGACGGACGTGGTTTCCAACAAGAAGAAGAAGAAGTAGGTGCACCCGTCGTGGTTGGACTGGCAGCAGTAAACAGGGCAGGTTCCTCCAGTGGAGGAGTTTCCTAATTGAGTGTGTCAAAAAGAGAGAGAAACTAAAGAGAGCAAAAAAGAAAAGAGAAAAATAACAGAAATAGAGGTAGAAATAGAGATGGAGAGAGAGAGAGAGAGAGTGACAACTAACCATGTCTTGTATATAGTTTAGTGTGTGAGTATATTAGAACAGAGTTGTGAAAGGTAAGGAAGGGCGTTGAGTGAATGAGTGAGAAAAATGGGAACGACAAAAGGATGAAGAAGATTATATGGAGGATGGTAGGAATTGAATGACCGCAGTGCAGAGTGGATGGTGGATGGAAAAGGAGAGCACTCGTGTGTTTTTCACGGTACAGTAGCATAAAGGTGTGGTAATCTAAGACTGGCAACAACAAACTACTGTGAGTGTGATGTGAAATGTATGTGCTGTGCTGTTGATCGTTGTGAGCCAATGCGCCTGTGTCACGATGACTTGCCGTATTTGGCTTGACTCCATTCACACTGCAAATCTTATATTTCGCCCTGTGTTCACTCCAAAGTATTATACTTCCATTGTGTATCTGTGGGGTTTCTATCTTTTTTTTTTTTGCCTCTCTTTTTCTTCCTCTTTCTCTTTTTCTCTCTTCTTTTTCTCTCTTCTTCCCCGTCGGGTTTCGCTCGACTCATGCATTCCTTGTCTTATATCCTCTTGTAAACTCATTTTGAAACCCGACTTGCATTCACATCATCCCACCACGTTGCATCGCTCTCTTTCTCTTTTCCGCCACCCGTTCCATTCCTTCATCAACACCCATAATAACGACTACGACAACAAAGTCAATCCGTATATATAGTCTACTATACACCACAACTACCGCTTATCATGTTATCCCTTCCTTCAACCACAACAAACACGCACAACCAAAAGGCAAAGGTACACGATTCAGAATATAAAAAACGTTGGCCATTCTTTATCCTCTGACGCGTATTTCTCTCATTTATTTGCTTTTTAGCTGGCCGCCGATTATAATGACTTACTCAAAGAATTATCCTCCCCCAAAATGTTGACGGTCGGCTGCTACTCGATCGGCGAGACCATAGGCGAGGTAAAAACCTGCGAAAAAAAGGGTCTGTTTCAATGCAACACAATGCTAAATGATTCCTATTATCATGATTATTTTTATTATCACTATGATTGAATACGACTGCCAGGGCACGTACGGTAAAGTGAAGCTTGGCTACCATCAGATTACCGGACGCCGTGTTGCGATAAAAAAAATCAGCAAGCAGCATGCGCCACTCATGGCCCGCGAGATCCACCACCACCGTCAACTCAAGCACCCCAATATTGTTACCCTATTCGAAATTCTCACCACCGAATCCGCCATCTACGTCGTATGCGAACATTGCCCCAACGGAGAGCTCTTTGATCTCCTCACCAGCGAAGGTCGTTTCTCTGAGCAACGCGCACAGTCTCACTTTCGCCAACTCATCCACGCCCTCAGACATTGTCACGAACGCGGCATCGTCCACAGGCAAGTCCCATCTCTTATTCGCAACCTCTTCCTCGCCTCCATATTCCCCCCCCTTTTTTTTTATCTCTTTTCCTTTTTATCTTGTTGACTCATACAGTCGCCATGGTTCAATTACAAATAGGGATCTGAAATTGGAGAATATTTTACTCGATGCAGACAATCGGCCGAAGATCTGCGACTTTGGCTTTGCTCGTCAGGTCGAAGATCGTCAGCTGCTAGAAACTTTTTGCGGCAGTCTCGCGTACTCTGCGCCAGGTACGTGCAAAAATCAAACAGTGCAGAAATCAAGTGAGCAGAATTCGCTTATTTGTTATGTGCTCCTCCAGAGATCATCAGCCGTCGTCGTTACACCGGTCCAGGTCAGTCACTTGTTTCTCTTCAACATGTCGTTCTTTCCTACCCAGCGAAATCCGGTCTGCATGCTCACGTAACGTACCTCTATAGAAACCGACGTATGGTCCATGGGAGTCATTCTTTACACGCTTCTTGCCGGCGAGCTGCCCTTTGATGACGATAACGAAGCCGTGATGCAGCGCAAAATTGTGAATCTGGAGTATGAAATGCCCGCCTACTTTTCACCAGGTTTGTAAATGATTAATTCGCCTGTGGTACAAACAGATGGCTGACGACTTCCGTTTGCGGTCGTGTTTCACATCCATGACATATACACATACACACTATACTATAGAGGCTAAAGATTTGATTTCCAACCTTCTGCGACTCGATCCCACGAAACGTCTGACAACCGACCAGATCATGAACCATCCGTGGCTGACCATGGCCCACGATGAAGACAACGACACAGTCTCAACCGATGTCGACTCCCTGTTCTCGCGCGTCGACGACGATGACGACGTGCATAGCGAGCTCTCGAGTCCGCATTGGAGCCCGCATCCGAAGCCCATGACCCAGAAACCATCGCTTGCGTCGCTCTACGCCGACCGTACCCGCTATGGCGCTCGCCCGCCCCGTTTCTCGGCCCCGACAGTCAGCAAAAATCAACGGATACCCCAGCTGACAGCCGCTTGCCGCGCTTCGTTGCCCTCCGCCATGCCCTCACACGCTAAATCTCTTCGGATGCATGCGCCCGAGGAACCTGCGCTGACGCCCATCGAGGAAAAGCTCTTCAGTGCCCTCACCGCTGCAGGTTTCGACCAAGGCATTGTGCGGCGCATGCGGTCAGCTGACGCAAGCAACGCTCTGGGGACGCTCTGGCATATGCTCATGGACAATCTTATCCAGAACGAAACACAGAAGCAGACGCATGCGGCGATCCAGGCAGACATCACGCCTCGCCAGACGGTGTCTAGTCCTTTGATCGCAAGCCCCGCAACGAGCCAAGCGGCTGAGAAAGCCGCTGCTGCTAAAGATGCATCTGTACCACCCGCGCCTCGCCCTCTGGCCAGCGTCAGCACTGATAGCGGAACAGACAAGCAACAACAGCAAAAGCAGCAGCACCAACAGCAGCAGCACCAACAGCACACATCCGGGTGGTTCACCTCTGTCAAGTCATGGTTTGGGAAAAACGATGACAGACGCAACGTGCGCACTGAAACGAACTCGCCCCCGACGCTGGCCAACACAGACATGGCAGCGCCGACGCCACCTGTCTATCCGTCGGGCCATCAAAAGTATCGACGGCACGGGCTGCAGCTCAAAAACCCGCCAGTGAGCGAGGTCGACAAGCTCGCGTATAGCTCGACGGCTTCGACACCGACGCCGCCACCGCCGCAGCCGCCGCCTCTTGCGTTCCCGGCCGCGACACACAACAAGCCGTCGCTGGATAGCTATTACAAGGCAGACAATGCCTATGGGCCCACCCGCCCGGCCACGGCCCTGATGCTGCGTTCGAAGCGCTCCGACACGCTCTCCGTTGTCACAACACCCGACCCGCTCGCGCATACGAGCCCTCTTGTTTCCACGACCGCTGTCGAGATGGATATGTGTGAAAGACGCTATGCACACTATCGCCACCTCCCCGCGCCTGCAAAGTCGCCCGCGAACACGGCGTCGCCGCCTCCTGCTCCCGTCGCGACCGTCTCCACGCCGCCCGCATTGTCACCTTCTTCAGAGACACCTTCCTCTGCCGAATCAAGCCCTGCTCATTCGATTGCCGAGGTGACACAGGACGACAGCAGCAGCAACAATAGCAGTAGCAGCAATAGCAGTACCAGTACTCATAGTACGAGTATGAGTAGTAGTGTTAGTTCCCATAGCCATAGCAAAGACGTTACGGTCTTGCCGAACCTGTCCCCCGGCAATGTGCCTGCCCTCGCCGCAGAGGATTCATCGCAAACACAGACAGCTGCCTCCCCCGTCGTGGATCAGCCAGATCCGCAACGGCTCCAGCCGCCGCCCGCGCCTGTGCCTACGCGGTCGTGGCCCATGGCCTTCCGGGATACGCCGTCCCAACGGTTCGAACTGAGTGCACCGCGCTCGCAGCTGGGTACCTACAATGTGCATCGACCGAATGGCGGACGCCGAAAACCGCTCGGCGCCAAGGTCATTATAGAAGAGGAAGAAGAGGAAGAATAGACAACGATCTCCTCTTCAACCTCATACTTACTTACCAGACGCGGCTATTCATATCCCCCGCACTTGCCACACCTTATCCCCCCTTCTATTTCCCGCACCTCACTAATATATTATACTTTCGACGCGTCGCCTCACGTGTATTATCATCAACGATTAATTTTTCTTCTTTTTTTGTTACAAGACATCGCCTGATTCGCCTTTCCGGTATTCGAGTTTCTCGACCTTGACTTCGCCATCGATCAGCTTGTAGACATACGAGACGACGACGGTGCCCTGGATATCCATGAGAACAAAGGAGGGTATGGGATCGCTGTGGTTCAAAAGGGAGCAAAGACATGAGTGAGCAAGACGTAGCAAGGAAACGGTAGCGAGGAGGCCACTTGCGTGTTATCAGGAGTAGAAGAATAGGCGCCGGTGGCACTGCCGGGGTTGATGAAGAACTTGCCGTTGCTCTCAAAGGCCTCGAAACGGTGGGTATGGCCGGTGAGCAGGACGTCGACTTCCATCTGCCGGGCCGTGAAGTCGAGCGACTCGGGGTCGCCCCACGGGATCACTTGGTGGCCGTGCAGCACACCCACCCGCACACTCCCGTGCGTCACCACTTTACTCTGCGGAAAGCTCGTATTCTGTGCAATAGACGCCATGAGCTTACAATGCCCCTCTTCCTCTCCTAATGACAGCCGGGATACGTGCCTCATCAAAGTCACCTCGCACGACGTGGATGTCGCCTGCAATGGTGCGCAGGTAGTCGAGGGTCTCCTTGTCGCAGATATTGCCGGTGCATATGATTTGTTGTATCTTGCCCGGGACCTAAGGCACGAGCCCATCCGTGTAAGTAAGGAGACACGCACAGAGAAGCGATAAGGAGGCGAAGGGAATCGGGGTTCGTCGTGAAGCTTGTTACCAGGAGCTTTTTGAATTTGAGCGGCAAATCGTGCACGCGATGAGGAATGTGAATGTCACCGATGACAAGAACCAGCTATTCATAAACCAAGAGAAAAGAAAAGAAGAAGATGCAGTCAGTACAGGAAACCGCTCGGGAAAGTATACATACTACCATAATATGTATATCTATTGTATGTGCTCTTGTACAGAGTGAGAAAAGCACAGTGCTGTCTGTACATAATCTACGCACGTCCTTGCACCGAGCGGACACCTAAATCAGCATGACACCGTTTTAGAAAGTCTTGTCTCCTAAGCTCCCCTTTACTTTTTCTCTTTTTTGAAAGGATCGCCTGCATAGCATAGGGAGTCTAATTTCCCTCATTTACGATAAGGTACTTAAAACCCTGACTTGTGCTGCTTCTTCATCTTCTATTATCTTCCTTTTATCTACACGTTTCTAATACCAATCAACCAAACCAAAAGTATGAAGTTCACTCTCGTCGTCCTCGCCTCTGTTCTTGTCGCTACCGCTCTCGCTGATACTTATGTCAAGGGAAGCAATAACATTCCTGACTCTGATAACTCTGGTGACCCCGTAAGTGCAAATGCCTAGCATTCAAGGTATATCGAGATTGACTTCCTCTGGATTTCCCGTCCTTTTATTATACAGCTTTCCGGTGTCTCCCGTCTGACCCAAACCGGCTTGCTCAGCAAGCAAGGCAAGAAAGTCACTTACAATAACGTCAGGGAGAAATAATTGCAAGTGACTCCCCGGACGTATTCATATACGTAGTCTATCTTACACTACTTTTTCTTCCACATTCAATTCGCTTTCCAAACAAAGACAGAATACTTTTTCTTACATACGTACTCTATTCATCATTGTCAAATATGTGTCAGCCGGGTCTTGGTATTACCCGCATGGACATTGTAGCTTCTGTACATGGTCAATAGCAATTACAACGTAGAGACAAAGGTTAAATACATGATCCGGAGTACGATAAAAAGATATGGGTTTCTACATATTAGTGCGCATACTGTCCATACTTTGTAATCAATTGACACTGCACAGATAGGTGTGCCTTCGAAGACTGCACACCATGCTGTTTATCATAGCTACATAGCCTCCTCCAAGTAAAACTATATACAGTGATACTGTCAGTGAACGGGAGTTTTCGTATGATAAGATATATAGCAGCAGCTTTATGCTGATCAAAAGGAAAGGGAAGAACAATCAAAACAGGGAAGGGATCGAAAACTATCTAGATTGCTGTGATGTGAATGCAAGTGTGCATGAGGAATTGTAACTCTGTTCCGCAACGGAAAAAAGAAAACGAGAGGAAATAAGGAAAGAAAAGGCGATAAGGGGAAGGAAGACATTTGCAATATAAATAAAACAACGCGGTAATGTGTGTGTGTGTGTCTTAGTGTGAGTGAATGGTGTGAGGACTGTATGTAACTGTGTATATGTGCGTGCTAGTGCTGGTGCTGACGTTTGCTTTTGGAGTAAGTACGGATGTAATGCAAGGAAATATAAGAGTATGTCAAAAGCAGGATTACTTTTTCTTTTTGACCAAGAAATCAAACACTTCCTTAGGTCTCGGCCGTTTGAGGACATGACTGAAAGGAGATCGGTGATGGTGTGCCTTCTCCTGACTGGGACGCTGTGGTGGTAGTTGTCCACGCATCTGTATGTCAAGTTCATCGAGTTGCTCGTGCTCGTCGTCGTCATCCGGTGACCATATGTTGTAGTAGTTAAATTCGACCCCTACGACCGTGCGGCAAAACTCGTGGATCATGGACTTGGTCAGTTCGTGGCGCTTTTTCGCCGTCTGGTGGCACATGGAGAGAGGGGCATCCGTGTGTGGGTTTGTATATAGCATCGCATGTCGTTGCTCCACGTACGACAACAGTGCATTGACCGCCGCATCCCGTGTTTCTGCGTCGTACTGAATGGTATCTTCCCCTATTTTTTTATACATACAATGAAATGGTCTGTCAGTTGCTGGATGCACCCCACCCAACCTTTGTACTTACCGCATTGGCTTATCATGAGATTCCACGTATCCGACTCGCCAAAGCGCATAAAGCTGGACTCCAGGAGGGTGTAAACCGCCTTCTTGGCATCGACAAAGCATTCGACGACACGGCGTTCCTGGAGAGCAACAGCGGCCGCACGACGCGTTTTCTCGTCAATGTTGACCTCAAAATGGCTGTTAGGGCTGAGATAGGTATCATAAATATGCTGTGCCGTCGCTAGTTGCTGAATCAAGGACAGATAGGAAAAAGACTCGTATTGCTCCAATTCGATGAAAAAGAACTACGGAAACCAGATGAGTTTGACGACTGTAGATCGATCACAATGGGCAACTTACGAGGTTCTCAGAGCTAAATTCTTGCAGTAGATGATATAAAAAATAGCAGAGGGGAACTTTGGACTGCAGGATAGCTTTCAGGCCGACGTTTCGTATCTCCGTGATAGAGACGTCTGTTTGGTCGTTAAATACAAGAGGCGACTTGCTGGAGTGGCTTCGTTTGACTTTATACAAAGTGGTGTTGCTGCTCGAAGGGGCACCGTTGTGCATATGCATCGGTGCACCTCCCACGAGGATATTGCACGACGACGATCGACGCCGCCCTGTTGCAAATGCGATCGCTGACGCTGACGCAGTAGAAACGGCGGCCATGTGGTCAAAAGGGCTATCGACCGCCATCATGACGGCATCCGCACTGCTGTTGTCTTCAAAGTGATCGTCCTCGTAATAGCTTTCGCTCAGGGGGCCGTCTGTCCCTGCTCGGCTGGGCGTAAAACGCGTGTCGTGTGCATACAGCGTGAGACTGCCACGACGAGACGCGGTCGCTGATGTCGCCGGACAAGGTGACGCTGTCATTTTTTAGTGCAAGGTGGAAGGGAAAAGGAGAAGACAAAAAAAGAGAGAATAAGTATGGATAGAAAGAAAAAGAGAGGAAGAAAGAAAGAAGAAAGCAGAGTTGCCAAGTTACCAGGAAGGGGAACCCCATTAAAGGAGACCTTCAAAGTAACAGAAAGAGAGAGAGATCTTGAGTAAAACAGACCAAGAAGGGATACCGAGGGGCTTTCCGTTTGGAAACGTGTGCATTTGTTGCTCGATCGACGGTCAGAACTTGCATCGATAACTTGCAATTCGCTGCGTATTCTTCCTATATATAAGCTCTTCCTGTCTATAGTTGTGAAAATAATCTGTGTCTTATATTTTTATGCAAACTTAATATGAAAGAACCCAGATTCAAGGCACATTAAAAGAAAAAAAATGCAAGTTTGAGTTCTGGGGCCGGTGGCAAGGGCTATATCAACTACACGTGCTCAGACATTTGCGTTGACTGACCAATCATTCACAAATTGAGAATAAAGAGAGAGAAAAGAAAACAAGATGTTCCAGTAAAAATTCATTTCATATAGATATGTCGCTGCATAGGCGCTTGGTTAAGAAAGATCCATGTAGTCACCCGCCAGTCGTGGGTTCTCCCGGTTCTCAGCCTCCGCCGCTGTCTTCTTGTACTCCTCCCCCAAGGGACCTGCCCGGATTTCCTTCACAAAGGCCTCAAACCGTGATGACACAGCTGGAGACGACAAGTTAATGACAGATCATTGATTCCTATGTTTTTCCTTCTTCTCTTCTCTTACCAGGATCACTGATAGCTGCCAATCCGACGATGCATCGAAGCGTCGCACGTACAAGTTCCTGATTCTTTTCAACCTCTTGTTTCACTGCATTACTGCGCATCTTGAAATCCAGCGTCGCCTTGAAAGAAGTCACGAGGTCATCCAAGCCTATCACGAAAGAGTGAGCTATATTTGTCTTTTCTGTACGTGTGGGCAATCCTTACGCTGGCAAACGGCAGTCGGGGCTACTTTGCTCAGACGAATCAGCATCAGGTACACCAGCATTTTTATGTCGTGCTGGTCGTCTAGACCGATCTTGATGCGGTCCAAGCACTCCACGACGTCCAATTTATCAGGGCACGTCGCCTGCAAGGTGTAGATGCATTCGTACGCAGCCTGATCCATAAATAAAGGGTCAGCCCTCTCTTCCTATCTTTTTTTTTTTCTTTTTCTGGCTTTTTTTTTTTTTACCTTGCGAATTTCCAGACCGTCATCGACCTTGTGCTTGAATGGGCCCATTTCGACCGTGTGAATCAATTCCTCCTTAACGACGGTTTCCTCGTAAAGGAGAGGTATCAGTTCATTCAGCACGCTCCTGATCAAATGTGGCTTCCGAAGCGCCGCAGAGTTCATCGTCAGGAGTGCCAACCGACGCACGTTCTACATGCTTTTTTAGAATCTTCTGAGAAGGGCGGGCCCGCCTTCGTGCTTCTTCTTTTTCCTTCTTACCAGATCTTGATCGCGCAATAGGTTATGGAACTCGGCAAAGATGGGCACCAAAAGCGAATCGTGCTGCTGAGTCGGGTCCACAATGGCATATTTGATCGCAGTGGCCACCACCGCTCTTTCGTGGACCGAAGGCTGTCCCAGTCGTTTCTGCAGCTCGGGCAAGAATTTGGACGGTTCGGTCAGGGCCAGCTTGCCAAGACATTCAGCCACGACGCTACGCGTCCCCTCCTCTTGCTCGGACTCGCTGCTTTCCACCAACAGCTGCCAGAGATCGTCCGATACCTTGGCGAGCTCTGCCTTCTTTTCGGACCGCGTAATGATCTCCTTGAGCGAGTGGAGGAGCAGGTAGCGCCGTTTGGGCTCTTCCTTGATTTGGGACACGATCAGAGGAAGGTAGCGCTCCATGTTGCCCACGCAGATGTTGCCCACTGCAAAGGCAGCTGCAAACTTGACTTCTTCCGACTGCGAGCCAAACAAACCTAGTGCCTGTTCCTGGACGTTCGGGCTGGAGCTCAAGTCCCTATACATTAATAGGAATGTTAGTTACCATGGCATACGCCGTGAGCGTGTATGGCACTTACACGCGACGGCCTATTTCACCCAGGGCAAGAAGGCTGAGGTACTTGACAGAGTCATTGGCTCCTTGATCCTACAGAAATGAGCGTGTGTCAATGCACCACGAAACCCCGAAAGCCATACGAAATGAAAGCCATACCAGGATGTAACCAAGGAAGACATGGATGGTCTCTTGTCGTTTCTCTTCGCTCGAATTGGAAGCGAGCACGGCCACGCACTGAGCCACGGTGAGGGCCGCTTGTTTATTGGCCACGGCAGCGACGCCACCTGCTGATACGCCTGAGGTCTGCACGTTCAGGAGCGGGTCCACCAGGCCGCGGATCATAAAGTGATAGTCATCTGGGCTGGCCTTGGCCAAAGCAGCAAAGACCGCGAGCAGACTGTCCAAGGCAGCGCCTTGTAGGAGAGGTGACTGGATGAGTTGGAAAAGACCAGGCAGGATGGATTCCTTGATGTCGCCCAGGACCTGCGGACTCTTGATCGTCACGGCTTCGGTGGTGCGCAACGTGAGGGGCAACAGGTGGAGATCCTGGTCGGAGATGAGCGGTTTGAGCTCGGTCAATAGCGTATGGTAGCTCTCCGAAGAGATCTGGTCGCCGAACCTGGAGAAAGATCAATATATCGTGAGGGGGGAAGTTGTAAAAGAGCGAGGATCAGGATGTCATACCGTCGGATTAAGATTCTTAGGCATTCGGTGCTGGCTATGCGCAGCGCACGGTTACTCTTTCTCAGCAGCTGGGCAATCTCATCCACAGAGGATAAACAGGCATTGCGCATCTCGGACCCATCCGCGACGGGGCTTTGGCAGATGATGGCCAAGGTACGGACACTGATGAGACGTGTGACTTCGTTCTTCAAGCGCTCCAAGAAGATATCCCAAGCTTGTTTCTGCTGCTCCTGGAGCACATCGCTCACATGGCCCAAAAGTGTACCGAGACACATAATCGAGCGCTCCTTGACTTCCTGATCCACATCACTGGTGCTCAGTGTCTTGATCGTTGCACGGAAGATCTCCTCCACGTAAGACGTGTATTCCTTGTGAAGCGGCTTCACTGTGTATTCACCGGTCTCGCGGTTATGGGAGATCGGACGGATCGCCTTGGTCAGTTCGATGCAGAGCAAGAAAGCTTCTGACGTGATCTTGTAGAAGCGGTCCGAGATGGTGGTGATGATGGCAGGGCAGAGTCTGGACATGTAAGGGTGAAGCTGTTCCGACGCATGGGTGCGGAAGAGACGGCGCAGGAACGTCAGTACTTCAATCTTGAGGTTGGATGTCAGTGCGACATGGTGATGATCCGAGTCCGTGCTGGCGAGTGACGTCTCAATCGCAGGAATAAAGAGCTCGACTTGCTCGTCGAGGCCACCGTGGAGGACTGTCACCAATTCACACAACAAATGGAAGCCGATCTGGCGTGTCTGCATCGATTTGGAGGACAGTTGCTTGGTTAGCGAACGGCTCAGCTTGGGGACCAGATCGCGTAGCATCTGCTTGGGTTTGCTTTTTTTTTGTCATTGTCAGTTTAGCTGCGCGCGCTTCTTCGATATCTATTGGGGATTTACCTCTCCTGCCCACTCGCCAAGCGCGGTTGCTTGTCGGTGAGCAGCGTCAGGTCTTCGCCAAAACCTGTAACGTCAAAGTAAAGGTTGGATGAAACGGTAGGTTCGTCGCCACCATAGACGACCGTCTGGCGCAGCAGGGCAATGAACGTTTGGAGAATGTCCCCGCGCACGGTCTCTTCGCGTTCCTTGAAGCAGTCGATCAAGACAGGCGCTACCTGCTCGTAGATTTGTTGCAGCATGTCAGACCGAGTGTCGATGATGGCCGTCAGGAGCTTCGTAGCTGAACGTCGCACTTTCCAGGACATGTCATCGTCGTCATCCGAATCACTGCCTCAGGTGTGAGTAGATAAACGCAAACTCTATCGATATACGTACGCAATGTCGTCATATTCATCGTCCTCGTCCTCGTCCTCCATGTCTTCATCCTCGTCATCCTCGTCATCAGCAGCGTAGTTGGGATCGTATCGAAGGTATTCCAGAGCAATGTCCATAATGCGTTTCAAATACGGCTCGATATCGCTTGAGCAGCGAACGACAAACGACTCGAGTGACTGAAGGCAGATTTCACGCAGCTCGTCATCCTCGTCGGCTTCCGTTGTGTATTGCAGGATGATGGGCATGAGCTTCCCCAACGCATCTCCGAGGCGGACCGTACTGTATCGGCTAGAAAGAACAAACACTGGGTTATTTTTTTTTTTTTTTTTTTTTTTTTTTTTTTTGCTTCGTGTGCTCAATTAAATGACTACCTCAAGACACCGCAGCACTGGATGAGCGTGCGAGCTTTTTCGCTGGAGACATTTGAGGTTTGGAGACGAGAAATCAAAAAGTCGATGAGCTGGAAGAACAAGGCATCATTGATATGGACAACAAAGAATCCAATAGCCGTCGTGACCCGCTTGCGAATGGCGGCGCGCACGTGGTCCAAGAGTGGAAGCAGTGTGGCCTGGATCTGTTGTTGCTTGTCGGCATCGAGCTGGGCGCCAAAACGAGCAAAGATTTCTGCAAGAATATCGAGGGTGTCCATCTGCATTTCATAGGTACCCTATTCCCCATCGTATGAAGGTTTGATATCAGTGACTCTCCACATAAGTCCCATATATACATCTATATGTGTATGCGTATGTGTCTTACATCCTTGGCCATTTCCAGCAGACGACCGAGTCCCAGAGAGCAGATATTCGAGCCAACGTCGGGGTCAGCCTCGGCAATGACGGTCTTCAAGCCTTAGACAGACAGAGTAGGATGAGTATGATGAGCTTCAGACTAGTCTCAAAAGTTCCCCCTTACCCATAGCAGCGATACCACGCAACTCTTCCTGGTTCTTGACAGCAGCCAGGGAGATCAGGTGGTTGACAATTTCTATCGTTTGTTCTTCGGATATTTGCTTGACAAGCGGACCGAGACTGTACGTGAGAAAAAAAAATGGTAAGGAAGGGTGTCTTGTGGAAGTAGAGGGAGGCATACCATTTGACGGTCAAGTTCTGCACCTCGCCACTCGTGTCACCCATCAGCTTGAGGACAGCACGTACGACTTTGCCTTCAATGATAGAATCCATGTTTACAAACGTTTCTTTCTGGAGCTCATTCGTCAAGTCATTCAGGGCCATGTAGCGAAAATCTCTGTCCTCGCTGCCCATCTTGGGTAATCGTTAGCTTCCCGGTACTGCTAAAACACAACGCTACCTTCTCAAGAAGACTGGCAACCATGTACGCGTTCGTGCCCGACATGGTGATCAAACAGTAATGGAAAAGAGCCCTTCTGCTTCCTCGCGCGCATTACGCGGCGTCATAAACTCCGATGTTTTCACCTCGACCCATCTTCCCACTGCATAGTCCTTTCAACTGTGGCTCTTATGCACGTGGCGCTACATAACCCGAACTGAAAGACTATCAACTAGCTCTCTAACTAATCATCCAGCCTGCAGTGGACCTACTGCCACAGCTGCGCACATCATCAATGATCACTGTGCTCAAAATAGCACAAGCAAACCTACTTTATACGCGAGATAGTCTTCATTGAACAGACATAGAGTTACAGACTTGCTTATGCATCTCCATATCATACAAAAACAACAGCAATCTCACATTAGGCCTCCATATACTGTAATGGATTAGCGTACAAGGAGCGTGTGATCTCGCTCAATAAGTATGTTAGCAGGCTCGCATCGATACGAGAAGTACAAATTACGCAACAAGTAGCAGTAGTCAGTTGTGACACTTCACAACACAAGAAATTACCCATCCTCTGGGTCAACTTCCCTGATCAAATATAGGTCATCAACTTGAAACTCACCACTTGTTTTATGGGACGCTGCTAAAATAAGCATACAGTATATGATGCAAAGAACGCATCGAACTGTGAAACACAAAGAATAAGGTTAACTATCAACATCATCCATTTTGTGCAAAGAGGCGCATTTCGCTGCACGACAGGACCACACAGCAATTGTATACGCAGTAACAGATGTAGCACTTGCCAAGAAAAAGCTATAAGCCTCTTTTTTTTGTAATCTGTCAATAAACACTTTCGTTATACATACCAAGAAGACCGCTAGCGCCCAATCACAATGATAAGCCATTGGACCAAAAGTATTCGACAAATGAATGAATCGTGTCCAGCATTTCTGAAGGGCATGGGAGATATGGATATAAATAGCGGGTTATCTCATCCAGAATATCGTCATGTCCGAATAAGCAGAAACTCGTCTCTGGTGGCGAATGCTATTAGTTGGCGTACGTCGGTCAGCACGCATGTTCTGTGTACACGTATTGGGTCTCGCTAGGCGCGAATCGGCTGCAGTATTGCTTTGACTTCTGCACCCTGATAGACACTCTGTAGCGGGCTAGTGGTCTGGTCCGCTTAAAGACAGCATAGTAAGTATAGTCTGCTGTGCTGCAAAGTACATCTACGATCGCATGACAGGAGGGACGAGATAATGCCCGCGGCCTCCGAATGCAGCCCTTTGAGGTGCCGTCAAACAAAATTTGAAAGGGCCCAGGGTGCACAAGTTAAGCCACAACCTTAATAGGGCGGTTACATATTTTCCATCTTTTGGAAAGGATAGAGATCTTCCCACCGCCTTCGTACATGAATCCGGGTTGTAGACAAACAACGTCTTTAATTGAGCGGGACGGGAAGTGCAGGTCTAGGAACGGAAATAGAGAGAAGTGGAAAATAGATAGTGCATTTGTATTTGGATCGGCGCTTTAGATGTACCTTTGCCTGGGTTCCAGGCCTGCTGAAGGGTTACAAGATAGATGGCAAGCGCGGAAATCGAACAACAACCCGCACGCATCCTGTAGAAAGGTGCAAAATAAAGGCGCGTCTGTGTGTGCGTACAAGCGAGAAAGACGGAAGGGCAGCAAGAAGGGTTTGATAAACAGAGGAGTACAGCGGATATGAACCTTGTTTTCTGACTGTGACACATACACCAACGCCAAAGAAGAAGGAAAAAAAAAAAAAAGGCTCTGACGCGCACACCCAGACAAAAAGAAGAATATATACTGCCTCTGAGTTTTTTTTTCCCGCTGTGGTTCTTCTCCCTCTCTCTCTCTCTCTTTCTCTTTATACTCCTTTGCTGTCGTCGCTTCGAAGGGTAAGTCATCAGGGCTATTATACTGTCCTTTCTCGACTCGTGCGCTGCAATGACGCGTCGAGATGGAGAATGCAGTAGTGGGAACAAGTCGTATGTGTGATTCTGACGCGTTTGCTTCATTCAGATGGGAGCCAGCGACACCAAGACGTTCAAGCCGACTGAATGGCCAGCCATTCACAACGCGACTCTCCCCGCGGAGGGTGCGGGTAACCAGACGTTTGACAACCGCATCTTTGCGGCTGTCGCGCTGGGCGTGCCGTTCTACATCAAGTACACCCTGGGCCTGCCCTTCTGGGCCTTCCTGGTCCTGGCCGTGCTTCTTTTCCTGCCCATCATGGCCTGTACCCTGTACCTGACCTCGCGCTATGCCGCGCGTTACCGCAACAGCGTGCCCCTCCCTGGCAAGCCCATCGAGGAGTACATCACCATCCACGACCCTGAACTCAAGCAGTCGTACTACGGCCGCAACAAGATCCCCATGGAAACCTTCTTTGAGGCCTACTTTGAGGGCAAGATTGACTTCAACGGCGACGCGCTCGAGATCCTGGAGATGCGCCACGACTGGGCTGCCTTCCAGTTCACCCTCGGCCAGTTCAAGTTCTTCCTGACCCAGTGGCTGCCCGAGACCTTCTGGCACTCGCGTGAGCAGGATGAGAACCAGGTGCGCGATCATTACGACCGCGGTGACGATTTCTACGAGGGTTTCCTCGGTCCGCTCATGGTCTACACCTCCGGTATCATCTCCGACCCCACCAAGCGCGAGACCCTCGAGGAGCTCCAAGAAAACAAGATGCGTCTTATCTGTGAAAAGGTCCACCTCAAGGAGGGCGAGAAGCACCTCGACATTGGCTGTGGCTGGGGCACTCTCACCGGCTGGGCTGCTAAGCACTATGGTTCCGACTCGACCGGCGTGTCGCTTTCGCGTAACCAGGTCGAATTCGGTAACAAGCGTTTCGAGGAATGGGGTGTCAAGGACAAGGCCAGACTTCTCTGCATGGACTTCCGCAACTTCCCCGCTGATTCAAAGTATGACAAAATCACCTGCGTTGAGATGGCCGAGCACGTCGGTATTCGCCGTTTCCAAACTTTCCTGCACGACGTCCGTGAACTGCTGGATGATGATGGTCTTTTCTACATGCAAGTCGCTGGTCTGAGAGCCACCTGGCAATACGAGGACTTCATCTGGTAAGATCTCACTTCATTCTTCATTCGCTTTTGCGTCGGCTGACTGTAGCCTTTCTCTGTAACAGGGGTCTTTTCATGGCCAAGTACATCTTCCCCGGTGCCGATGCTTCCAGTGAGTACCAAACACATTCCGTTCATGTTCATGCATATGCTTACGCCTTCCATCAGCCCCCTTGTACTGGTATCTTCGCCAGCTTGAGATGGCCGGTTTCGAGATCCACAACGTCGACACCGTCGGTGTGCACTACTCTGCTACTCTGGACCGCTGGTACGAGAACTGGATGAAGAACAAGGAGTCCCTCCGTGGCAAGTACGGTGACAAGCTGTAAGTGGTATTCATGGCTGAGAGAAGCAAAACACTAAAGAAGGATGTGCGTTTGTGTAACAGGGTCCGTGTCTGGGAGGTCTTCCTTGCCTGGTCGACCATCTCGGCTCGCCAGGGCAGCGCCACCTGCTTCCAAATCGTTGCGAACAAGAACCGCAACTCCTTTGACCGTGCCAAGCTTATCTGCAACCGCACTAACCCCAAGGCGTGGACTACCACCCGCGGTTAAAAACCTTTTTTCTTTCCCCTTCAAAACCATGTACATTATTCTTATGTATATTGAAAATATAAACCTTTTGAATCCCTTTGTACACAAATAATGATTTCAGATGCCAATGTCTTTTGTGCGAATGATTCTGCAAGCTGCAAGTGTAATTGTATCGCATATCCTGACACTTGACCTTCCTCAGAGTATTGCAAGGAGCACGATAGAATACACGAGTTTGTTCACGCGACTCAGATGGATATATGCTACTCAAGCTAATGCATACATATACGCGTTCTTGGATAGAGTCCTAGTGGTGGGCTTATATCGTAGCTGGTTTCTTTGGAGGTTAGCCTCGTCTTTAAACCCCAGGTACCTTGTGGGCGAAATATACATTGCTGTGCAACTGCAGCTACCAGATATTCACGCAAACGCAAGCCTATACTCAGACATGTCCAATTTTAGTCTCTGAAAAGTATCGTTCCTATGCTTATCCAAGAGTGGGTTATCGGTAGGAGCCATACATAAGCAGAGCATCAGGTACCCTTCACCCACTTTTAGGCGGGGTTTCAAATAATAAGGTAGACGAAGAATGGATGGCCGCTCAGCGCATTTGAAGTGAAAGCGGGCCAGTGAACCAAAAATCTTCCTCTTTTAACCAGCACCTGGTGAGTTGGGCAACCTGCTACATACAACGATCCATCCATCGAGAATGCATTCGTCGTGCCGGCGACGGGATGGATGCATTCGTTTATGGATGGATGGATGAATGAATGCATGCATCCGCATCGAAACAGAAAAAGAACGGAGTGGTTGACAATGGGCTTTTGACATTAGGGAATCTCGCCATGAAGGACATTTGCAAAGACGACGAGCTCATCATCCCCGACAACGTCAAGGTCAGCGTCAAGTCGCGCTTCGTCACCGTCAAGGGCCCCCGCGGTGAGCTTAAGAAGGACCTTAAGCACTTGAACATCGAGATCAAGTTCGAGGGCAAGAACAAGCTCAAGTTCACCGTCTACCACGGTGTCCGCAAGCACGTCGCTGCTATCCGCACTGTCCGCTCGCTGGTGAACAACATGGTTACTGGTGTGACCAAGGGCTTCCAGTACAAGATGCGCTACGTCTACGCCCATTTCCCCATCAACGTTATCATCAACGGTGAGGGTAACGCCCTGGAGATCCGCAACTTCCTTGGCCAGAAGGTCGTCTTCCACGTCAAGATGCGCGAGGGTGTCACCTGCGAGGCTTCCAAGGCCCAGAAGGACGAGCTGATCATCACCGGCAACGACCTCGAGGCCGTCTCCCAGTCCGCTGCCGATGTTCAGCAGATGTGCCGCGTCAAGAACAAGGATATCCGTAAGTTCTTGGACGGTATCTACGTTTCCGAGCGCAACGTCATTGAGCAGGAGTAAACCTACTTACTCGCTCGCTTGTACGTAAATAAAACAAACTCCATCCCGGTTAAAGCATTCCATGTTGTCATGTGTGTTCAATCTCGTGTATTTCTGGTCTCCGTGTTTTGCTGTTGTTGATTTTTGCCAGAATGATTCATGAATTGGTATATCATCATTCTATTGCATGATTACGCTATACTATATGTCTATTTACAATGCACTTAGAAGCCCAGATAGCTGTACTCGCCTCCCAAATTGGGTGTCACATAATCGTCGTCGGCATACGACGGCGCCGATGGTTCTACTTGCTTGATCTCTTCAAAAGGATGCTCCGGGGTATGCTTGTCATTAGCGAACGTGCCAAGTTTGTAGCACGCCTCGCACAGGTCGATCTCTTCACACACGCGGCACTTGTAGCGTGTGCCTCGGATCGGATCCACACCACAATTATCGCACTATTCCCTTCCATAAGTATGATCGCCCTTTATCCTTGTGTCGTAGACTGTCTTACCGAGTATGCGTCAGGCAAGAATGCCTGTTCTGCCGATTCAAAATGTTCGCCCGGTTGAGCAGCCTGAATCATGACCTCCTTCAAGTCAGCACCCTCTTCGTCGTCCGACATGAGCGCTGAGGGAGGTGCCTGGGCAGTCAGGTAATGCGCACCCGAGATTCTATAGGTAACACATCAGTGGACGGGCATAATCACAAGTGAATGTTGAGAGCATACCTCGAAGTCGTGATACCGCCAGATACGATGGCGTTGTAGCCGACACCAGACGTGCGTTGCATGGGCGGTCGGGCGGTCGGGCGCGGCGTGCTACCACCTCGTTTTACCTTGGCTCGATTGCTAGTGCCGCCACCACGACTGCTTCCTTTGTTGGTGGAGGGCGGACGGCTGCTCAACTTGCCCGGCACAGGGAGACCCATCTTGGCAAGCTTGATAAAATACTTTTGCACACGGCTGCCGACCTGTCTGGCGGAGCGAGTACCGAGCGCATTGGCAATCTTGTTGAACCGTTGGGCCTGGACAGGTTCGTCTGGGAATTCAATGAGAAGTTCTTCCAGTCGTCGCTAATGCACGTTGTGAGTCGCGGACAGAGCAAGTGTCACTTCCAAATTGTACGCTACCTGTTCCTCGTCCGTCCAAGGTTGATTGAACGTAGCCGGCCTTGCTTCTTCGTTCGCATTGGGAAGGGACTGATATCCGTTCTCGTCGATCGCGACCAGTCCGAGCGGCTTGGGCGGCGGCGGCAGCATGGTCTGTACGGGTGCGGGGGAGGGTAAAGCAGGACTCGTTGCCCGCGAGTCCGCCGCACCCGTCTGCGCCACCGACGTGCGCCGCTTGCCTTTTCCTTTGCCGGATAGGCTGCTCGCATCCCCGTCGTCTGACTCTCTGTCGGATCCATCCGATACGGAACCGGCGCGTGAAGGCATCTGGCCCACGGTCTGCGCTGTCCTCGATAGTTCGCGCTGAAGGCCCCGAGCAGCGACTGACAGGCCACCGACGTCGGAGGAGCTCCGTGTATCCAATATACCCTGCCGTATCCCCATGTCAACCCTCGACTCATCCTGGTATCTATGCATGACTTACGCGAAAGGGCCCTCTGGCTGTATTTGCATAGCGACGCGACAAGGCCTCCAGAGCGGCTAGCACGAGAGAGTCAGCTATCGAACCGTGCGGGCAGTGTTACTCATTTACCTGACTGCTCTTGGACCTTCTCGTCTGGTAGCAACCGGTATTTCGACCAATCAATGATGGGTGTGCTGACAATCTTTTGGAGTCGGGGCACCTGCCGACGAGTTTTCTGGTGCACATCCTCATGTCAGCAAATGATGATTCTTAGATGATACACTTTCGGACATACTTTGCTTTTCAGCTGTTCCAAGAATTCATATGGGTTCTCCATTGCTTTGCGTTTCAGGGTGTGGAGAGTGTCGATGTCTTGAGTGGCTTGCTTCAGCTGGTGTCGCAGCACCGTCAGCGTTTTGGACACATGCTGATAGCTAAGAAGAAGCCACGGTCAGAAAACTAGATACGAAAGCTACAAAGACATACTCTTCATTTTTATCGACGGAAGGTTTGGAGGAGGGAGAGCTACTGCTGGTGTTGGTGGTGTTGGTGGTGTTTGGTGCGGCAGCAGGAGTGGGAGCGGCTGAAGAGGGATTCTCGTCTGGCTGAGGAGGGTCATGCGGTGTTATGAGGTTGGAAGAAGAGCTCGGTTCTGCGGGAGAGGAAGAGGTTGGGTGAGCCGTTTGCTCTGCAACAGCTGACTGGACTGGCATGGTACGAGCAAATTGGACATGTGGCGTGTAAACTTTCTGTCTGCGCGTAATGCACACTCGCGATCGATGAGAAAGGTTGTCAACGAGATCTCGGCTTTCATTCACTGTCGCCGCCACAACTTTTTTTTTTGTTCTCGTTTTCATGCTCCGCTTTGCATTTACCAATTTAGGCTTTACAAAGAACAATGCACAGCCGATAGCTGATAGCTTCTCTTTCTTTTTTTTTTTCCGCGTTCTTTTCATTGCATACAAATAACAAACACAGTGTCTCATTGTTCCGGAGAGAATCGGCACGTAATAGAAATACTAATGATATACACTTAGCGTATCTGAGAAAAGTAGCAGAGTTAAGCCAGGTCTATGGGCTGTTCTCAGACGTACGGGTCTTCGGTAAAAGTGTGCTCGTAGTCTGGACCATCTGCCGAAGCCTTTTCAGCATCATCATCCGAGCCTTTGCTCTTTTTGCTCCATAATCACGCTTTCTGATAGACATGGGCAAAGAGGAGAATCTCGACCGCAATACGAACAGTGTTAATTGGGAGCACCACCTCCTAATCTGACCGTAAGCCTGGATAGCGCTGGGTCCCATGTGGATGGTATGACCGGTGGTCTTTGGAGTTGTACCTCCTCTGTACATATTGGTTGATTTGGTCAAAAGCAGGTCATTCCATAGAGCGACATACAGTAAACTAGACACAGACCGCATGGATTCCGTGTGCTGATAAAAGGAGGCCATCGTGGCAGGGTCGTTGTGCGGGATAGAATTAAAAGCATGAATGCGCGACGAAATGCAAATCATAGAATATGGTTTCACTTGCATTGACTACTTGAATGAGTCTATTTTGCGCGGTCGCTCTTATGCGTACGAAAACAGCTCTCGATGGAATGCTTATTTGCCTTATCATTAGCCACGAACTCATGAGTGCGTACGCGGTTCGCTTGTCATACAGAGTGGAGCGCTATTTTCTCTGTCTGCCAATTAGCTTTGTAATGCATATGTGGTTGAGCTTTTTACTACCTTGTGGCAAAAAGCTACACCAGTACATATGCAACTTTTTTTCCTTTTTCGCACCACATTCTTATATGGCACATGGGTAATTTGTGGAAGCAGGACGCAGTCAAAGATATTCTTCCGGAACATGGATGTAAGCCAAGTCATGTTGCTAACAAAGCAAGAAAAAGAGGATACATTCAGCAAGTTTTCACTGAAACTACTAAATATGTAAGGATACAAAGAAGTAACTGATGCTAATTCATCTTTTCAGTACTGTATCTATATATCTATGCTGTTCTATAATGGGATGATCGTCTATGAGTATGCTCTAATGTTGTGACATGCTTTAAAAAAGTAGTACAGAAAAGATGACATGGCTGGCACTTATTTACAGAAATAACACAGAAAGTGTTTTAGCGCACTTGGCCGAGGGTTATGGCCTCGATATTCAGTTTAGTGTACGCGGCTGGCATCATGGGATCCGGGAAGGAAGTCGAGGTCATGCTTTCTCCTTCGAGTGTCTCAAACTTGACGTCCTCATCCACGGAGGCGTCGAGGTTAGAATAGACACGGCAAAGCGGACAAGCGAACGCGGGAAAATGCTTATCGAGTAAAGGACGCATGCATTTGTAATGATACATGTGAGAGCAAGGAGCATGAAAAAGAGCCTGTGACGCGGTCATCGCGTTCAGACAGATGCAGCATTCGTCGGCGACTGAGTCTTCCTGGTGGACCATTTGTTGAAGGTTGCGAAAAGTCGATTTTTCAAAAGCGGCAGTGTCACGCTCTTTGGGCGCCATATCCTGGACAACTTCAAGGCGCATACGCACCGCGCGGTAGTGTGGCTCAGCACCGCCCTGATAGTCTACCCCAAGCTGAATTAGATCGCCGTCCTTGACTTCATAAGGCGATGAGCTTCGCGCTCCTGAAAGGGAGAGCCGCACACGGTTGACAAACGTGCCGCTCGAGGAGCCTGTATCGCGGATATAGACTTTGCCTTCATCCATCCACAGCTCTGCATGACAGCGACTGACGACCTTGGTCTTGAAAGACAAGCGCTCCGGGTGGGCATGACGGACGTTGTTGTAGCGGCCCAGCTTAAGGATTCGCTTCTCATAAAGCACCCGATCGATCACGTCAAAGACATAGCATGCGGCACCATAGCCGACATGAGGTACAAGCCGAATATGGGTACCACTTCGACTGTCGCTGTTGCTGTTGGTGAAGGCGGGTGCAGCTGTGTTAGCAGGCTCAGGGGTGGGTGCCTTGGACGATTTCTTGCTAGGAGATGGTGGCATGGTGTAGTCGGCAATCAAGGACAGGCGCTTCAGGAAGGCCATGATGGGCAAAGGAGCAAGAGAGAGAAAAGAAAGAAAAAGAAAGAAAAAGAAAAGAGCGAGGTAGAGAGAGAATAAACAAAGAGGAAACGACCGAGGAAACAAGGTGGATATTGTTGCACGCCCACGTTTTATAGTCGCACCTTTTATTATTCAAAACACAACGGGCTAGAAGCCTAAGGTAGGATGAGTGATGTGTTATGCGGTGAAGAGCCATGATAAACTTGCCATATTTTCTGCGGCTTTCTTGTTGCGCCCTCCGGCTGTTGGCATACTGATCCTCCAGCTGTTCCTGCATAGTCTGGGCCTGTGCAGCCAGGGCCATGATGTTGTTCTTTTTCTTTTGAAGATTATTGGCCGTAAGCTAAAAAAGAAAAGACAGAGAGAGACAGAGATAGAACGTGCGAGATCAGTATTTTGCTTCTGTCAGGCGGCATAAACGTGGCATCCCACGTGGAGATAAGATCTGGAGTAGCAAATAAGGTGCTTACGTTTGGAGCATTCACGAGCTGTGGGGGCGCCAAGGAGTTCGCATGCGCTCGCCACTCCTCGGTAGGCAAGATGTCTGCCTGATTGACCGATTTGATTTGGATGCTTGCTCCTTTGGCACGGCTCCGACCGCCTAATTGGGCGACCTGCATACACACAGACACATCGATAGTGAGATCATGCCTTGTATAATACCGAGCTTCCCAATCAGTCATACCACTTCCTCGTCAATCTCCTGGTCGGTCGCTGTCTGCTGCTGCTGTTCTTCTTGCTGGTGCTGCTGCCAGTATTGGTAATACGCGGTGGGGTCGGTGTGAGCAGAGTACATGGCATTGGGATCATAGTCATGATAAGCATAAGCATCAGCAGCGGTGGCATATGTAGAGGCAGAGGAGGGAGCAGCAGCAGCCGTCGTCGTAGAGGGTATGTCATGTGATGTAATCGATGCATAAGGTTCGGCATCTAATAGCTTGGAATTAGAGCCAAGAGCAAAAAAGAAAAGAAAAGAAAAAAAAAGGAGTGCCGCACGTGGAAGCCATGCGATGTAAAGCTTAGATAAGGAAAAGAGGCTCACCTTCAATGTCATCCGCATTATCGTCTGGTACGTCGGCCGCGGCCATGACTTTGATCGGGCGTCTCGCCGTCGGTGCGGGTTTATCCTCGGTACTCTTGGGTTTGGCAAACGGATTGAGAGACCGTTTTGGGGCGGGCAGCAAATCTGCGATATCTGACGAAGGCCCACTCGACGTCGATCGCTTGAGGCGCTTCTTCCTCTGCAGCTCGTCCTCGTCGTCCTCTTCGTCGTCTGAGGCCTTGGAGGGCAGATCGACGTAAAACACTGGTTTCGAGGCTGTCTGCTTCTTCTTTGGCGGTGGAAGCAATGCACTCAGACCACCGCCGGCAGCAGGTCTTTTCGGAGCAGGTCTGGGTGAGGGTGCTTTGACCTGAGGCTGTGGACTCTCGTTGTCGGAATGGTCCGAGTCCGAATCGCTGTAATCGGCTACGAGTGACATGATCTAGGGTTGAAACAGGAAGAGAGTGAGGTGTGCAAATGGCAGCGAATTTGGCTCTCCGATACTGAGTTGGACGTGTAGCGGGCGATCGTTGCCTCTTCTGCAAGGTGTTCTTTTTTGGTGGAAGAGCGCGTATCGACTCGTTCTGTCTGTGGCATCTCCAGTGCTTCTTCTGTCTCTCTCTCTCTCTCTCTGCAGCACTCCACTCCCGTCTATCCTACTCCTCCTCATCAGACAGCTACCATGGCCTCTGCAGGTGATTCTATCTCCACGCTCGGTGGAACTCCATGAACTGTCTGCTCATATCCTTCGAACCACTCGATAGTCTTCATTCTCGACCTCAAGGGGAAAGTCTTGATTTCCCGAAACTACAGAGGCGACATCCCCATGAGCGCAGTCGAGAAGTTCATGCCCTTGGTAATGCCTCGCCCGAATGCGCCCATCACCTGCTTCTAACCTGCCAATCCTCCCCCGGACACTCATAGATTTCCGAAGCAGAGGATGAGCAGGTCCCTCTGCCTTGCTTCACCCACGAGGGCATCAACTATCTCTACCTCAAGCATAGCAACCTCTATCGTAAGCGGATGGGCCGAACGACGACTTAATGATACTGATTCCCGGATAGTCCTGGCCATGACGAGAAAGAACACAAATGCGGCATCCATCATGCTTTATCTACACAAGCTGACCCAGGTCTTCTCCGAGTATTTCAAAGAACTCGAAGAAGAGTCCATCCGAGACAACTTTGTCATTGTCTATGAGCTCCTTGATGAAATGATGGATTTCGGTTACCCCCAGACAACCGAGACCAAGATTCTGCAAGAGTCAGTACACACCTCGGGCATCCAAACCATGTCTTCTTATTCTTCTCCCATAGATATATTACTCAAGACGCGTACAAGCTCGAGGTTCAGGTCCGTCCTCCGATGGCCGTCACCAATGCCGTCTCGTGGCGCTCAGAGGGCATCAAGTATAAGAAGAATGAAGTGTTCCTGGACGTCATCGAAAGCGTGAATTTGTTGGTAAGTCCAGCCGAAACATGGCCGTGTAAAAAAAAACGTGGCCTTCAGGTTTCATGCTTTGTTTAACCTTTTTGACCTTTTCCTCTCTGAATTCCGTTGGCAAATATAGGTCAATGCAAATGGCAATGTGCTGCGAAGCGAAGTGCTGGGTGCAGTCAAGATGCGGTGCTACCTCTCCGGCATGCCCGAATTACGGTTGGGCCTGAACGATAAGGTCATGTTTGAAGCCACCGGTCGAGGTAAGAACGACGGACAGGCAAAGCAAAAAAAAAAAAAAAAGTAAAAAGGGAAAGAAAAAGTGATGACTGAAGCGTATGCATCATGCAGCAAACAACTCGGCCAAGGCGATTGAAATGGAAGACGTCAAATTCCATCAGTGCGTGCGTCTGTCGCGCTTTGAGAACGACCGAACAATCAGCTTTATCCCGCCCGATGGCGACTTTGAATTGATGAGTTACCGCCTGCAGACGAGCGTTAAGCCGCTAATTTGGGTTGAGGCTGTTGTCGAAACTTACTCCGGCTCTCGTGTCGAGTATCTTGTCAAGGCACGGGCCCAATTCAAACGCAAGAGCACGGCAAACAATGTAGAAATCGAAGTCCCTGTGCCCGATGACGCCGACACGCCCAAGTTTAAGGTAACTTTCGAGTCCTCAAACAAACATGCCCGCTGACGATCGATGCAGAGTAGTAGCGGCTCGGTCTCGTACAAGCCTGAGCGATCATGCCTCGTTTGGAAAATCAAGCAATTCCAAGGTGGCAAAGAGTTTATCATGCGGGCACACTTTGGTCTGCCGTCGGTGCAAGCAGGTAAAATGCGGCCACTCAACATACGATCGCCCGACATCTCTATTTATGCCCTCACTTCTTTTTGTATGTGTAGCCGAAGAAACCGAAAAGCGACCACCGATCAATATCAAGTTCGAGATTCCTTACTTTACCGTATCCGGTATTCAGGTGCGGTACCTCAAGATCGTTGAAAAGAGTGGATACCAAGCGTTGCCATGGGTGCGATACATTACCCAGAATGGAGGTAAGACTGTTGAAAGAAAAAAAAAAGTGATACAACCCCATGTGGACTCACGCCGCCTTCCCAAGACTATCAAATGCGAATGCCGGAGAGTATCAAAGCAAACAAACAAATCAGTTCCTACTAAAAATCATGTATACCGCCAGAAGAAATGTAATAAAAAACAAACCTGCAGAGATTTTGGTGACTTCACTTCTTCTTTTACCTTTCGGGTGCGCGCGCGTATCGCTGTGCGTATCATATTGCGTATTCGTATGGCGGGTGCGCGAGACCAGTCTAGTTTCAGACCGGGAAGCGCTGCCAATGTTCATCCGAGACCTTTTTTTTTTTTTTTTGAAACCGACATTTCTTTCAATTGATGTTGCAGACAATGACACCATGTGGCAGAAGAAAGAAGAGATAATTTTTTAGGTCACTTTTGATAATTCACCTGATCATGCTTATCACAGCTGACAAACAAGGCCTCTCTACGCATCCGTAGCTTGTATAATTGAAGTCATAATGGCACCCGGGCATGTCCTCCGGAAATGCCGAGGTGTCAGATCAATTGAAACGGAGTGCGATTAATAATGGTAAAAACATGTCCTTTTGTACATAGGGTTTCGAAGGGCTTTGGAGGCTTTGCCCACAATGGTGGATTCTTAATGCAAACGTTGTTTGTAATACACACAATGGGGTATGACACCTTTGCGGCGTGATGCTGAGCCTTGGTGAAACATAGGAAAAGAGAGAGAGAGAGATCTGCGTAAAAACAATGCACATGTAATCTGCAAGCGATTGAGATTATATGCATCAATATATCCCTCGGAAATGAATATCGTAAGCTTAGTCATATTGCGCATAATAAAATTCTGCCGACCCGTGGCGATGTTTGACATATAAAACGATACTCAACTTCCGTCTCAACGATTCTCTCTTCCATTCGTACTGTGCACACATGGCTGACCCCGAGACAGCAGCAGCACCACCACCACCAACTAAACGCCCTAGCAAGAAATGGCTTTGGACCGGCCTTGGTTTACTCGCCTTTGCCATTGTCGTCGTAGTCGTGGTTGTGCCTTCCGTTGTCGTCACACGCCAAAAGCAACAACAGAAAGAGTCAACCAGCAATGCAGGGACCAATGGCAGCAGTGGCAGTACGCCTAACCACGGTACGGTCTACACACCCTCAAGTCAGCCAAGCTATGCAAACGCCATCTCGCGTTATGGCAACATCACCCAAATGATACGACCCGACGGAATCGACCAGAAAAAGCGTGTTTTCATTATTGGCGACGTACATGGCTGTGCCGACGAGCTTAAGCAGCTTGTGCAGAAAATTGGTTACAACCAGGACGAAGACCAGATCATTCTTGCCGGCGATCTTGTGTACCGTGGACCTGATAATGTTGGCGTTCTGCGGTACGCGAAACAAGTGGGCGCCATGTGCGTCCGTGGCAATCACGATGATATCGTGATTCGACTCAAGACATATATGAACAAGTACGGCATTGATGCCATGCACCCCGCCGATGCAGTCATGCCTGAGGGAGACGTGAAAGATCCTCTCAAATTTGGCGACGACCACATTGATGTCGCAAAGTAAGACAAGCCAGGGTTCATATATATATGTCACTGACAGCCATTATTTAATGACAGGAATATGACACAGGAAGATTATGACTATCTTGTGAGCTGCCCTTTGATTCTGGATCTACCCTCCATGAATAACTCGGTCGTTGTGCATGGTGGGCTTGACGGCACGATCGAAAATCCGGTCGACAACGACCCTCTGTCGATATTGACAATGCGTGATATCCATAAAGGCGTTCCCACCGCGGACAATAAGGATGGTTCACACTGGACGAAGGACTGGACACCCAACCGTCCCAATATGAACGTGTATTACGGCCACGACGCTTCTCGTGGTCTCGACCTGGAGACAAACACGTTCGGTACCGACAGCGGTTGCGTGTACGGCAAGGAATTGACGGCGCTCGAGATGCGAACGCACCAGCTCACTCAAGTGAGCTGTCCCAAGTACGGTTAAAGAGGGAGTATTATTAATTATCGACACATCATCGCACGCACCACATTGCGCCACTCCGTTGTCGCCAGATCACAGATACATACATACGCACACACGCACAGCCATACGCGTGCAATATTTAATGTTCCTGTATTTCAACGCCATTTGCCATCGTTTTGTTTATAGTTCTAGTTTGTATATTCCATTTCCTGAAAGTTGAAAGAAACCAAACAAATTTGGCAGTCTTCTAAAAGAGACCAATAAGGAATTTCTTTCTAGACCGTGTAAAAAATGCTTTATATATACGTGTTCTTGTGCTTTCCAATTATGTCTCCTGCAGAACATGCTGTATGGTGTCTCGTTTCTCTCTGTCATTTTCGGGTTGCTTGGTATTACTATCGCATATATATGCTTGTCATGCTTGTATGAGCTCACAACATATTAAACTTTATCTGAAGCGGTAGCACTGCATGCAGCAGCAGACATCACCTACAAGGTGGTGGGCAGCCCCCCCAGCCAAAACAACATTCTAGGCATTGCTATTGATGACATTGTATATCCAATGCAGGCCGACCCAAAGGTCCCCATGATGTATGTCGGCACGGGCCCAAGGGCAAGGGAATACCGATATGTCATCCTCGATAACGCCAGTAGCCGTAACATCATTGACTTTGAGCCCTTCGCACGAGAGGGCATCAGATCAGCCGATGAGACCTATAACGAGGTGTATGGCCGTTCATGGAACAGGTTGCACCTACCCGAATTGCCGCAGGTCTATTCGTTCTTCAATAAACACGACGAGCGTGATCCTGCCGACTCCAAGCTGTTCGAGGAAGGACAGATTGCGACTTTGCATATTCGTGCTGATGAAGATGAAGTCCAAGGGATGCACGCAAACAAGTTGCAGAAAGGCGAAAAGAAAGGCGAAAAGAAGGACGAAAAGGTGCACGCCAGCATGACTTACATTGGGTATGCTATGTCCACGCAAGTTAGAAACCTATCTCATTCATTCTCAGCTACGACTCGATCAAGCACTTTGACGACGTGCAGATCAAGGTTGGTGGGCATTCGAGCCGCGAATGGGCCAAGGTGCCATACAAGATCACGATACCAGAGTCCGGCGCACCCAATGGACTGTACCGCCGCTGGGAGCTCAAGCTGCGACCCGAGGCAACGGACCCGACCATGATCCGCGAAAAGCTATATAACGACATGCTCCACGCATCAGGTATCCTTGCTGCACGGGGTGCCTATGTCCGACTCTACATCAATGATGCCCCTGTCGGCCTGTTTCTCTTGGTGGACGATCCTGCAGCAGACAGGTAAGACGTCAGCCTGGTAGAAGCTATCTCATGTTTTGCTCACGAGCTATGCTCTTGTTCCTCTTTCAAGCTATATACGCGAGACGATCCACAACGGTGACCAACGTGCCACGCTGGGTCCTCTTATCAAGGGGGATGCTGGCAAGGGTGCATATGCTGCCAATTTTGGCTATCGTGGCGATGATGTAGCACTCTATGACAAGCGTACCTATGAGGTCAAGATAGAGGGCGATGGACCTGACAGCGCAATGAAGTCGCTCATTCGCTTCATGAAGTATATCGAAGACTACGATCCGTCCAGTGCCCCGAACGGGCCTGCCGCACTGGACGTGTGGACACCCCACTTTGACATGGTCCACTACCTCCGTCAGCTCGCCTTGGAGTTTATTACAGGCAACTGGGATGGAGTGCAGTACGGTAAGTCGGCAGAGAGCAGAAAGGAAAGGGCAGCATAAGCAGACACTCATTTTACTGTAGCTGGCAACAACTTTGTAATCTACCAGCACCCTGATTCCAAACAGTATATCATGATACCGATGGACTTTGACTACACGTTCGGCAACGGCTTGGAAGAAGATCAAGTGTCACTTTTGACGGGATCGTGGCGCGACTTTACGAAGAATCGGAAGATCCATTCATATCTGTGGGAGAAGATCAAGGCGACGCCGTATCTGTCGAAGCTGTATGAGAGTATGCTCAATACCCTGATGGAACGCCTCGCCAAGCCAGAGATCCTTTCCGAACGCATCGACGCCCTGGCATACATGATTGAGCACGACGTGACCTGGGACCGCTCGCTGAAACGTCTTACGTCCGGCTTGGAGCGCAACTGGCAAGCTGTGGATTTCAGAGCATCTTTAGAGCAAGGCACGGGCGAAGTCGATGAGCGACTGGGTCTCAAGGAATGGATACGTGTCAAATACGCTGCCGTGTCGAGGAACCGACATGAGCAGGGCGAGACCGGTGATGACAGCGACGATACCGAGGATGAAGAAAACGATATTGCTGCAGCTGCGGCGGTGGCCGTTCCCGTCAAGTATAGAATAAAATGAGATTTTAGTGATGGATATTTACAGAATAAACTAATAAAACAGAACGAAAAGACATAATCAAGCATAATGTAGAAAGAGGAAATAAACAGGGATAGGATTGGGCAATCGTTAAAGCTGTACATGCTCATCCTCGACCTTGACTTGGCCCATGCTGTCGTCTTCCTGGGTGTCCATAGCTGTATCCATGGCAGGGGTATCCGAGAAGGGCGGTAGTGCCATGTACGACTTGAGCTGCTGCTTTTTGTTGTCGAGTAAGGCCATTTCGCGCTCCAGGATGGTTTCTTGCTCTTCCTTATTGTACTGTAAGCCCGGAAGTTCTTGAAGAATGTGACGTGCCTGGTCGAATCGTTCATCGAGCTGGGCAACGGCTTTCCCGATCTCTTCTTGCTCCTTCCCCGATTGGATGAGATCGACTATCCGATACACGTCGCGTAAAAACAAGAAATCGTCTTTTTGAAAGATGGGACCATCCTTTTCTGCAGATGGGTCCTGAAGAGTGGGTGACGCGCGCGTTGATGACGGATTTGAGGTCGTGTTCATAGATGTAAAGTAAAAGCAAACAGTCAAAAAATTGATGCGAGCCTACACTGCACTCACATCATTTACCATCTCCGTCATACTAAGAATCGACGTTATAACAACAAATATACATGGTAATGGAAGGCAATTGACGGACATCTATCCTTTCATGTTCCTAGCGGTCTCTGTGCCAGAATGACGTTCTAGCAACCTCTTGTATAAAAAGTCACTAGCGTCTGTAATGCGTTGCTTTCTCAAAAGTGATCATTGGAACATTGTATATTTCGGTATATTTTCAAAAAATCATGCAGAGCAAAGACAGCTTCTATAACCAGTCGCACAATCGCCATGGTATTACTGCGGCGGACAGAGCCCTCAAAATTTGCATGTGATATTAAATAGGTGGACATATGTCCTCGTGTTTGCATAGCAAAGCCGTGGCAGCTTTCTGGTCGTCATGTACGCTATTTCTGTCCGCAATTGTATAATAAGGAGACATAGAGTGCTACAGTATACTCAATGGATGTATAAAGGCATTATAATGGTTCGAGACAATAGAGAGAATCATAAATAGTGAAGCACATGCGTGAAAAGCGAGCGGTGTTGGCAAAAAAAAAAAAAAAAAAGAAAAAGCTGACAAGGTGGGAAAATGGACGCGTCCAGGCTTTTCGGCATGTCACTGACAAGAAGTTTGTCTGCCATTCGAGGTCTCTTTGAGCAAGACGGGGTGAGGGATAACCTCTGGTACATTCTGACGGTAATGTCGACATCCTTTTTCTCTCCAAGTAAGAACAAAGGACTCACTGCAAATCGGGTAGGCCACGGTCATGGCCTCGCTGAATCACCCCGAGGATATTCCTCACCTGTACACCGTGGTCGAGCAGTCCATCGACGCGCAAACGGTGCAGCAAGCTGACAAGGACGAGCAGAAAGTGCAAGCCATCTTACGCTTACGCGATGGCATCCTGAAAAGCTTCATTGCCTCGGGCTTCCCCAAAGTAAGACGACGCACACAGACACTATTGTATGATTGATTATTAATGGATGGTTTGCTGGCTGTTTCAGGTCATCAATGCCCTCCAGCACCTCGAGTCGGCCACGCCTGACTTCATCAAAGCCAAGTTACCCACCGCACCCATTCGGTATACATTTATCGTGAACGACCTGAAGAAAGCGCTGACACGATCATAATAGACATGAGGAGTCATGGCAGGAAATTGTCGACCATCGCAAGCGGGGCAGCGCATTATTCGGTAAAATCTACGAGCGCCATACACAGCGCGTGTTAGACCAGATGCACCGCTACTACCCTGATCTGAAGCAGACCGCTCTATACCACCTGTATGGCCCCGTTTTATCTGAGACAAGCATCCTCTCCGGCAAAGAAAGCTCGCTAATCCTCGTCACCGGTCTCAAGGCGCAGGATGTGGCTGCCCAGCTGCGAGGTCATGCTTATGGTGCGCTTCACCAAGGCGCGACCAGGCAGGACCTAGATCGCATTGATACCATGGTGAACATGCTTTTCCACCATTACAAACTTTCTCCTCCCAAGGCCAAGCTTTAAACCGACGGATGGCCTCGTAGACCTTGTAGACACCACCCTGCGTCCCATCATCCTGACTCTGAAACAGCAAACCCTTGTCATCAAAGACCTGTTTCGTATCCAAACGCTACAGAATTACACTGTATTGTTCTTACCTCTCTTGTTCCCCTTTTGCACTCATGTGATGAGCTGGTATGATGAGATCCCTCCCAGCGAGAACTCGTTTCCCTACACAACAGAGCAGATCGTGATTGTAGCCAAGATCACCATCAGTTTTATTGCGTTATCCTTTTTGGCTTCTGGTCTTGTGCTCCTGCTCTGGTTGCTTATGTGGTTCATTGAACGACCGCAGCTGAACCGTGTGTCATTACGATGCGTCGCTATGGCCAGTGCTGTCAACCTTATCGACGGCATATTCGACATCGTCATGTGGAGTATCGACGCGAGCGAGAAAACCTGCCGAGGACTATCGCTTACGGTTGATTTTCTGGACGTCATCAACGTCGCTCTTTTGGCAGTCGTCGGCATCAACCTTGTGCTTGTGGTCGTACTCAGTGTGAGAAAACGGGATAAGCTTGAGCGCTTCTATTATCCCTGTATCCTCCTCTACAGTGCCGTTGTTATCGTTGTACCTCTCTATGAACAAATAGTAAAACCTGTGGTCGTTTCTGACACAATTGGCTGCTGGTAAGATACAAAATATATGGGCTTGTTTGAAAAGGTGAAAATTGAAGATGTTGAATTGTTTAGGTACTACGATAACATTGCTGAAAGGGGTTACAGCAAAGTATCATGGGTAAGATGGAACGACCAGGCACACCGAAGAACAGAGAAATCATAATACATATGATTCGATGTTGTGTAGATGTGGTTCTATGTGCTCATATTTTTTGCTGCCCTGGTCGGGCTGTGTTCAGTATTGATTGCTATTGCATATCTTGCGAGAGCTGAACGAGCCGTCCGGAACGATATGGAAACCGCTCGGCGGTCATCCCATCCCAGTATTTCAAGTGCCTTCCGACGCTCTAATGCTATAAACCAGCCTCGTGTCGTCTTGCGCTGCATATTATACCCTCTTGGTAAGCTGTGGGATACGAATGAACGACCATCACTCACGGTTCTCCTTTGTAATCCAGTCCCCTTAGTCGTCCACATTTGGGGCTTTGTGATACAAATCTTAGTAACTGCTGATAAGCCGGTTCCACTTGGGCTTGTTGTTATGTATGGAATATTCTCATCTATAGAAGGTGAGACAAATTAGCCGTACAGATGACGCGAACGAGTTATTATAACTGACCACTTTCGAACTTTTCTCTTTCGTGCTTTGGCAGGATTCCTGACTGCTCTCGTCTTCTTCAGCGAGCCAACCGTGGTTACCTTTACCAGTCGGCAAGTTCACCGGCTTATGCAAGCCTATGTTCACGACTTTGCGCTGGTTGATAAAGAATATATGGTGGATATCCCCAAGACGAATATACCAGAGCCGTTTAATGGCGTCATTCGACCGCAGGAAAGGATGAAAGCTCGGCCACCATTAGTGTCAAGCAACAGGAGTGATTTCAGCGATATCAGCTTGCCCTCAACGCCTTCCTTCGGTGGTGACTATCGGGAGAAAAACGATAGGCAGGGTAACCGTTCGAGACTGGGTGTGCCTTCTCCGTCTATCATAAGCAAGGCAAGAAGCTCGCCAGGGAAGTCTCGCCCTGTCCCCATGCGTCGTCTTAGCATATCAGCATCGATTTATCAGCGGATGTATCAAGAACAGCGCCGAGCGAGCAGAGCATCTTTCACGACAACTGCCTCTTCCCCAAATCAGAGCAGGCGAGCATCCCATACGACATTCGTCTCTGCGGATTTCCCAGACGAAGTCTATGTACCCTATCGTTCTACCACCATGGCCCGCTTCATGCATGGGATATTGTCCCCGTTCAGTCATGGCTCACTAGCAAGTACAACCAACCGCAGCGACGCGATATCGCAGAATACACAGTATTCGGACTACACACTGAGTAACATAGACAGATTCCAACAAAACAGCCCTAGATCGCCCGTGGATTGCTCATGATAGCAAGACATGGTTCACTGACCTATTAAAAGAGCCAGCCAGTGTGGCGGGCACTGAATCATGTTACACAGACGCCCAGAACTCTTAAAAAAAAAAAAAGGGCTAGAGCGCTTTAGAGAGAAAGAGAAAAAAAGAGGAAGGCAGTTGGTTTTTAACAATGAGCGACAAGCTGGACGAGTCTGCAGTTCTTGTGGGAGAAGAGCACCCTTTGAATCCTCATCATGAGGAGCACGACGGTGCCAAATCGACAAGCAACCCTCTGGAAGATGATTTTGACACCAAACAGACAACAAAAGCAGACGACGAACCTTCGGAACCTCACAAGGAACCCATTAGTCTGAAGGATCAAGTGCACAAGGACGATACCAGTGAGAATAAGGAGGAGGACAATGCAGAAGAAGACTATACAAAGCCTGCCGATCCTCTCCAAAGCTCTAGACTCGACAATTCTGCGTACAGCAACATCAACGACGACGCTTGGGTCCAGCAGCAGCAGGAAAACTCCCTCTTGGACGACGAGGGCCGTCCTAACCTCGCTGGAAGCGCGAGTCCCTCTATTGCCAACACGCCCGTCAACGAGAGAACGGTTGAACTCGACTCTGATACCTCCCACGTCAAGGTAAATACGTGTATACAAAGAATATACCCCTTTATTCAACGCAACACACTACAGGGTTTCCGCAATGCGGGTGACTCGAGTGAAATCATCGATCTTGAAGTGTCTGGCCAGCTCCCAGAATGGCTCATTGGCGAGCATTACACTATCGGTCCAGGCACTTACGACGTCCGTTATATGCGGAAAATTGAAATCGATGGTCACCTTCAAAGTGCTACTTGCACCTTTTCCTTTGGCCATTGGTTCGATGGGTAAATACATGATATAGTGCGCTTATCGAGAGTTCTCATATAGCACATTTTCATGTTAGTCTACCCCTCGCCAACCGCTTCGACCTCAACGGCAAGCGCAACACCATTACTTATCGCAACCGGTTGACCTGCCGACGCCTGATCGAGAAAGTCCGAGATCACCATGGCTACGCTCCACGCCATCCCGCCGGTCTCTTCAAGACCGACTCAAACCAGACCATGCTTGTCAAATTCATCAAATCTCAACCAAAGACAAACAAGGCTGATGGTGAACCTTGCGGTGCGCGCATCTTGGCCGGAATTCCTGGTATCGATGGGCGTCTCTTTGCTCAGAACTACGCCAACCATGTAATGGCACACACGTATACACACACTCGTATAGAGAAAGAATCTGACCACGCCCTTTCTACAGATCCAAGAGCTCGACCCCTTTGACTTGAAACCCACGCGCGTCCTTTGCTGGGACGAGGTCAACCCTGCCTTCCGCGGTTACAGCTCGTGCCCGAACGGACAGTTCGACCCACGTACGGGAGAATACATCAACTTCACCATGGAAATTGGTTACCAGTCGACTCGCTATCACTTCTTCTCTATCAGTGATCGTGATCCAAAGGGCACCGTGATCGCTTCTGTTACGGCTCCCACCGGCTATGTGCACAGCTTCTCATTGACTCCCCGCTACATTGTCCTGGTAAGCTATCCCACAAATAGTGCCAAACAGTATGCACGTGGAACTGATCATTGGCTCTAGGTCATCTTCCCCTTGTTGGCCAACTCGGGAGCAGTCAAGTTTGCTTGGAATGAGAGCATCATGGACTCGTTTGCTTTCTATCCTTCGGAACCCACCCTGTTCTACGTGATTTCGCGTGAAAAGGGTCAACATATCGTCACCTACCGTTCTGACCCTTGCTTCGCGTACGTAATTTTCCCCCTGTATCGTGATATGTACGCTCATGCTATATGTCATGCTATGTGTGTAGATTCCATCACGTGAACGCCTTTGAGGACGATAATGACAGTATCAATGTTGATATCATCACCTATCGCGACGAGACCATTGCCAACCAGTTGACGACGGAGAATCTGCGCAACCCTGCCAGCATGCAGCCCCCGCGCCTGGCCCCCTCTGAAGTGAGGCGCTATGTTCTTACCTGCATTGACGAGGAAGCAATCAGCTTCTTGACCAAGAATACCCTCATGCCCTCGACTTCAGGCGTGACATCCCGCATCTCATCCATGTGGAGTTATCTCCGCGGCAGCAATGCGTCCAACGATGTCGAACGGTCAGATGCAAACAGCGCGCAAGTCTCAGGATGGTACGCTTCGCTTCCTGTTGCGTCGTATCGGGCGATTGTGCAGCCGTCACTTGAGCTGCCACAGGTCAACCCGCTTTACAAGATGCAAAAATACCAGTACATGTACGGCCTTGGTTTCTCAGCCGCCAACTCCATTGCGGACGGCAAAATCTGGGATAGCATTGTCAAGACGGTAAGATAGAACGCTGAACGCAGACACGGCTATTGATACTCAGCTTCTTTCAGGACATGGAGCGTAAGTCGGTCATCGCCTCGTGGCATGAAGAAAACTGCTACCCCAGTGAAGCTGTGTTTATTCCTCGACCAGCCGAGGGAGATCTTGAGCTCAAGGAAGATGATGGTGTGCTTGTGAGCGTTGTGCTCGATTCGGCGCGTGCCATGTCGTTCCTGCTTATCTTGGACGCCAGCACCATGCAAGTACTTGCCAAGGCCGACCTGGGGATGATTGTGCCCATCAGCTTTGGTCGTGGATCTTACAGACTTCGTAGTTAGTTACCTTTTATGTCGTAGTATTATTGTTGTTGTATTCAATGCAAATTGGGGCTCTCTCTTTCTGTCAATTCTCGTTAACTGCATTACCACCATGACTACGACTGTCACCGACGTACTTTATCCTGATGCGAACATCGGATCCAATTATTCCATGCTTCATTTTTGTTATCGGAAGAAGACAACTCTGTACGTTTGATAGGAAACGAGACATCAAAAAGAGGTGAACAGAAATTGATTTTCAGCAAGCGCACTTGTCTTCCCTTACTCTACCAACACTACATGAACACAAAGGCAGATCTAAAGGCAGCCAGGGAAGCCATTGGGGCAAAGAATTACAGCGAGGCTGTGAAAGCTTGCAAACGCGTACTGCTTTGGGATTCTGCAAATTACAATGCGTAAGCAACGAACCTGACCACGCCATTCAACTTACAACAATCGCGCGTATCCTTTGTCAGTTATGTCTTTATGGGCGTAGGCTACACAAATCTCGAAGAGGATGAAGAAGCGGAAGAGGCTTATCAACGGGCTATTGAGATCAACAGCGAGACGATGCTCGCTTGGCAGGGCTTGATTAGTTTCTACGAGAAACGCGGAAAACACGACAAGTTGGCTGCGGTCTTGCAGGATTTGTTGCCAAAAGCTGTTCAAAGGTATTTATATCTCGAGAATTCTCTAGCCCATAACCTAAACGGATAATAGTGATGATGGTGCCCGTGTCTCTGACTACCTGAATAAGCTGATTGATATTTACCAAGCCAAGGACGATCACGACAAAGTACAATAGGATGAACCACGAGATGTCTCGATCTAATTTATATTTTGCCTTAGTATATTGAGACTCTCAAATATTTCTTGCCAGGTAGCAAGTATTACGATGTGATGCAGAAATCAGCAGCCAAAACGATGCGGAAGCCTTTGGGAATCTGGAAGCAACTCGTCGAAATCACGGAAAAGGAACAGGCAAAGCTGATCGAGAACCGGATCAACTCGCGGCGCTTTAGCGTAAACGCCGGTCCTCCTGGACAAATCAAGGAGCAAGTCGAAACTGAAGTTTACAGCCAATCGACCCTAGATAGCATGTATGAGAACATGCTGGACCTGATGGAAGAAGGTGACGAGGAGGAACGCCGATCCATTGAATTGAAATTGCTTGCGATTCTGTACAAGCGTCTGCCAGCTGAAAAGAACAAGACAGGGGTTAGCAAAGAAAAATACAGTGCGGATACAATAACTCACAACGAAGAGCAGTTATACAACAAGATGATTGGACTGTGCACGAAGTTGGTCCAAGAGAAAGTTCATGATGCACTCCCTTACGAGATCTATATCGAGCTGTCGGATGCGGACGGCGTGGGTACGTTCTACACCTTATCTGTTGCTGGGTTACTGACATGAAGACATCGTAGACCACTACGATAAGCAGCTCATGGACATCATGGTTGAATTCACCGATACTGGTTTGGGAAAGCTCATGATGGGGTATGGTCTCTATATGCATGGAGAAGTCGATAAAGCTTTCGATATGTTTGGGGCAAGTATTTTGTACATTCGCATGGGGAAAGTAGCTGACTCGCCATTATAGGAAGGTCTTGAGTTGTCTCCGAGCAGTCTTTTCGGCTACCAATGTCTAAGCTGGATCTATTATGACTCGAAAGAATATGAAACGGGTCTTGAATATGCTACCAAGGGACGCGATCTTGTCCGAAAAAAGACCCGTAATCTTGGCCAGAGTTTTGACAAGTAAGTTTGTAGGATACCTAGACCAAATCCTGATAACATGAGTTCGATAGTGTTATGCTTTCTATGGAGCGCTGCATGGCTCACTGCTACCGTTTCCTGGACGTCAAGTACTACCCTGATGCTCTGGATCTGTACAGAAAGATCCTTGCTGTCAAACCAGAAGATATTAGTGCGCTCGAGGTTTGCTTCCAATAACGTAGAATGGAGCCAAAGGCATACTCATTTCTACTGTAGGGTACGGGCATCATTTTGTTTTCAGAAAACAATCTGGAGGAAGCATTATCCCACTTTGAGCGTGTGTATGAACTTGAACCATCCAGGTACACGGCGCTTGCAGAAATCGGTTGGATCCGTTGCGAGCAGAAAGATTATACAAAGGCGATCGAACACATTACAAAAGCGATCGAGTTATCCGAGGAGCCTGTTGCTGACTATCACTACCGTCTGGGCCGTGTTTACTGGGCCATGGGTAAGTAAGCGAGTAGAGGAAAAGCGTCAACGGTACTTACTCTTTCTAGGTGGCAAGGAGCAAGACGCCTTCACTTGCTTCATGCAAGCTGTCAAGCTGAATCCCCTTTTTGGCAGCGCATTCACGTACTTGGGTCACTACTACCGCACTGTGAAAAACGATCCTATCCGTGCCAAGAAATGCTACCAAAAGGCTTTCGTTTTGGAAGCGTCTGACCTCGATGCTGCGCTTCACCTGAGCGACTACTACGTGGCGGATGGGGAAATGACCGAAGCCGAGGATATCTTTGAAAAGGTGACAGAGCTCTGTCCAAAATGCGCGTGGGCGTGGCGGCGTCTTGGTTTTGCTAAAATGGTAAGCCTATACCTTATAAAATCAAACATGACTCACGGTCTATTTTAGAATGCCAACCTCTACGGAGAAGCGATCACATGCTTCCAGAAATCACTGCGGAATGACACGTCAGATGTTCGTTGCTGGGAAGGTCTGGCTGAGGCTTACGCACATGAGGGCCGCTTTGTGGCCGCTCTCAAGGCATTCGGACGCGCCACCGATTTGGACCCGTCTTCCGTGCATGCCAACTACCAAAAGTCGCTTGTCAAGCAGAAGGTCGGACTCCTGGATGAAGCCATCCTTGGTTTCAAGGAAACATTGGCGCTTGCAGAGAAACAAGGCCAGACCGACTACCTGCCTGCCATCAAAGGTCTGGCTGATACGTATCTCGAACGTGTCAAGGAAGAGATCCAGCAAGGTTTCTTTGCCCGCGCGGCGTCCAGCTGCGGCCGTGTTATCCAAGTGGCTCGGCAGGGGCTTGAGCGCGATGAACATATCCTTGGATTTTGGAAACTTATTGGTGACGCCTGTGCGGTCTTCCATATCATTCCTACCTATCTCCACCTATGCGCTTACGCAGAGCTGCAGCAAGTGATGCAGATCGCCTTGAAGCACAATCCTCATACCCAATTAGGCAATTTATTTGTTGAGCAGGATCCCTGTGCCAGTCTTGTGGATGAGTTTGTCCAGCTTGATGTCTCCAGCGACGAGTTTTATTTGCCTCCCAAGACTGCTCTGGATGTGGTGCTTGCCTGTGCTGGCTTTGCCTACAAACAGGCGCTGATCCTGTGTAAAAATCATCATTCATTGGCGCCCGCGTTCTGGCACGATATTGCTCTTTTGTACCATTGGGCAACCGAGAACAATCTGTCTGATCAAACTCCCGATCCTTCACTTTCTGAAACGGCCATGCGATGTGTGCGCATGGCACTCAAGATGGAACCAACGCAATACCTCTACTGGAACACCCTGGGCGTGATTTCACTTCGCAGCTCAGCTCGTATCAGCCAGTATGCATTTGTGAAAGCCATGGAATTTAACAACAGAGTAATTGCTTTTTACGTTGACGTGTCAAGTCAAATGCTCACCTTGTCGATAGAGCGCTGTACCTTGGACTAACTATGGCTTCCTGTGCCTTTCTTTGGATGATTATGAACTCGCCAATCAAGCATTTGAGACAGCTCATGTGTTGGATCCAGAGTGGATTTCTGCGTGGGTCGGCCAGGCATACGTCGCATCGCTTTGGAAGAGTGATGCGGGCGATATCTTCCAACATGCCTTTGAATCCAGCTATGGCTCATCGGTAAGTTCATTTTAGCATGATAGCTCTAGGCTCACATACTTGACAGCTGGAAGCAAGCTACGGCTACGCCGAATCGGTGTTTAACCAGCTGTCCACACTCCCTTCGACAGACACCTCGCTCGTCATATCTCCCGCTTTTGCTCTTCAAAAATTAACAGAGCGCAAACTGCATCACGCGTTGGCCCTTAACCTCATGGGTCTCCTACTGGAGCGTCTAGGTCAATACGAACGCGCCTCTGAAGCATTCGCCGGTTCTATTCTTGCTCTAGAGGCACAGACAGATCAAGGTCTGGACCAGGCAACCATGACGGAACGAGTTGCAAAGGTGCACGCAAATCTCGGTCGAACCTTGACAGCGAGCGGAGATTATCAGGGTGCGCTTTCCAGTTATCTGAGCGCGCTTGAGCACGCAGTAGGTTCCTCCAGGACGTACTGCCAACTGGGCGCCGGTATTGCCTACTATTTCGAAGACCAGTTGGAGGATTCTCTGGGCATGTTTGAAGCTGCTCTAAACGACACCCAAGAGGACGCTTCGCTTCGCTTGGATGTGACGGTTCTGCTTGGAAAGGTGCTGTGGGCCTTGGGCGGTGATGAGCAGCGCGCAGTCGCTAAAGAGCAACTTTTTGCAAGGTATGACAAAAAAGGCAAAAAAAAAGGCGGTAAATAGGCTAATTAAATTGGATAGCATTGCCGATAATCCGACGTATCTACCCGCGATATTCTGTCTCTGCGCGATGGGTATGCTTCAAGAAGATGAAACACTTACAGATGCAGCACTGCAAGAACTGGCGAAGATTCCTATGGATGTTGCAGGTAAACTGAGTGTGATACATCGTCTGCATCTGCCCTAACGGACCCACTTATATTTCAAACAGCGGCGTCCGATAAAGATCACTGGATCTCGTGGCTTTTCTCGCGGTACCACCAACTTCAGGTATGAGATACAAGTAGAACAAGAGGAAGAAGGAAAAAGGGAAAACTCTATTTAATCATTGACGACATGATGTCAGGACGAACCTCAACTTGCCATGCGGTCATTGGCAAAAAGCGTCAAGAACCAGCCCTGGATGGCAGTCTTGTGGAGCCGACTTGCCTCGCATGCATTGCAAAACGGCAAGAATACGGAATCATGTGGTACAAGTGTAAGAGCCATGACGTCTGCCGCCTTGACCATGGCCACGGGTTCCAAGTCAACATCGGCGGATGCCAAGGCGGAAGCCTATGAAATGGCCGCACAGGCACTCATTTTATCCGAATCCAAGGAAACACAACAAGCGAAACGTAATGCTCAGCGGGCTGTCATGACGGCACCTTGGCGATATTCTTCATGGAAAACCTTGGCAGCTACCACCCATTAAAATATATATGAGTAGTTCGGTTCGTTACTTTGTTTTCTATTTTTGGGAACGTATGATGTCATGGTGATCTTTACTTCATGTGTAGATTTTTTCGTATAAAAGCAGCATCGAAACGCGCATCTTTTTTGTATTTATCTTCTTACTTCTTAAACAATGGCATTGACCTGTTCTGATATCTGCAAAATCTTCTTCGGTATGCTTTTCGCTGTTTAATATTCCAGGTCAAGCTCTTTGATCTAACCTTCGATTTCAATAGCCATCATTCTGCCTCCGTTGGGTGTATTCTTCGAGCGTGGCTGCCACTGCGATCTACTGATTAACATTTGTTTGACTTGCCTTGGTTACATTCCTGGCATTTGTGAGTATTACTATTTTGAAAAGACGATGGGATATACTCATGCTTTTTTATAGTGCACGCATTATACATTATTGTAAAATACTAGCATAAGCATGCAGCGTCATGAGCGCAAGACCCCTCTCATTCACACCCACTGTATTCATATCCATTTTTCCCTCTGACAACCCTTGTTATATATTATATCATTATATTCTCCTCCTCTTGTAGACAAAGACAAATTACTCTATCGGCGTAATATATTATTATTATGTGTAACTTTACTCTTTGTTTAATTTATTTTGATGAAGTCTGGTACCTCTGCGATGTCGGTATTGTCACAATCTTTCTTCATAGGGACTGACCACATCAGGGATATTTGGTTCTATTTTTGTAAATGAGCTGTATATAAGGAGAAGAATATGATGAAAAAGCATCAATGTCATGTGCTGTGGTCAGTGGCAGGGTTGCGTGATAGCTTGAGAACAAACATAAGCCATTATTTAGAACATCTGGCCCTCAATATACAATGTTCTATTAAACCAGAAACTAAGGTCAGAAGCTATGTCAAATATAGTTTATTTTTACCTGATCTTGTCATACGGAAGCTCGTATGAGACTTACTATATTAATCAGCATGGCTTCCTACAGGAATACGTTGTATCCTTTTATTTAATGACATGTCCACAGGGTCAATCAGAGCGAGGCTGAAGACTGTATTCTGCATCAGAGTGATACTTATCATATCCACATACAAATCAAGAGCACCCCATTACGCCTTGTGTACCTGCGCCATGCCAGATTGACGTTCGTGGGTATATAACGTGTATATATGTATTATGAGTAGCTTTCCTCCTATGAGCATCAAATGATGATGCGTCATCACTCGAGAAATGTCTGCCAAGAGCCATGTGCCTTTTCATAGGTTTACAAATATCCGAAATGGAATGACACGCGATCGATTACTTATATATTATAGTCTGTGAAGTTTCCTACGCCATCCTGGTAGCAAACGCGGCAGCTAGGCTGCTATTAGTATCTGCACAATCAAGGAACTACCAAGAGTCAGATCCCACTTGCGGGATCAGTTACGCGCTGTTATCACTACGCTATAAACTTACATAGGTTGTGATACTGCAAAGACTGCAACACCCAGACAGAAGCGATGAAGAAAGCACTTAAAAGTGGTTGGGGATTCAAGGTCTGTGTATCTTCAGTAATAAATAGATCGAAGTAATTCATGGATAGTAAGAAGCAATTCTCGTCTAATGAGTGCAGGTAGCTCGGAGACAGAAGGACATGAGCTCAGCTGCTAAATTGCATAGTATGGCAAGGATAGGATGGGTGTGAAATCGTCGATAAACATTTAAGCAATACTGGATAGCACCGGTCACGAAGCCTTTGCTGAACAGTATGCTGTATTTCCATTATCAATGGAGGGACATACAGAGCGTCGTATACTGTACCATCGGGAAAGCAGGTATTTGCTGATGCAAGTACCCGTTGGAATATGGAGAAACGCCGTCGCAGTAGTGTCAACAGCATTGGTCATTGGCGACACGTCAATTGATAAAGTCAGGTTCAGGTTTGTTCTGCCCGCTCAGCTTCAATTGCACGAGATCGTCTAGTATATAAAAGGTTGAAAACAAGTAGGCAGAAAGAGAATGTTGTATGTGTGTGAGAAGAGCACACGAGAAGACCAGCAGTGAGATAGTGAGGAAGAGAAAAGAAGGAAGTGACACGAAAAAGAGAGAAAATACATGCCTCACTGGTCAACTTACCTCCCCTTATCCTTATCACTACATTGTTGTTTTTGATAAAGGGGTCAGCAGTCTTATATGGGATTAGTGTTCAGCATCTATCTCAGCATTTGTATAAATGCGAATATAGTGTGCTTTTTATATTGTGAATGTTGTTTTATGTTTGCCTCCTCCTTCCTGCGAAGGACTTCATGTTCTGGCTGCTCTGAGTGGGCAAGCCGAAGGTTCGCTAAAGTTGCACTTTTCTATTGATCAGTGCGGGAGGCAACGAACTCATTCAGGTCAACAACATACCGAAATCCAGTTTCCTGAATATGTAAATTTGACTTTGATTGGCTAGAGTTTGACTGACCAGCAAGGTCGTTTGTTGGGCGCGCTATATGTACTGCTCTTATGAATTTTATGCATACATGTAACCCCAGAAAAGAGACACACGGTCACTGCATAGTAACAGGACATACAATGAAGGAGACATATATATTTCCCGTGGATGACGACGCCACGCGACGTGTCATTTGTAATGTGAAGGTAAAGGTGGCACAACAAAATATTTTTTTTTGTTTACTTTCGCGCCAAGAAGTTTTTTCTTTGAATTTAAGCCGCAAAGAGCGCGGACGAGCGAACACAGCACGGACGATAGTTCAGAAAGATGAAGAAAAGGGAGATGGTCGAATAGAGACGTTGTATATTGTCCTGTATCATAACACCTTTCCTTTTTTATTACTTGGATTGATTTACTTTGCTTCCTCGCCCTCCGCCGGCTTATCAGCGTTTTCACCAGCCTTGTCAGATTCTACAGAATGATAAAGTGTGAGGTTATGTGATAAAATGATGAGAACTCGCAAACAATGAATTACCTTCCTGCAGGTCCGAGGTCCAGAGAGTCAGGTTGTCTCGTAAGAGCTGCATGATCAAGGTGGAGTCCTTGTAGGATTCCTCAGAGAGCGTATCCAACTCAGCAATGGCATCGTCAAAAGCTTGCTTGGCCAGGTGGCAGGCGCGATCATGTGAGTTCACGATCTCATAGTAGAAGACGGAGAAGTTGAGAGCGAGACCAAGGCGAATTGGGTGAGTGGGTGCAAGGTCAGTCTGGGCAACATCGGTGGCGGCCTTGTAAGCATCGTGGGCCTGAGTAGCAGACTCCTTACGACCATCGCCAGACAAGAACTCGGCGAGGTAGCGGTGGTAATCGCCCTTCCTGCAAAAGGTAAGAGAAAAGGGTCAGTCTTGTGATCAGCGCTGCCGAGTCAAACTTCGAAGATAAACATACATCTTGTAGTAGAAGACCTTGGATTCACCACCCTGAGCAGAGGGAATCAGGTGCTGGTCGAGGATGTCGAGGACATCGGAGCAGACGTCCTTGAGCTCGGTCTCAATCTTTTGACGGTAGCCCTTGACTTTCTCGACCTGGGCAGCGTTGCCTCGGCTCTCCTCCTTCTGCTCAATGGAGGAAACAATGCGCCACGACGCACGGCGGGCGCCAATCACGTTCTTGTAGGCCACCGACAGCAGGTTGCGCTCTTCCACGCTCAGTTCGACGTTCAGCTATTCGATTTATAATGCAACTATGAGTGGATGTTTACCAAAAGCTTGGCTTCTATTACCCTGGCAATCTCCTTTGTGAACTGCACCATCTCTGGAATTCGGGACGACGCGAAAATGGATTGTGGTGTTAGTTGATTGCGACTAAAAATCCACACATCCGGGCTTACCGTCGTAGCGCTCGGCCTGCTCTGCGAGCTTGGCCATATAGACGATATCTTCACGTTCCTATAACGAAGTCAAGTCAGTTTTCCGGTCGAGATGTGGCCCTCCATCCTGTGCTGAAACCCAGATGACAGACACTGTTCTCATGGCAACACATCCAAGTGAGGCACCATAGAAACAGAAGGTGTGTAAAGTCACAGAGAATACAAGACGGGGGAAGGGCGCAAGGACAACAGACTTACAGTCGACATTGTTTCGTGGTAACGAGCTTTGGGAGAGAGTAGAGAGAAAGGGAAGTTGTGTAAGTAACCCCAGCTGGAGAATCCGACTTCGCTATTTGAAATGAATGGGCCCGCTCCTCTTATTTTTTTCCATTTTGTATGGTCACCCCCCACCCACGCTCACATCCAATCTCTCCTCTCTCTCTTTCTTACCCCCATCCCGAGAGCAAAGGATGCAGCTGACATGTCCAGAAAAGGGAAGCAGCTAAGAAAAAGGGGACTATTCACATAAGACATTGCCCAATCCTCTCCCTTGGAAATGGACCAAGAAATGCCTTGACGTGTCCCTTGAAACATCCTATCACTTGTCATCTTTACTCAGAACGTCACCACGCTTTTTGCTCACACCCAAGACAAAGTGCGCCTTCCCTTGTTCCCTTTGTGTAACCCATCTTTTTTTCTTTGTTTTTATCTTCTGCATCCACTCCTTCTCGTACGTTTGTATGACACCATACTCACTTTCGATAAACCGCTCGGCGTGTAGTAGCTCAGCTTCTTTACACCTTGCCGAGCGAATACCCTTGTTACCAGTTGTAAGGGAGGTACTGTTGCCATGCGAAACATAATGGAGAAGATTTTCGCGTGATCTTGTGTCATTCCTTTCTTTTTCTGGCGTTTTCTTTGGGATATAATGGGTCCAGTTCCATCAGTCATTGGCATCGCTATTTTTGTGTTAATCACACACGAAAATCATTCATGCGTGATCTCCTAGTGGAATTTCTGACTGAGTTGAGCGACACACAGTACCACTTGCACACCGATTCCCCCGAAATTTCGCGTTTATAGGGCAAAGAGAGACGGTGTCGGGATCATAATTGCTTGTAGACGATGTACTTGGGTACATCCGTGCTATCACCGCTGGCGATCCAGGGCAGGGAAACTCTTGGCCGGAAACGTACATGGGATCACTGCGAGCATTTGTCTCCTATCAGAGAACGCCGGCATAATAGACTACGCCTTGACTGACGGAAAACCCCTTCCCAATGACGTGGTCTGTCAAAAAGCTGAAATGACAGCTCAATGTTACACACATAATATGAACCTGGCTTTAGAAGATCATGAGCACTACGCTTCCATGGTAATCAAAGTGTTGCGGTCTTTTGCTATAAATACAACATATATATATACAAATTTCTTTTTAAAGATGTCAGTCGCTGCAAGAATGCTGTCTGTCGTACACCTTTTTCGGTAGCCATCCTTCCTCCCATCCAAGCTGATAGTCCCAGTGCGCGTTCACGTGGTCCTCTGTCTTGTACGTCCAGAAAAACCATCCAATGCTGCTTTGCTCAAAAGCGTCCATCTGATGTTCAACAAAGGATTTGAGGAAGCTTTTGTAGTCATCGGACCAGTTTCGCCAGTCGACCACGGAGCTACAGTTGCAAGTAGCACAGACGGGCGATGATCCATCGAGCGTGCCTTCGTAACGTGTGCCGAGACCAACACCGTTCAGATATTTGCCACAGTCATTCGTCGCCAAAGAGAATTCTCCCACCATAGTAGACGCGCCGCTGTGGGACCGATCGAGCGTGTTACGCCAATCATGACAGGGAAACGCAGCTTGCTTGTCATGCGGCATCTGCACCAGTCCGTCGTCAAAGATCATGTACATGTGTGTCTCCAGAACAGTATGGTTGAAGTCTTTAAAGAAGCCGTTCCAAGATTCCAAACCGATAAAACCATCATGGTAGGTAAGCCAGATGTCTTTGTTGCGCTCACGGATGGCCTCGTAGCTTTTGCGGTACCAGTCCTGAACGCGCTTGGTTTCAATACGGAAAATAGCAGGTTCGTTAATGACACCAAACACAGGCACGACATGGTCCCATTCGGTCTTGTTGAAGAAGGTGACCATGGTATCAACAATTCTGAGAGTCCGCTCTGCATTTGCCTCGCCCTGCGTACCATTCAGCCAACCCACTGGGCCGTACTTACCCGAGTGGTTCCAACCATTTTGCGAGCCAGGCGCAGTGTGCAGCTCGACCATGACACGCAGACCATACTTACGCGCCCACTGGATACCACGAAGCAGGTACTGCCAAGATAGGTAGGGTACATACGGCTCGTCCTTGTCAATGTCAATTGCCCAGTGACCGGTGGGGATGCGTACGTGGTTGAAACCCATTTCAGCGAGCTTCTTGAAGTCCTCTTCTTGAATGAATGTTTCATAATGACTTTGGAGCTGGCGTCGAGCTTCTTGTGGGCCGAGTTTTTTGCACAAGCCGTACTCGTCAACAATGTTGTCCTTCTTATCGAACTGGTCAAACAGACTCGGCGTTATAAACGGTTCAATGACGAGCCAGCCGCCAAGGTTGATGCCACGAATCGGTTCTTTTGTGTATTGGAAAGTGGTGGTCAGCGGTGGAGACTGGTCTGCATGTGCCGAGTTGTTGAAGGGATCTGGCAAAGGCGGCGGGAAATCGGGGTGATGATATTGCGTAGCGGATGCCGTGGCACTACTCGAAGCGGCTGTTTGTTCGTCGGGTACTGACTGATCTCCTTGCTTGTCACGTCGCACGTAGATAGCCGTAGGAATCACGATGGCACAAACGATACCGATAATGATCGCAGCAAGAGTGGGCCATATCCACTTCTTGCCGTGCCATGTGGGTCGCTTTGTCAGCTTTTCAATAGTCTGGGTGTTATCTGATCCCTGATCCGGCTCAGGATATTCTTGGTCTTGTGATGTTATTTGTGGCTCTTCATTCCTTTTTCATTAGCTTTTGGTAACAAACATATATGATTTGTTACCTTCGCTGTGCTCCATAATGGTTGATGAAAGGAGGATAAAGTCAAAAACTGATACTGCATGCCTGTTTATTTACAGTTAAATTTCCCGTGTTCCAGATGACGATTCTGTTTGACAGTATCCTCCTTTAGAGGCGGCAGAAACCAACATGACGCGTATTTTACCTTTTCTGACGCTGGCTTTGTAGTTCTGATGGACTTGTAAAAGTTCATAGAGATCCGCGAATGTCTGACGAAGTAGGTGGGTGGTACAATCAAGATTGGGTTTGACAGATAGATGGAAGGTTTAAAATTCCTGCAATTGGGCTCATGCTACCCCGCCGAGGCATTCTCAACACTGCATACGACCAAAGCGAAGTAAAATGACACGCGTATCATAGTTGCTTGATAACAACGTGCTTCGAAATGATAATCAGCGAATCCGACAAAGTTGCACGTTGTGGTACTCTTTTAGCACGCTACTCAGCCTCGTCGCCTTTAGTGTTATCTTAACCATTAAGTGTCGCCCATCCTTCAATATGCACTTTAGTCATCAAACTTACACTAATTAGATTCCATTTTTACTTTGTGATGATTTATTGGATCAAAGTCTATGATGCTGAGTATGTACAGGGAGTGTGATATTAAGGCGGGAAAAATAGTATGTGGATAATAGTGGAGCGAGTTTACCACGAGTCGATCTTCATGGTGCCCTTCTCCATAAGGTTGCAGTGCATCTTGAAGGCCTTGTCGAGCATGTGGGGCTCATGGCCACGGCCAGCTGCAAGGCACTTCTTGGTGGCAAAGTCGAAATAGTCCTGCAACATGGGCTTGTAGTCAGGGTGGGCACACTTGTCGATCACGACCTGCGCGCGGTCACGAGGGCAGAGACCGCGCAGATCGGCCAAGCCCTGTTCGGTCACGATCACATCCAGATCGTGCTCGGTCTGATCAACGTGCGTGACGAAGGGCACAACGCATGAGATACCGGTGGGGTCGATCTTGCTAGGGCGAGCCGAAGGAGTGTGCATAATGGACAACTTGGCATTGCGCAAGAAATCGGCCGAGCCACCGAGACCGTTGAGCATACCTGAACCGCAGACCATGGTCGAGTTGGCGTGGGCGTAAATGTCAACCTCGACGGGCGTGTTCATCGCGATACTGCCAAGACGACGGATGATCTCGGGAGAGTTGGAGACCTGCTGGGAGCGCAGCAAGAGACGGTCCTTGTACTTCTCCCAGTTCGCGTAGAAACGCTCGAAGCCTTCAGGCGAGAAGCGAATCGAGGTTGCACTAGCAAACTTGAGCTTGTCCGAATCGAAGAATTCCAAAAACGTGTCTTGCAGAACTTCAGTGAATCTAATCAGATTCTAGTTAGTTTATCTCTCGACATGTGCATATCCAAATGACTTACACAGTAACGTCCTTGAAGGGCGAGTTGGCAAGGCCACCAATGACGGCGTTGGCAATGTTACCGATACCAGACTGGAGAGGGAGAAGGTTCTCGGGAAGACGACCCATCTTAACCTCATGGCTAAGGAACTCGATGAGATGGCTGGCAATGGCCTTGGAAGTATCGTCAGCAGGCGTGTTAGGGCCCGTGTTATCAGGGCGATCGCTCTCGACTACTGCAATGACCTTATCCTGGTCAATCGGAATTGCCGTCTAAAAAAAAAATTAGGATGAGTGATCTCCGCTATGCGACGCGCCCAACAAAATGTTGTAAAAGGAAGGTGCTCCTCGCTTACCGTTCCAATTCGGTCTTCGGTATTCATGATCAGGTACGGCTTGCGATTGGGTGGAATCGATCCCGGTGTGATATCGTGCAGGCCTTCAAAAGAAGGAATGCGGGTGTTCACTTCGATAATGATCTTATCAGCCATTTGCAGCAGCTCAGGTGTGGCACCCACTGAGGCACCAGGGACGATCCAGCCTTCTTCGGTGATGGCGGTGGCCTCGACAATCACGACATCAAGCTTGTCGTTTTCCTTGTCCTTGGTGTAGTAGCCTGATAATGGAACACATATTTAGTTCATACACGTCAAAATTTTTGGGATTTTTTTTTCTATTCTGTTTCTCTTTTGTGTCACATACCATAGAGTAAATCCTGCGGGAACATGGAAAGATGCTTGTCGGCGAACCGAATGCGACCGGCATTGATACCCTTTTTGATATTCTTTCCGACTTGATGGGGATAGCGGCGGTCGATCATATCCAGACAGGCCCAACGGTCCTCGGTCTCTGCACCCGTCGAAGCACCGACAAACAGGTTGAAACGCATCTTGCCCTTGAGGTTGTTGGCCTCAACATGATCAGCCAGTGCGGAAGGGATCATCTTGGGGTAGCCGACGCCGGTAAAACCAGACCAACCGAGGTATCTAAATAGCGAAAGGACGCACAGGCAAATTAACACATCGGTTGACGACCTGTCATCACGGATACGTACTGTCCATCCTTGAAGAAGGGGATGGTCTCCTCGGCTTTCATGACCTTCTTCAGCAGTTGGGGACGGCGCACACGCGACTTCAAAGCAGCACTGACGGAAGCCATGATATCGATATGAATAAATAAAAAGAAAGGGGGATGTGGAAGAGTTATTGATCATGACACATTCTTAGAGCTCTTTTATATGTGTTAGATTTTTTTTTTTTTGCCCCAAATCGGAGGCGGACTACATAGCGCAGAAATGGGCGGGCAAAATAACTAGGCGCGTTTACGCAGCCTAGTCGCTTGGACCACCGCATGCTGGCAGATTTTGGATGGAAAATGTCGCGGAGAGTAAAAAAAGGGCAAGACAGTATTGGCCAAAATGAATAGCCGCTTTTTCCGAAGAAATGCAGTAACACATTTTCCTGGTTGTCTGTGGGGTACTCAGCTGTGTTTCAGAACATAGGTGCATGGTGGGGCTATGCTAGTCCAAGTTCGATAAATTCTACAACGGGCCCGGTTCATGAGCCATAGTATATCGATAATTCGGATAGATACCCTTTACAAGCCAGAATACAACCTGTCTTGTGCGACATACTCATCTTTTGGGACAATGCAAAAGGGATTACCCGCGTGGATTCGTACCCGATGATATGTCCTCTTTTGTTCTTGAAGGCGATGTTGCACCCGAGGCCTTATATGATCTACTTCTTGTATTTTCAGACAGAAAAGAGAACTATTATGTTACTAGAAAATGTGGGGATCACCTATCGGCTAAAACTTGAGGAGCGGGATTTCTACATTTGCTTGAATCGGTATGCAGCTGACTCCACTTTCTACGTGGCCTGCCAAAACGTAGAGCCGACACTATATAGAAGGCCATGATGTTCTCTCTTTAAAAAGCGGGGTCCCAGTGGAGTTAAACATTGAATGTGGGGGACATTAAACGGTTTAGCCGTGTTAGAAATAAAGTGTCAGACATCTTGGGAAAGTGTGGCATTGACCCAAAAAATTCAGTGAGTAATACAACAGCGTGTGTACAAAGAATAGCAGATCAACTAATGTGATTTTACCCATGCATATTATTCAAACCTGCCAAGTATAATCGAGCGGTGCGATGTTTGTCCTACCTTCCCAGTTTTGGTACCAAATCTCTGATCGCTTTCCATGAGGAATCATATGCGGCAGCCTAAAACAGTGCCCATCTCGGCAACACGTTTACGCAGGCGATACCGGACGGGAAAACTAAGTCTTGACCCGTTCGCGAGTCGTGCTTCTTTCTAACAAGGTTATAGATGATGCTAGGTGGTTGTCATGTCGAGGAAGAAAGAGAAGGTAACTATTCCCGAGATTGCCCGGGAATTGGATGGGGGCGCTGCCATCTTGTATAACAAGGTAATGTGGGGCATATATATTTTAGTGGTTGGGATAAAATAAAGCGACATGACAATATCGCAGTGGTATGATAAGGACAGCAGAAAAACATCGAGTGTCTCTAGACGCCACCGGGATGGATCTCGGCTTGTAGTTGGTGGATAAGTCTAAGGGGGACGGTACAAATGAGACGCGGTCTATGAGCAACAAACGCGGGATAGACTGACCTTTCAAGCTGCGCATTTTCATCCCGATGGGCGTGGATCGTCTTCTGGGAATCCTTGAGTTGCTCTTCAAATTGGCGAATGCGAGTCTATATAAAAGTACAAGTGGGGCAAAGGAAGAAAGATAAAGAAGAAATGCAAAGTGTAAAAAATCAGATCATGAGGGTGTAATACTTGCAAAACCAAGCAAAAACGAGATAGGTGCCCAAGGTAAGAAACTAGCTTGGGCGAACAAAAGAGAGTATGCAAGCAAAGGGCTTAGGCTTACCTCATAACCTTCGACGGTGTGCTCCATCTTCTCCATCGTCTCTTTACGCAGCATATCCATCTCTTTCTGTTTGGCTGTCGTGAGAGCCTTGACGCGATAAGCATATTGTTCAAGATCTTTGTCTTTCATATCAGCCTGTTTTTGGTATTGTTGGTGCAGTAACTTGATCTCTTTGGAGTGTTGCTCGGCCATAGTTCGGATGCGTTCCTACGGGTTAACGAAAGGAGTCAGTCAAGAAACGGAGACGTGGGTTCGACCCATACCTCCATGACAGTCTTTGTCTGCTGCAGAATGGTCTGGAGCTCCTGCATTTCCGCACGCAGTGCTTGAAGTTCGCGTGCATTTTCATGGCCGAGTCTGTTGAGCTGTGTTTCGTGTGCATCCTTCAGACTTGTCATACGGCGCTGCAACTCATCCAGTGCTTGTTCGCATGCCTTGTGGTCGACCACCGCTGCAGCAGCGGCCACGACGGCCGCAGGATCAGGAGACGGCGGCAGTGTGTTAGTCTTTGAGCTGCTGCTCTCCTTTTGAGCGGTCTCCAGACGTTCAGTTGCGGCTTCGAGGGAGTTTTGTAGATCTTCCACTTGCTGCAGCAAGGCCGACGTCTGATGGGCCTGACTATCCAGCTCCATCTCGTGGGCCTCGCACTTTTCTTTCCATTCTTCAAGTTGTTGCTCGTGTAACAGCTCCAATTCGTGTCTCTCCTGACTCGTCTTATTCTCCAGCTCACGCAGCAGACCATGCAGTCTGTCGATTTCCTGCTGGGCCGCGCGATGCTTGTCTAGCCACACTTTGGCGCCGTCTTCTGAGCCGCTCTGCAGTTGTTGCATCTCGCCGCGGAAACGACGCTCAAGTTGATCAGTGGCCTGCTGCGCTTGCTGTTTGAATTCTTCAAAGGCAGCCGACTTTTCGGCCAGTTGCTGTTCTATCTTTCTCAGGTGGGCGACCTGGCGCGAGTCGTTGAGCGTCTTTTCGAGTTCCTCGATCTTTTGCTCGAGGTCGTGCTTCTTTTGACCCGCAGCTATGGCGGTCTAAATTGAGGTGAGAAATCTGTCACGCAAGAAAGATTAGGTATACTTTACTTGTTCATGCTCGTGCAACAAGTCGGCGATCTTTTTCTCGTAGTCTTGCACAAGCGCCTCACGCTGCTTGTGGTGTTCCTGGACAAGCGACTCATACTTCTTGTCATGCTCGCTCTGCTGTATCTGGATTTCGGATTGCAGTCTTCGCTCCTGTTCCTGTAAGAGGCGGTCCATATCTTCTTGGTGAGATTTGGTGAGCTCCTCTTTTACTTGACGGCGAATTTCCTATTGTAATGACACCCAGTCAGAACAGCAAAGTCTCGCAATTTTTTCGGCTTTTTTGTTTGGACCTCTTCTTCTTCCTTTCTCTTTTCAGAGACATCTCCATCCTCGTCCTTTCGCTTTTCGGTTGCAGAGTCGACGGACAGGTCGCAAGGAATCAGCATCGAAGACGAAGATAGTACAGGCGTCTCGGGGCGTTTTTCGAGCTGAGTCAACTTGGTCTGCAGTTCCTGAACGATGTGATCCTTGTCGTCAAGCAACTGCTTTTGCTGGGCAAGCTAAAGATACGATTACTACAGACACCACGCAAAAGAAAACAAGAAAAAGCAAGTAGGATACGTACCTGGTCCTTCAGTGATTTGACCTGTTCTTCAAGGGCAGAGGTGGTAGCAGTAGAGGAGGAAGTCGAAGAGGAGGAGTTGCCTGAACTCGGCGTGCGCTGGACCTTTGAACCTCGACGAGTCACTAAAGGCGACGAAGGCGGTGTAGCGGTGCCAGCCACAGCAGCAGCCGAGGCATTCATAGAGCGTCGTTTGGCAGCGGCAGGGGTCGGCGTGGTGGGCGATGCGACGTTGACATTGCCAGATGATGAGAGAGGCTTACGAGCGGTGTTGATTGCGGCAGGTGCTGCTTTGCGGGCAGCAGGACTCGGTTGCGAACCGGACCGGGACATGCTTGCCGATCGTTGCACACCCGGCGTTTTCGATGCACGTGTGGACGAAGTAGCGCCTGCGGCTGTCGTCGTCGCCACCATAGACTGGGGCCTGCTGCGCGTGGTTGTGGCAGGTGTCTTGGAAGGGCGAACCACCGAGGCACGACGGGCGGCCGCTGCTGTGGTGGCTGTGGTGGGCGTCTTTGGTGGTGTAGCGCCGGTCGCAGCTTCGGTACCGGGCTTTATACCAAGCTCGGCCAGGGTAGACCGTCGCTTGCTCGACGTGGGTGCTGCTTTGGTAGCCATGCCTTACGAACAAAAGCTACCGTCTTCAGCGAAAAAGCAAGTGAAAAAAGAAAAGAAGCAACTGAAAAAATGTAACCTGAAATTTGAGTTGCCTCAATGTCGCACAACGAGCCTTAAAAGAGCAAGAGACAGCTGTCAACCTGAGCTTAGAGGGATCAGGTGGGACTCTCGTTAAAGGGGGGTTTCTATGCATTCAGCATAATGAAATTATTGTGAACGCGTCAATGACAACACTTGCCGACCTTTTTATTTTTCTCAAATCCTGAACCCCCGCCATTCCACTTCTTGCACTCCATGAAGCATCACGATTTCCAACCCACCACTTTTACTCATTTCACATACTGCGATCGCTGCCGGCGTTTCATTTGGGGTCTTCGAAACCAAGGGCTGTCATGCTCTGGCAAGTCTATCATTTCACTTTATGTTCATACCTTTAATTCATTGCTGCAGTATGCGGTTTCGTGTGTCATTTGGCTTGTGGGGCTGACCCAGCTTTGGTATGCGAGCGCAAGAAAGAATTAGGCAAGACGCCGGCGGAGCAGGCTTTGAAGAAGCTACAGAAGAGAGACGACGATCAGCGTTACACGAGCGGTGAGAAGCAGCATGAAGATCAACCCAACTCAGACCCACAGCCGCACCCACATCCACACTTGCCCGTCCCAAGTACAAAACACGCTGCAGTCAGGTTCATCGAGGACCTCGTCCTCGAAGCTGCGCTTGAGTCAGACAACAGACCTGTAAGCGAGTACGTTTTGAATCCCCCGGCATTGAACGCACAGACAACCGCAAGAAACTTTACCCGCTTTATTGCACGCTGCGGCTTGGTCTTTGAGCTGCGCGACTCTTTCATCCTTTTACTTTCTTGGGATAATCCGGTGCATACATGGCTTGCTCTTTTATCTTACTGCTATCTATGTAAGTCGCTCTTTAGACTTGCCTCAGAAAGACTTAACCGGAAGACCAGGTCTGCACCCTGTTTGGCTGCTCCTAACGCCCCAAGCACTCATAATATACATCATTACCCATAATTACGCAAGAAGGAATGGCCGTAGACATAACGAATCAGGATCCCACTCCAAGCACAGTAAACCAGCATCGCATCGTTCAAGTAGACAGTTACCATCAGGTCAAGCAGACAATCCGACTATGTCAACGCCTTGGAACGTCGCTTCCTACTTGTTTGCCGTGTCCGAAGACTCCCCTGAGTATCGTCGCAACCTGCAAAATATCCAAAACATGATGGGGGACTTTAGTGACCTATACGACTACTGTGCTTCCTATGCACATTATACCAGCTGGTCTTGCGAAACGTGCACATCGCTCGCGCTCCAACTCGTCATTATCTCAGGTCTCGTCACGGTTGCCTTCATTTGCATAGTACCGCTGAAACAAATCACTCTGTTTTCCGGTGTGCTCATCTTCTTTCTGAACACCCGTTTTGCCAAGTCACTACTACTGATTGCGTATTCAAATGAGTGGCCAACGCAGATCTTTACCGAGATGAGGAATCGATATCAGCAATACTCAGCTAAGAGCGCATCCATGGATCCTGACCACTATACCAGTACTGTGTCTGTTTATGAAAATCAGCGCTGGTATGACGGTAGAGGGTTCACGCATGAGGTAACTAGGTATATCGTTGATCTAAATATATTATTAACAGTTTTGGCTGCTTCTAGATGCTTGCAAAAGACACACGGTCTACATGGTCAAATCTATCGGGGACCATACCCATGGGTGAGCCTTCCCAACAAAAGAAGCCACCGCAAAACTTTAAATGGAAGGACAACAGTAGATGGAAGGTAGATGAAAAAGGACCATGGATAGACGAATATCTTGGTATAGGTATGTGCAAGATTGCTAGCCTTTTCATACCTTATTTACCAAACAATTCGTCTTACTTTATGCATGTAGAGGTAAGCACAATTTTAATGTGTTGCTGCGTATCAACTTCTTACCTCGTTGTTATTTTTTATACATTAGATGGCAGTGCGGCCAGGAAAAGATGGGTGGATATACGCTGATGATAACTGGAGTCACTTCTCTTCAGACCCAGAAAATAGTATGCGACCCTTACGGCTAGTTACACGGCGCCGTCGTTGGTTTCGAAAAAGCGAACATCTGTCTGCAGACTCGGCTAGCCTGTGTGAAAGACTGAAATTTTAGAAAGCATTTCCATTTCAAACACGGAAATCGTTGCCACAAACATCTGTGTCACTGTCACCGTTACGCCTTACTGACAAGTACTTTAATTCAAGTTGCTCTAATACGTGTGACGCAACAAGGGCCGCGGGAAACATTTGATCAATGTGCGCTTATGCTTCCCGTCACTTTTTTTCACGTAGCTCTTCTCCTTTCTTCTTACATCAAACCTGTATTTTATTTTATTTTATTAGACCCTGAAACTGTCATGCCTTTTCTCGCGCCTTACCTCTCAGCAGCACCTTCCATGAGCCGTGTCAAGCAAATAATTTTGCTTCAATTTTTGGTCATATGCATCGCGTGCGCGCTCATAGCCCTTCTGGCGCGACAAGCGGATGAGGGCTATCAGCAATATGACATTGTCATGTCAAGAAGAGGCCCACCTGCAGTAATCGTCGTCGAGCGAAAAGTTACTCCCAAGACTTGCAAGCAATGGTAGCGGTCAAGCTGTAAAAATGTTGGGTGCTACGCGTGTAAACAAATTCCTCTCCATGCGGACTTTCAGAGCGACACGTCCCCACAACGAAAGTCCTTCGGTGACCAGCATACGAACAGATCCTAGTTACATTTTACCTATGTGGAGTATATCTGGTTCCGATAGCCCAAATTATGATGAGCAGAAGTTATACGACTATCCTTCTTAATAATCACACTCACAGAGGCGGATACTCGTATCTAAAAGCGCGTTAAGCACATCATACTATGTTATTTTTGGGGAAACACGATAATGTCGGTCACCGAGAGTCAAAGCACCGGGTGTGGATGGACTAATCGATCTTTGTTGATTGTATTGTAAAGCTTATCTGTCTCTATATGTGCATCTACGACAACACAGCATACATAACCTGAAACGTGAACAATGTGGCCCAAGATTTTCGAATCTTCTGCGGCGCTTGAGGGAGGACAATCCGTACACAATTACCCTATATATCATGCCAGTACTAGAAGTGTTTTCCCATTGAATTGAATCAGAGCGATGGAGATGGGATTATATGCAGATGTGATTTACAGATATTGAATTATGCATCTATATGTTTTCTGTTACGTCCTGTAACCGGTGTTCTTCCCAGCTTATGCGGACTCCACTATAAATTTCCATAAGCACTGATGTTTGAGTGAGAAACTGTAAAGCTTACCCGTCATTCCAGTATACGGAATCGCTTTTCCATCCTTTCATCTCCAACTCGCCCATGAAAGAAGGAAACTTTGCCTCAGTCCATATCCGGCTTTCTTCTAAAGCCTTCGTATAGCCAATCCAGTCTGTCTTCTTGGTAATGGCCTGGTTGGAAAGGGTATCATGGAATTTGAGAGCATGTAACACTGACCGCACCACATCGGGTGAAGCCGCATCTTCATGCAACAAGACGTGCATGATACCATTTTCATAACTCAAGAGATAGTTCTCGTCCTGTTTCACCACAAAATTTAGCAAACAGAAATCCAGAGTCTGTACCGTAATCTACCTTCATAATATCGACTGCTCCTTGAATATCTGCCGCGGATTTGAAGGATTGTTCCGCACTCGCACCCAGCTTGAGTCTCATCTTAACTCCACCTTTCGGCCCATACGGCTTGATCCATTCGCCAAAACCAATTTCACGGTCCTTGAGCTCACCATAGCCCTCAACCTTGCCCTTGTCAATGAAGGTCCGGCTCAGCAGGGTCAGCTTGGCCTGGTTTAAGATCTCAAACTCAGCAGCATGGAGCATCTTCACTGTGGACCAAAAGTTGAACGGCACAAGTACACCAAACGCGGCAAAAAGGAAAAGAGGTTCATGTGAAATGGAGATGAGACCGACTCCGGAAAGCATGCCCAACAAGTGTGCTGTAGACATTTGCGCGTCGTCCTTGGCCACAATATCACCAATGTTACCAGAAAGCTAAACAGCATGATGAGTTTCTCACAAACCAAAATTTGATAAGACCTACCGCGAAATGTTTGGTAAATGTCATATGGCTTGCCACCCAGATACTCTCATGGACCAAATTGAACATGTTGCCGACTGTCATTTGTCACTAGGTCAGTCAACGCGACGCCGAGCTAGTTTGTGTCGTACCTGAAGCTAGTGGCAAGAAGAACTTGGTCGATGCGATGGCGGTACAGAGCTGTAAGAAGCAACCGACAGCAGAAAATACCTCACAGACCTACGATTAATAGGGTCATATCAGCAAGAGCACCAGTCATAGCCGTAAGGGACTCACGATCTTCCAGGTCTTTGGGTGGGAGTCAAAAGAGCTAGCAAATCGCTTGATGAAAAAGAGTTTGCCGAGTTCACCAATACCATCTTTCAGGACCCTATGTCATGGATAAATATTCTATAAAGGACATGTAGCAGTGACTAGGTATACCATTGGATGGCGACGGCACCACCTGTTGCTTCAGCTGTACCGAGGCCTAACGAGGCCAACATGGCTTGAGAACACAGGACGCCGATCTATAGCAGGATAAGCCAAAAAGCACGCATATTGAATAGGAATAGCTCACAGCCGAGCCGACGTAAGTTTCGATGGCCAGCCACTTGTGGAATGGTTTATAGCATCCATGCACTGATTCGGGATAACTGGAGGCGGTTCGATCAGAATAATATGCGCAAAGGAAGCATCGAAACATACCCAACAGGCAAGAACATTTCTGTGAGGTTCTGGCGTAAGGAGCTGATGATATTGAAGCGAGGAGCGGTGCGATCGTCCGAGTAGTCAACAGAATGGGCAGCTGCTGCAGCGTTGGCATGGGCTCTTTTATCGTGAGGCATGAGCCATTGCCAGGACAACGAAGGTGAGGAAGTGATCGAGGAACCCACGCGAGTCTTTCCACTCGTCGCGGGTTTGCCCTTGGCCATACTCGATAGACTAGTGTAGATCCGAGTGCGGCCGTACACATACTCGGTCAAGATCGGCTTTTGTTTCTTGTCAGTCAAGGAACGTGCTGTACAAGCAAAAAACCTCCGTCTGTCTGTGGGCATCTGAAGGGATTTCCACGCCATGCACGGAGAATAAGGTCTTGTTGCTATTCTGTGTGCTCGCAGCATGGTGGATGTGAAGATTGGGTTGACTCTGGTTGACAGGAACCTTAGTTGTGTTTTATGATAAATTCAACTGCGCTTTTTGACAACGAAGAAACCCGAAATTCACATGCTCTTTTGCTGATACTCAGCTGCGTACTCGGTATCTTTTGAAGGGAAGACTAGCCTCAATACATCATGCAAGTGCCTCTTTGTTCATCTTCGGATCATCATGCATACTGTGCTATGTCATTTTCTACTTCTAATGGATACAGCTAGATCATCCCGCTTTACCGCTTTACTTTACATGTTTTCAGACCAGCACCAGCACCACCGATCATTTGTTACCTTCAAGTGAAAGGGCAAGATATAGACAGACTCCAAGCTTTTCTGTTTTCTACACTTATCCCACCGTTTGGTATACGACTCTCTCAGCATACTTACATACACACTTGAAACAATTCTTTTGCCTCTTTCGTGGTCAAGCAGGTTCCAGTTCCATACAATACAAGGGAGTCGGGTTGTCATATGCAAATTGGACCTATTTATTATACTCGATATTTCTTTTTCAGTATTTCTTCACAGTTGTGGTTCGTTGTATGTTTGTAAGAACGCGCCTAGATCCGGGTATACGTCTGCACCGGTAACAGACGGATCAAATCCGAGCTCCAGAGCGAGTGCTTCGATATCGTTCCCCAATTGGTCAATATTTTGGTTGATGGCATTTGCCGCCTTGCTGGCTGAGTCGATGGAAGACTGCTGCCCAGATAAGGGTGCGAAGGAAGGTACATCCGAAGACGAGGAGGTGTAGTCGCTAAGCAAAGTGGACAGCTCTGGAGGGTAGAGTCCAATGAGACTTTGGCTTGCCAAACCCGATCAGTCCTAGACGTACCTTTCTCGTTTAGAGGGCTCGGCACGGCTTCATTGCCAATGCGTGTCAGCTTAGCAGGCGATACGATGAAATCCGAGGGTGATAAAGTAGCGTCGACATCTTCCAGAAGAAATGGACGTTTCTTACTTGTGGCAGTATTAGTGGTAGTTCTGGTAGTGGTAGCAGTAGGAGAAGGCCCGGACTTGGGTGAATCAGCTCGGAAAGGGGGTGAAGAGGAGGCAGTGGATGCGACAGTTGCATTGGGTGTAGGCCCGACGGCGTGATGTCTTTTTGATTCGATGGAGAAGACAGAGGCGAGGAACTGAAGAATCTTATCAATCGTATCTTGCTGCTGCTGATGGCGCTCACGTGCAGCAAGGGTTTCTTGCCAAAGAAGCTGGTTGTCGAGTTGAATACGCTTCAGCTCAGAACTGACGCTCGACTGGTGCCGTTTGATGGCCGAAATTTCTTCCAAGATCTGGTGCAGATCGATGTTTGACTTTTTCGAGGCAGTCGAAGTGGCCGAAAATGATTTGGAAGGATCCTCGCGGCCTTTTTTTCGGCTGACACGGGTCAAAAACTCAGGATGGCCTCGTTGAAAGTGCGGGTTGGAAAAAGTGAGGCGCTCCTGGTTACCTTGGGCGGCAAGTGAAGCCGAGTTTGAGTCGAGCTGCGGAACTTTATGGAAGCCATACATGTTTAACTGTCGCACAAAAGACGCAAAGTTGCAGTGTTTGAAGAAGCGCGGGAGGACTGCGTTGGCGAACTCTACATGATTGTCGACAACAAATGCCATGCCATCGTCAGACCAGTAAATGAGATCGTCTGTGGTTGGATCGCAAACCATACTATGTGTGGCAAGTATTTTTGCATTAGGCCAGGTACGAAGACAATCAAGACCAAACTCACTTGTAAAGTTTGTTCAAGAAGGGTGGCACGTTGGGCAGTATGAGATGCTTCCGTGTAGAGATCAACGCAGTCGATGGCTGCTCTGCAGCAAGAGGAGCAATGGTCGTACTGAGCATGGGTAATAGCAGACAGAAAACAGGGCAAGTTGTCTAAGTGGTAGAAAGTGAACCAGGAAAAAGAAGGAGCCGAGACAACAATGCTTCGTTGTAGTTCTATCTGTTTTTGATTCGGAGCTTCAACGCGTTTGCAGGCCTTGGTCTTGCACCACTTCTATCATTTTATGTTCCTGGACTGGATCTCGCAATTGGGCCTCTTGCAGCATGACCCGCGTAAGTAGGACTCTTTCGCAATTCACTGAGTGTTGACATCGTGCAGAAACGAATATACTGGGTCCTCTGCCGCTGTCGATACGCCGTGCGCTGATCTCGGAAATCACGGCATACCTTCATCCGGCGCCAGGCAAGCCAGCACCCGATCCAGCCATCTTTGCCTCGCCTGCTCATGTCAAGTGGTTTATGGAGGTCTTGGGACAAGGCTTCAGTCTGCCTCTGGAGGATGTGGATATCACAAGCAACGATGTGAGTATCTATGCTCAGTGGCTGTTTGAACCGCATATGCGACCTGCGGCTGTCGTCCAAGACGGACTTGAACAGGAGTTTTATCAAATCATATTCCATCAATTGTCCCTTATCTTCCACCCGCGCTTGGGCCACCTGCCTTCTTCTCTACCCAAACAGTCCTCCAGCCACTCGTCGTCGACGGCCACTGCCAGCACATCAGCAAGCGCAGGTGGCGGTGGCGGTGGCGGTGGCGTTGGTGGCGGTGGTGGTGGTCGACCGAACAGCCTTCATCTGGGCATGATGCCAGTCAACGCACACGCCAACCTCGTGCCTGTTTCTCTCCCTTCTCCCACTGCTCCTCATCATACGCCGTCCACGCCCACCTCAGCCCCTCCTCATCAACTCTCCCAGCTTGTCCACCGCCATATCGAGCTGTGCAAAAAGACCTTAACCGTGCTGGCCATGGCAGGTCGCACCCTCGACCTATCGCCTGAGACTTGGTCTATTCTCCTCAAAGTCGTTCTTGGTGTCTCTGACTCCTTGCTCAAAGAACCTATTCGCGAACCCAGCACTTTGCCCAATATGGCTGACGAGTTATGCGAGCATTTGCTCAGGGTAAGTAAATTCTCTCTCTCTCTCTCTTTCTCTTTTATTTATTGAAAGTATCTCATCCCGTCATAGGTATTGTTTGAATTATGGTTGAGGTCTGGTATCCAGCAAGTCGAGATGTGGGATATTCTCAAAGTAAGGCGCGGTTTTGCACACTCTCGCATCAACTCATATGTTCTAGTCTTGCTTTACCCGTTGGGTGCATCGATCCAAAGCGATCCAACAATGGAGCTCTACCTCACTTTCTCTGTGCAACCGCATTCTCAACCTCACGTACGGTCGTGAAGTTGGTACAGACATGGTCATCCTCTCCGCCAACGGGATCAATGTTCGGCTCGACCTACCTCCCGAATTTGTCTACTACGCTTGGCACAGAATCCTCTATCTCGCACCTCATCCCCTCCAACTACCGCCCCTTAATTTCACGCTTGCCATGCTTGGCATCGGTCAACTCGTCGATACGTTCAACACCGTGGGCGATACAGCCTCGGCTATCATTGAACCTCCTGCAGGCAACACCATTCTGCACATGTTTGGTACTTATCTTTTCGATGCTTGCGCTACTGCCCCGCAGGCAGATATCGATTCCCAGCGCGGTTGTGCAGAGGCATTCGGTACACTTTGCAAAATCTTTTCGCGACCCCAGCGATTACAGCCTTTCCTTCGCACCTACGTTGAGCGCTTCTATGCCGCTCTTACTGTCGGTCTCAAATCGGACGCGTGCCTACCCACCATCTTGATCAACAGCACAGAGCTCTTTGCGGCCGACTTGGAGGGAGTGCGTATGCTCGTACCTGACTTTATATCCGCTATCAAAATGGTATTGCCCAAGCTGCAGATTGTCTGCAAAGACTTTGTTGCCGTCGATGATCTGCGGCTCGCTGCCATCAAGGTCGTCAGTACAATTATGTGTCTACCCAACCATTTCGACAAGGTGGAGCTGAAACCAGGCTGGGACTGGGATATGCAGTGTGCCTCTGATAACGCGTCTGTCCTGGGAGAACAAGAACAGATCGTTACACAACTGGTAAGAAAAGACGCCTGTAATAGAAACACATACTAACAATGTCGTCCAGATACGCGTTCTGTATGCAGATCAAGCCCGTGAAAATATGGAACGCCCTTATACATGTGTATGTGAGCTCTTCTGTTAGCTGGGCGATAGTCTCATTGTTTGTGCTCTACAGCTCAAGTTTTACATCCTCGAGCTTCTGCTCATGTCGCTACGAACCGAGACATCTTCGTACAACATGCGCTATCTGCTCCATCTAATCAATGTATACGTCATTGAAGATGTTCCTTTCTGTCCTGGTCTGGTTGGCACCGTCGTTAAGCTTATCCAAGAAAAGGTATTTCTGTCTCAGACAAGGAGAGGAATCGCTCATTGTTTATGCATAGATCTTGACAATGCAAATGCCGTCCGACGTTACACTTGTGGCATTTGATGTTTTGATGGACTTTGTTGATTTGTACGACTATGTCAAAAGGGATAGCAAGGTACATCCAAACGACTCCAAGTACATCCTTTTACTAAAAACCTATTTTAGAACGTTGCACGCGAGTTAGTTCTGGCGCTCAGTCGTTATGTCGACATCCTCATCAATGCTGGCAAATTGGTTCGTAATACAAATATAGCCAAGAGTGAACATCTTTCTTACATTTGTATAGATCCATTCATACCCTCTCATTGTGCAAGCCTATGATTGCATGACAAAATGGATCCTCGTCAGTCAATGGATTGTGGACGACCGCGACTGCTACAAGGCTGTTATTGCGACCCTCAGCAAAGGCATCACCATTTTTGACCGTGAAACAGAGGCGGGCCATCATGCAGCCGAGAGCCATCCTCCGAAGAAGCGGAGAGATACCACGTTCCCACCCACCAAGCAGCTATTTCAATTACCACCGCGCGCCAATAAGTCTGCAGCGCCTCCTGCCCCCGCTGCTGCTACAGCATCCGAGCATCACCCTGGTCACCGCAATAACTCGACGGTCCACAAAAAAGAAGAAGTCGCGGTGCGCATGGCGGCCGAGTACTGTATGTCTCAATTTGTGAACCACCTTGGCCGTTTTTCGTCCTGGAATACACGAAACATGCCTGACAGTCACAAGGACGATGCAGGCGTGCGCTACTTTTTGGTGGATAAGCGCATGATCTTGGCCATCGTGGATAGTCCTCACAATCAGCCTGTACCTGCCGTTGAGGCAGTAATACGCGATACAACGGGTAGATACACCTGGTCGATCGAAATGCGCTACAGAGATCCACACCAGAGCGCCGTACCTTCCATCACAACGACGCCTTGCGGAACGCCGTCAAGGATGGATAGCGACATTAGTTGGAACTCGACCTCAATCAAGAACGAGCCATTCAGTGACACCTCAACAGAGGTGCCGACTGCAACGGCTGTGAATGAGGATGCACTACCGAAGATTGACATGCTCTTTGAAAGGAATTCGGACGACTGGAAGCAATGGGAATTTATACGCTCTTTGGCGGATCAAGAGGAAAAAGCTGAAATGGCTGCCCTAAAAGGCAAGCGAGACGCGGTTGAACCGCTGGTACCTACACAGGGTATTTTGGATACCGAAAAGTAAGTGAACGCCACACCATTTTTGTGAGATGCTAAACGATAGATAGCCCCAGGGGTTTCCGATTGCTGCTGTCAGAGCTGGGTGTGCTTCTGCCTGAGAAGCGCGCCAGAATTACGCCTTTAAGAGCCACAGGAGGCGTCGCAAACGAAATTGAGACCTTGGATTTGCTAAACGAGTAAGTACAGCGGTCTGTCCTTTTTATTTCACACTCTCACACACACGGGTGAAGGCGCGATTGTATCTCGATCACGGCATACTACGCCACATCTGGCAACATTTCATGGCCAGACCTGGTGGAGACTCCTGCTGGTGTGAGCGAGCCATTTATGCAGTTTTTGTCCTGTCTGGGATGGCCGGTAGGTTTTCTTCATATCAAGACGGGCTCTGGAAAATACTCAACAGTTTATATTACAGATCTCAATTGAGCAGCACTCGGGTTTCAAGGGCAAGCTGAACTCGAGCTTTTGCAAGACGACGTCCTACTATACAGACCGTACGATCGAGTTCGTGGTCAATTCGCCCTGTCTCTTGCAAAAAACTACTGAAGAGGAAGGCGAGCTTCTACAGATACATCAACAAGTGTCTATGGATGACCATGTATGCGTGATATGGATCGAGGATCTGGCGAATTATAAGCAATTGGCCAAACGGATAAAGACCGAGGGCGGCGGCAAAGCCATGGTGTACATCTTCATCAATCCGCTAAAGGACAGCGCCGACAGTCTATATTGGGTCCGCATCCTCATTCCACCATTTGGTAATGGCGCTACCTCTATTGTCGCCAGTCAACGGCTGAGTGAAAATGCTCTCATTTTCGGACCTCTCGTGGATGGTATCGTGGTGAGCCGGCATGCACTGGGAAGCATGGTTCGCAACACGACCATATCAGCCCATCAAGCATGCCGTGTCGTGACTGATACATACACTCGGCCATATGTGATGCGAAAACAGTTCATTGAAGAGATGGCGCATAGACACCGTACCAAGTTACCCTTGTCAGAGTAAGTTATAGATCAGTGTCATATGAGAATTGATTCACTCATGGTTCCTCTCTTAGATTCTATTCAGAAGTCTTTGTCGGCAAAGATGCATAACTATTCCTAAAATAATGCGTTCTATAATACAAGTGCTCTATTGTTTTTCCTTCCTTATTTACTCCTCGTCGTCTTCCTCAGTTCTGTTGAATTTCTTTGATGACTTCAGCTATAGAATTATGACTGTCAGCATATATTTGGAAAGCATGAAGGTACAGTACACCATACCAGTTTGGATTTCAGGGTATCATTCCTCTCCTTGATCTTTTCCTTTCTGGCGTCGGTTACACCACCACCGCCCGCCGTTAGTTGAATACGCAGTTTCCGGCTTCCGAACTTTTGACCGTCTAATTGAAGACATTTCTATACAGAGCACATGAATTTTCTCATCCTCTACTTGATTCTTCCTCTGTACATACCAGGAAACATTCGTTGTTTTTGAATTCGGCAAAGGCATAACCTTTGGGTTCGTTTGTGCCCTTGACAGTACCCAGGCGCACCTCGACCTCGCCATCCACCTGCTCTGCCAAAAAATTTGACAGGTCGTCTTTGCCGACATCTTTGGCAAGGTTACCCACAAACAAAATGTAGCGTGCCTTTTGCTGCTGTTGTCTCTCTCGTGCCTTGACGCCGCGCGTACCCCGCTTACGCTTCTTTGGCTGGTCATTGCCATCTTGATCTGCTTTACGCTTGTTGGGTGCTTGCTTGGAGGAGGAATTACCACTTTCACTCTCTTTCTCGGGCTGATCCACAACGTCTTGCTCAGGCACGGCCTTCTCTTCGTCCAGCGATGGCTTCTTCTTCTTGCGATCACGGAATGCAGCCGCTTTCTGCTCACGCTTCGTCAATTTTTTGTTGTCCATTCCGTTTCCGAGAAGATGCAAAAAATAAAATCGGGTTTGCACAAAAATGCCGCCCAAAATGTTGTAGAAATCACAGTCACCAAAGAGCTGTGGATCAGTTATTCATGCGGTTGAATCCATTTGGTATCTTGTACCATTGTTATATAGTACCCAATTATATATGTCGGGACATAGTAGAGATAATCTATGTTTTATCTGTCCCATGAGAAAGAAAGAAGCTATAATAAAGAAGGTCGTAAAATGAGACATATGCGTCAACGACGAACGTATAGGACTGATAGGGTGCGGATGCACTGTCTCTTTGAGCTAATCGCGTTTTGATGCATGTAGTATGTACCCTTCCATAACATAGGCTGCAAGTGTGTTAAGAGGCCTTAAGACAGATTTTTCACTATATGCAAAGCATCAAGACGAAATTCACAAGGCGCGGTGTCCTAGAGTAAACTTCTGAACAAGACTGAGCTATCAGCCGCCTATGTGGTACCTGAAATCTGGAGCAGATCAGTATGTGAGATTTTGCTAACGGTATTATGGAGTATTTACGGCATTTGAACATAACTTAATATGAGTCAGAAAAGCTACGCGTACCAATTCCGAGTCGCTCTATAATGCGATCCTGTACCGTACAATCTTTCATGCTATTGGTCTTACGTGTAGATTATATTGAATAGTGATTGGTAGACGTATCTTTTACTGGTCATTCAAAGACGGGAGAACCATATCCTTCGGGACGCGGCGTTAACGAGAGGGGTGCGGCTTTAGGACATGCGTTCCCGGAAATGGAGAAATAATTATCCCGAGATCTACCCTACGAAATCAACATGAACAGTATCTTCTGATAGAAAATGCTTGAATAGCGCTATGGATCATGTAAATGTTATGGCGGCTGTATATTTCACATAGGAAAAGGCTCGATATATTGGCAGCCAGAAGCTTGACAGCGCACAAATAAGCGAAACACTTTGCATATCTGTGTAACATAATCAACAAGACACCACCGCCTTTCTTCGCGATGGGAAATCACCAATATAAGTCATTCATTTGTTTCTTCCTCTCGCCAAGTATTCCTTTTTTTTTTTCTTTCGTCGCAATGTCTACTCCTGAAGCTTGCTGTACCATTCCCCCTGTGGTGAGCAACTATACGCCCACTGGAAATATGGAACAGATGGAAGACCTGCCCTTTTATGTCGTTGGGCCCGAGGTACAAACATATATTCGCTCTTGTTTCCTTTATTTTGCTCAAATTCCACCTTGTGTACTTCCATAGGATGCTAAAAAGTCTATTATTTTGATCTACGACGTTTTTGGTCTTCAGTTAGTGAAGTCGATCTGATTGAATTGGTTGTTCAACTCAATTCATTTGCCTAGCAATAATACCAAGCAGTTCTGTGATGTCCTGGCCAAGTACGGTGACTATCGTGTCGTCATGCCCGATTTTTTCCGCGGCGATCCCTTGACTGAGGAAAAAATGGCAGGTGGCAAGGAAGCTATGCTCGCATGGATCGATCGAGTCGGCAGCTTTGATGTTGTACGTCTTTAATTGAATCGACTATTTGGCAGGCTAACAAAATTGGCTCTATAGATATCTCCTGATATCCAGAAGATTCAAAAGTGGCTCCAGGTCCAGGGTGTCTGCCAGACTGGCCTCGTCGGTTTCTGCTGGGGTGCCAAGGTAACTGCTATTTTAAGCTTGCTTTACGCACGCACTGATACCGTCTGCTTCAAAAGATTGCTGTGCAGACCGCAGGTTCTGTCAATGATTTTTTCGGTGCTGCTGCCCTGATCCATCCATCGCGGGTTGAAATTGAGGATGCCGAAAATGCTCAAGCTCCCATACTCGCCATCCCCACCAAGGACGATATCGACATGGTAACCAGCCAGCTCAACGCGCATCACACTTCAACTAAAAGTCCTTTTGTTCTCTTATAGACTGAATATATGCAAGTCCTTTCCAAGAAGCCGTTCGGTAGCCGCTGTGAGCATTACCGATTTGATGGTAAGTATTAAACTTGATGGGCACAACCTGCAGCTGATATACCTCCTCCATGTAGATGTTCATCATGGATTCGCTGCTGCTCGCGGCGACTGGGACGACGATCTCATCAACAAGCGCGTCACTGAAGCTATTCGATTGACAGTCAAGTTCTTCAAGAAAAACTTGAGAGGCTAATTTTCATGAACGCCACTATGTGTCGTATATTTTATACTTCGGTGTATGTTGATCTTAATAAATAGGTGTACATCTATCATATCATTAGTGGAGCCTTGATCTCCTAACGACGACAGACGTGCCCGCGTCACCAAGTGTGATAGATCACAGGGGATGGCGGGTGAACTCCGACTCCATGCCAGTCTGTGGAACGCTTACGTACGTACCTGTCGGTTTGAGGTTGCCACACTCTGGCCTCCACATTTGCGTTGCAGAAGTGGCTGTGTAGATCATGTATTACTGTACACATCCGGGAAAAAAGTCCCAAAGTGGAAGGCAGCCTACGCGTCCCTTCAACCATGAAATGCTGTGCTGCTTACGCGTAGCTTTCGAATACCTTTTTCGTATCTTGCAGGATTTCGTATATAAAGATCAGTTTTGATATGGCTGCTTTCCAAGTACACTTCCTCAACTCCAATCCTCTATGTCGCATTCCGAAGCTTGTTGCACCATTCCTCCAGTGGAGAATATGTATGAGCCCATTGGTGCCATGGAAACAATCGATGATTTGCAAGTCTATGTCGTCGGACCTGAGGTTTTATCATACAAAAAAAACTTCCTAGCTTATCCTGATGCACACTCTCGTAATACAGAATGCCAAAAAAGCTGTCTTCGTTCTCTACGACATATATGGATACCAGTATGTATACAGAGCGTGGATGACGAGAAGTTGTCGCTAATGCGATTTGTTAGCGTCAACACAAAGCGATTCTGCGATTTATTGGCCGAATATGGCGGCTATCGAGTTCTTATGCCTGATTGCTTCCGCGGCAAGCCTTGGACCACTGAAAAAATGGAAACGTTGGGGATGCTTGCCGTAATCGAATTTGTCAAAGAAGTTGGTACGACTGATATTGTAAGTGCATATCTTGTTTGTCTCTTTGTCCTTTACGTATGTAATATGCGTACATTCCGACATCTCGATACATCTTGTAACAAAGATATATCCCATATAGATTATGCCTCAACTTCGCAGTCTTCGGGATTATGTCAAAGTCCAAAATATAGATGAGGCAGGCCTAGTAGGGTTCTGTTGGGGAGCCAAGGTACATGTCACATGAGTATTATTGCTATCATTGTCCGGCCTTTACATAAACGAAGTTAACCAAATATTGCGCTGACTTTTGAAGATCGCTGTGCAGGCCCCTTCTCAGGACAATTTTTTCAGTGCGGTTGCGATGATTCATCCTTCGCTGATTGATAATAAGGACGCAGAATCCGCCAAGGCACCTATTCTAGCTATACCTACGAAGGACGAGCCGGACATGACCGAATATATGGCTATTCTTTCCAAAAAGTCTTTCGGCGACCGATGTGAGCACCATCGGTTTGATGGTACGTGAAATATTCAGCTCAATAGCAGAAGCCTCAGTCGTTACGATTCGACATCCATCCTCATGCAATATCATTTGAACACTTCGTACGTAGATATCCATCATGGTTTTGCAGCCACACGCGCTGACTGGAGTAACGAAAACAACAGAAAGCGCGTTATAGAAGCAATCCAGCTAACAACCAATTTCTTCAAAGTGAACCTGACAGCATAATAGGTTACATACAAGATACAAAGTTGAATAATATATGGGTTACTTTATCAAATAACCTCAGCGTTATATTTACTGTATTGCCTGACTATATACATACTAATTATCTGTGCTATACAAGACCAGTTTATGTGTATGTCTCTACCAGTGGATATCAGACCCCAGAATTTGACATCACATGGCTGCTAAGCAGTAAATACGAAAGTGCAACTATGTATGACAGGATGCTCTTTATTGTCATAGAAAATGCCAAGATATTTGCGGCTGATGTCCTGATTCGGTTTATTTATCTAAACAAAGGTTATATAGAATTACTTTCAGTTCTGGTATCATACTCAGTCTCAGTGAAGAGGTTAGAAAAAATGAGGTTAGACATGATGCATACGACATGCGGCTAAAACGTCTCGAATATTTTGTTAGATGCGCTAACATATTAAGTATAGCGATCGAAAGTGCACGTGATAAGATGGCTACAATCCATAGACCCTGCTCTGGCTGGATTTACCTACCCTTAAGAGGGACTAGATTGGATAACCCATAACCCATAAGAGGGCCTGGCTTACGCGTTCTTAAGCTCGGGAAGGAGAGGGTGCGGCCTTAAGCTCGGTGATTCGGTCAAATGTTTTCCCCTTTAGGGCGGTGGTTAAACTGTTTACCGCTCAAGTCAGTTGATCAGGCTTTTTGTTGTATAGGAGTAAGAATCTATATGAGCAAAGCATCTAAATCTCGCTTAAAACTATGTATTGCTATACATGACTAGGTGTAACTTAATGACCTTCCTCTATACTAGTGGGCAAGTAGATAGCGGACTCAAGGTAAAAGGAAAAATGACAGCGAGCGGACTAAAGTGAGATATCTTCATCCAAAATTGGTAACGATCGAAAGTTTATAAAGACACATTTCTGGCCGAGAAAACGAAAGAGAAACTCTCAACATTTCTTACTGCTTTTAATTTTGAGCTATCATGTCGTACTCCAAAGCCTGCTGCACCATTCCTCCCGTTGAAGGATCTACTTACGCGCCCACCGGTGTGGTTGAGAACGTCGGTGACCTGCCCGTCTACGTAGTTGGACCCAAGGTAACACAGTAAAGTGAACGCGTCCGTTTGCCCGTAATGACTAAGATTCCCTTTCGCCATTCAGGAAGCCAAGAAGGCTGTCTTTGTCCTCTATGACATTTTTGGCTTCCAGTAAGTGTGTGGGATGAGATGTACGAGTCACACATGGGTTATTCTAATATTATGCAGCGTCAACACTAAGCAGTTCTGCGACGTTCTGGCCAACCATTGTGGCTACCGTGTCGTGATGCCTGACTTCTTCCGTGGTGAGCCTTGGTCTCCCGAGAAGATGACCCCCACAGATATGCCCGCTCTCGTGGAATGGGTTGGCAAGGTTGGCACCATCGATGTCGTAAGTATTGGCTGGAAATAGATAGAGAACGAAGTGGAATTTGACGGAAACTTTTCTGTTTAACCTTAGATCCTGCCCCAGCTTCAGGCTGTCCGCGACTGGATCAAGCCCCAGGGTGTCAACCAGGCTGGCTTAGTTGGCTTCTGCTGGGGTGCTAAGGTATGTTCAACAGCTGGTTTATATTTCAAATGCTCCCATTGGCTCATCCTTCATTTATCGTAAATAGATCGCCGTCCAGGCCACCGCCAAGGACAGCTTCTTCGGTGCTGCCTCTCTGATCCACCCCTCGTTTGTCGATACCAATGATGCTAAAGAGGCCGGCGCTCCTATTCTTGCTATTCCCTCCAAAGATGAGCCTGACATGACCGAGTACATGGCTGTCCTTGCCGAGAAGCCTTTCGGCAAACTGTGCGAGCACCACCGCTTCGATGGTAAGACATCATCAGTGGTATATTAGACGTAAGATCACTCATTCGGTTTGCTTAATAGACATGCATCACGGTTTCGCTGCTGCCCGTGGTGACTGGAACGATGAGGTCAACAAGAAGCGCGCCACTGAGGCCGTCCAGCTCACTGCCAACTTCTTCAAGGCCACCCTGACTGCTTAAATGTGCATGTCAAATGTATAGTATTTATTATTTATCTTGTTCTCTTTTGAAAGAGAATAAAAATTCATAGCCCATTTCCTAAAGTCGAGCTTTTGCTGATGCTTGTAACTCTTCTTGAGTAACCATACGACAATCGCCCTCACCAAGATTAAGCTGGGCCCGCCCACCCCAATCTGCCCGCAAGCCGTCCGTGGTCGCTTTGCTCAGCACATCTCGCCATGCCCACTGGCGGGACCAGTCCGAGTCGATACCTTCAATGACATGACAGACCTTAAAGCCGAGATTCGGAATAAACCTATATGTACCACTAGGTCAGCACACCAAAAACAACGTCGCTATACGATTTCATGAACTTGCTTTAAACCGTGGCCCGAGTCACCCGATGCAATAATAAGGTTCTCGTATCCCGGATGGGGCGAGATTAGGTAATGTCCATCGAATGCATCGCAGTACCAGCAGATGCGTGAATAGCTGATATCCATCTCCGTGGTTTCGGGCATAAATTTGCCCAAAAATTCGCGGAAACGACGCAGGGCATCTACAGGGATAGTGTCGCATGCATTGGTGACCTGGGTGCGCGGCACGGATACTCCATCGCCTTCGCGGGGATTCAGATAACCGCGTGAGTGGTAGCCGACCTTCATCTTGCCATCTTTGTTGGGTGCAAAGCCGTAGAATCCAGTGCGCGACAAGTCACCCGCCCAAACACCTGGTTCCGTACCGTTACCGTATACCTTGCCCATAAGATGCTTCGGCACTTGGAAATGAATCACAGCTTGGCCGGTGGCCACCAGCAGCTTGCCCGTATCCACCAAACCAGGTGTCCACGAACCTGTCGCAAGTACGACGCGGTCTGCACGGTGGATCACCTTGTCCTTTGTTTGTATGCCCAACACCTTTTCTCCTTCGCAGACAAGCTGGTCCATACAACCGGCGTCCGTTCCTGTCACGAAGTGCACTCCATTGGCAACGCACTTTTGGTAAATATGCTTTACGGATTCGCTCGAGTCCACCCAGCCTATGTAGATCATACTCGCCTTGAGAAATAAACCCTCTAAGTAAGTCGCCAACTTACCACCAAGCTTGTTCACGTAAGCAATATCAAAACCGTTAGCAACGGCGCCCTTGAATTGCGGGTATCTTTTTATGATGCTTTCCGGAGTACGGAACTCTTCGATAGCATGTCCGTAGCCAGCCTCGCGGATATATTTCATACTGAGCCGTTCGTAGTCGGAAAACTGGCCATTCTGAGAGAAGAGCAGCACACCTGTGTTATGGAAGAGAGGACTCAAACCTTGCTCGGCCCGCTCCTTGTTCCATTGGTGCCAATACGGCAGTGATTCAAGGGTCAACTCCATGTACATTCTCTCTTGAGCGTAGTCGAAACGCATGATCTTATTGATATCTAAATGTGCCAATGTCGGATCAGAATATCAGACCAGGTTAGTCTTGTCAAGAAGCGTACCGCTTGAGGCAGCGTCAGGCGCAGGGATGGGTTGACGATCAAACACCCAGACTTCATATTTGTCCTTCAAAGACAGTGCATATGCTGTTGAAAGGCCAAAGGCACCTCCTCCGACGATAATGATCTTATTGCCTGGCTCAGGTGGAGTGTACTTAGGAGCCATGCAGCTGTTTCTGATAGTAAAGAAGCAAAGAAAAAAAAAAAAGAATGCCCTGATGGATTAAATTATCAATCTCGATGAACTTTGGAGAAATAATGTCGGCGCTTCAGGAACAAACCCAAACCAAATCATATCGAACCAAATCACGCGATTTCCACCTCCGTTTCCTCGGATGTCCGTCGGGTTGATGACTGTCTACATTTAGTTATCCAGGTCTCTTATTGTGGATGTTCGTTGTAGGAAAAAAAATTAAATGCTACTCATTGTTTATTGCTTCTCTAAAGCTTCTCGCATGCTATACCATTTGTTTGGATTGGCCTTAACATAGAATATAGGCAGCCCGAAGAGGAGGATCAAGACGGCACAACCGCTGTACAACGCGCCGTTACCCAGGGCATTTACAAAATCGGATGCCAATAGACAGCACACTCCAGAAAATAGGTACCGGCACAAGTTATTGCAAGCTGTCACGGATGCGCCTTTCTTGCGATGACAATCGACAAGGTATGCATTAAAGGTCACATGAGGCAGCATTACACCCAGTGTGGCTATGCAACACGAATGGGTGAGTCTTTGTTTATGTTCACTTTTGTTAGTGATACATACCAAAAAAAGTCATCACAATGGGAACTGCATAGTGCACTTCATAATATACGGTCCATCCGTATGCGATCAAGGAAGCCGCCAGGAGAAAAGCAGCTGGCGCCAGTACCATCATGGAGAGACGCATCTCAGGTGTAATAGGTTTCCCTGCTGCTTGCGCTTTGGCCACATTTCGGTTGTAAATGTAGTCAGATATCCGTCCACCAAAGTTTCCACCAACGACGCCACCAACAGCATTGGGGATATAGCATGCGCCCACAAGGCCGGAGTCAAGGCCATACGTCTGGCTGAAGCTCCATGTGAAGGTCGTATTTAGGAGATAATAAACACCGAAACTATGGAGTCCGTGAGCTGGTTTTCGTAATACGATTGTAGCCAAATACTTACATCAAGCCAATGTAGAGACACGGGAGGGTAACATTAGGGTATCTCAGTAAAACTAGCGCGCCCAATGGATTGACGCCGCGGAGACAGTTTCTCTTCTTTTTTTCGATCTGTTTACCTTCCTCGGCTGCTGCCAAAGCGTTGGCTGGTATTTTGCTCTTGCGGAAGGTCTCTGGTAAGAAGAAGAAAATCATGCACCATACACAGAAGATGAGAAGTGCCAGGAACCAGAATACACTTTGCCATCCAAAGGCTTCGGTCAAGTAGCCGCCAATAATAGGTCCTATTGCCGGTCCAAGGATGGGGCCAAGAACATACTTTTTTCATGATATCGAGGAGACTATTAGTATAAGGCTGAAATAGCATATGCAGTACATCACTCACCCATGCGTAAGCACGTCCACGTTCGTGCGCTTCGAAAACATCGCTCAAGGAACCTGCGCCCATTGACATGACCTACTTTTTAGTGAGTCTTTATGTATTGTAATTATGCACACACATACCGATGATGTTCCAGCCGCACTCACGCCACGGAATACGATGAGCATGGCGATATGCCTTGATAGGCCGCAAAGGATACTGCCAAGAACGGAAATTGCAAAAGATGCCAGATAGACTCGGCGGCGTCCTAAATGGTGCCATTAAATTTGAGAAATTAAAACCTATGATAAAAAACGACCCTCACACAAGCCAGGCACATATTTGTAGTTTCGTCTTTCTTACCATGAGCTTCACTCCAGGTAGCCCAAAATAACGGCTTAAGATGGCCACGTGCTCATTAGAGATAAGCTTAATTCATTTATGCTCTCGGGTTTTACTCACAAAGAATGCAGTGAGGAAGACAAAAGTGGATACTAAAAAAAACACAAATCGGTTAGATCAGTATGACTAAACATTGTCTACCGCGAGAATTATGGTAATTATACCTGATGCATTAACAGCCGTCTCAGTGGTATTGAATTCTTCTCGCACTTGTGTCAATGATGGATACTACATTAATGATGTCACAAAAATGCTTCAAGAGACAAAATGACCAGCCAGTGACCTTACATAGATAGTAGAGGCGATCGGTGACCTGTATTATAATCAGCTGCCACATCAGTCTATCACCCCTCCAATATCAGAGTCCAAGGGACTTACATGCCACCCGCAACTGAAATGATAAAGAGGATCATCCCTTTTTTCCTGGATGAATATTGAGTTGGATCTGTCTCGTCTGTAGGTCCCTTTAAGAAGCGGAGGAAGCGTCCCTGCTTGCTTGAAAGTACGGTATGTTCTCGAGGTTCGGTTTGGGTGGACGCGATTGATACATCTTCTGTTCTGTCTTTTGAGTGCGGCGCTTTGGGGAGAGTGTCCTTTCTGAGGTCTTCTGAGATTTTTTCTTCTCGATCAGCATCCTTTGCTTTCGTGTTCTCAGTTTTATCGCTGGAGATCATGGTACAAAAAAGCAAGCGAACTTCAAGGTCAAGCAACGGAGAAAGGAAGTCCTAGAATTTGATCTGTGGTGAGGCAATCGGGATGGAAAAAGGAAATTCCGTCCCGGGGATCCGACTCGGAAATGTCGTAGCGATCGTTTCGCTTCTATTTACTCATATATTAAAGAGCGCTGCTGCTTTACAAAATGTACATACATTGGCGACGGACTGAGTCTGAAAGAAGCGTCAAAGGTCGAAACAATACAGGAACAATTCATGCAATCTCTCCTCTAGCAAAGAATTGAAGAAAATTAGTACCGCCAGACAAAACTGTGTGGATAAAAGAAAGCATGAGGCAAAGAAGGGTCATCAATGGTTCTGCAAATAAGTGCAAAGTAAATCCAAATCCCGCGACAAAGGGAAGTCCGTCCCAGTGTTGCCCTCAAATCTCCCTGTAAAGATATGAGCGTATACACTACAAAGTGAGCAAAGATTATCACTCAACTTCTATTGCTGAGCAAGTCTACATACTCAATTGCTCAAAGGTGGATAACATTGTACATTCTTCCTGATAGAAGCGCTGCATTAAAGTACGATTTTTACTTTGTATATATGTACAAAAGAACTATTGCTTGTAGGTTACAATGCCCTCTTCAACGGTGAAAAATTCCCTAAGCAGACAATGGTGATTTAACATAAGCACCATGCATCATTAGATGTACTTACTTCTTCGCAAGCTCCTCGATACGACCCAAAAGCTCGTCATCATGAACAGGAAATCGTAAAGCATTTGTCGTTGAGAATAAGAGATCAGAAAGCGCTAGGACCTTCTCGCGCTTAACGAAGCGCACAAGAGCAGCGTCCATCTACATTATCAAGAATTATGCATGAACAAACGAACCAGGAAAAGAAAGCTGCTTGAGACTCACTTGGTTTCTGCGGCTCTGCTTAACATCTTCGTTCACAATCTTGCGCTGAACATCTTCCTTCGTATCGGTATCGATTGCATTCATAATGTTGATACGTGAAGCAGTACGGGTATAGTTTGGGTTGTAGGTGAATTCATCAGAGGGGCGAATAGGTGTGTCGCGTGGGTTCTTATGAAGCAAGGAGTTTTGGTCATTCCCGGCGCTCGTCGTGGACTGGCTCGAACCTCTGCGATTAGTGCAGAGGGATTGAAGTATCCGTGTGAGTTCCATCGACTGCATGCCCGTTTTTGCCTTGATTTCAGCATATGTGTAGGTACTTCTATCGTTGTATAAGAGTAGCACAGATGTTTGCGCGACAGTGGCGATCAGCTGCGCAGGAGATCGGTAACGCGTTTCCAAGACACAGGATGAAGCAGGATGATCCCATATAAGATGCTGCTTTTTGTATTTGGAGAGGTAAGCCTTTTCAAACTGACGTTGCAAAGGCCATAGCTGCAAGTAATGATAGAAATGTGAGTTGCACACATAAAATGGAGTATAGCTTGTCAACTTGCCTCATTAGGAAGCTTAGCAGAGCTTCTCTGTACAGTTGGCCACACTGATCGAGCAAGCACACGGACGCTGACGGCAATACTGGAACGCTGAAGCTGTGTGTCATATGAGCACACTGGTCATCCTTTTCTCATATCCTTACTTACATGTATCTGTTGATTGACCTTGTCTGCATTCTCCAGATCTTTCAGCATCCGTTCTACTGCAGATACAAATTCGGGATCGCAGACTGTGGTGGTCTGAGTGAGTTGTTTTCTACTTAGGCATTGTATAATATTGGCGTACCTGCGCCCAACTTCCCAATAATCTGGTTCTCGAATTTCAGACTGAAGCTTTTACTTGACACAGGATTGACCAGGCGTTTCACCATCTGATGTTTGTATACAGCTTCAAATAAATCCTTGCCTATGTATTTGTCAGCGATGGGCAATTGCCGAGGTTGAGTCCTTACCTGGAACAAATCGCAGTAGATGGATGGCAACATCCAGTTTCTTTCTGGAATCATTGGTCTGTCGAAGTCTATTAGCTACTTTTCAGCGGCGGCAGATGCTCATTTGCTTACATTGGTCTCTTGAGCGATATCTTTGAGTCGGTAGTCAAAGTAGCAGGCAAAGATCTCTGCAATATCATCCTTCCTTTGCTGAAAGAGTGCAACAAATGTCTCCCTGATAGTGTTCGTAAATAGTACATTGTTATCGAAGCTTCCCCGTAACATAGAATCAAGCCGCCGCTGGAAGGTTATCAGATAGCTGACAAGTGTCCCGTTGTCGGCATTTTTGTCGAGCCGCGGTTGGCACTTCATCTAGAAAAGGACGTGAATAAGTAGCTATCCTAGCCGTGTTGTGCTTCGAGCACGCACCTTTATAAACGTCGCAAGTGCTTCCTGAAAATGCGCAAGGTCAACATCTTTGGCAATGAGATAGAGCCGCTTAAGCGTTTTCATGTCGTTGGTCTCAAAGAGATTTACAGCGCCTAAATGGACGTATGATATGTATGCTGCTGCGAGCTTGACGGGATGGCCTCTTACCTTTTTCTATAATCTTGCTTAGAGGTGCGCGGTACAATTGAGTCCATGCGATGTCCAAGATCTTTTCCTTCGTTTCTGCTGGGAGGTAGTCTGATACGTGCCCATCTTTTTCATCTTTGAACATGGCGTCTGCTGCATCCAGATAAGTGTTGATGTTTTGGCTCGTGCTCAATAATGATGCTGCGATCCCCTTGTAGTCCTTTTCAATATGCGTAACCAAACGAGGCTCGAAATGTTGGGTATAGATACAGCATTCTTGCATCATATCCATCAAGTCGTAGTGCAAGTTACTGGCAGTAATTTTCTTGGATCTTTCTTTCCGTACGATTGCGTAGGTATTGGCGACTAGTCGTTCCCGTATACTGAAAACGTTAAAAAGGGACTCTCGGAGTAACGACATGGACAGCTCACTAATTCAAATTAATGCCTCCAACTTCATTGATCCAACTATCGCACTTACTTTAAGCGCTGCCCCTTTTTGGGGGTTGCATAGCGGTAGTCAAGCTCAGAGCATATGATACACACCGTTTTCTAGAACTGTATTAGTGAAAACGGACATAGGTCGAGCACTGACGTACCAGATTGGCTTTGAAGGAAAGGTAAGCGTTGACTAATACAGACAAGAACTCCTTATTTTGGGGTGCAAGACTACATTGTAAACTCGATGGATTAATGACCACTTTTGTACCCAATACTGGGAAGACATACGCTGCAAAATGGTCTGCCAAGCGCCGGCAGCGTTCCTTGATGTTGGTCACAACGTTTTCGTATAATCTGTCGGCATTGTCCCATCGGCAAAGCTCTTCACACAGCTAGTAATAATGAGACATTTACGGCGTTATCTCATCCCATCGGCTCACCTACCTCGTAGGGAATTGCCGTGTGCTTGGTCTGCTGGTCGGCCCATACGTCCTGGAGGAACTCTGATAATATCTTCCATTTTTCGGCGAATGCGCTTGCTTTGGAGGCGTGTTCACTGCTAAGCATCGCGCCTACGTCTTTCTCTAGGTGGGTATGTCAATTGATTTTCGTGGTGCGGAGTGGGATATCACCTTACCGAACAAAGAGAGGTCCAAGGTTCGTCCGCTGGATCGATGAGATGCATCAAGAAGTATCCTTCGATCCTCTGACAGCTTGGAGAACTGTTCCGGCTGTGGCTGTGCTGGATAGCTTCTTTGAAAGCTTTGGCGATTCAATTGCGACTGCTGTAGCCGAAATTGCTCAATCTTAACTCGTTTCTCGACGCCATTGTTGTTGTGTTTTGGCCTGTCATTACCGTCTAAAAAGGGCACTCATAAAATAAGCACGCGATCCACGGTAGCCAAATTACTTACACTTGATGCGCTTGGCAGCTGGATTTGCCATTGAATCGTGTGGTATGAGGTGAGTCGCAGAAAAGGTAGGGACAAGCTCGTTAAGCGAGTTAGAAGAAAGTTGCGCAAAATCAAACGCGTCCAAAAATGAAATAGTAAATCGATAATGAATGTGTTTATTAAAGCAGTTGATTTTTTATTGTGAGTGCTTTTAAAGGGCTTCATCCTCATCCATGGTCGGCAGATCTGCGGGCTTGACCATGCCAGGAACACTCAAGGCCTTCTCGCGCTCGGCCTTCCGCTTTTGTTCCATTTCCATTTCCTTCTCTTCCAAGTACAATTCCGCGTTTTCGCCTGCGAACTCCTTCAGCTGAATAAGGAAGTCGCGCACTTCCAACTTGAATTTGGCTGCGTCGTTGTTGTACTCGAACAGAGCCATCACAAACACCTTGATTTGTCCACTATATCATACAATAGATCAGTTTCAATTTATCTCTCTCAGGTTCATTCTTCTTACCTTTGCAAGTGAGGGAAGGCGTTCTGAAGCAGCGCAGAAATGTATTCCTCCAAGAACTGTTGGTTTGATTTGTTTGGCATCTGGGACTGGTCAAAGAGCGGCACCTGGATGTTACTGTTGGTCACCAGTTGGAATAAGAGGGCCAGCACCTCGGTTTGGCCCTTGAAGCCTAATTTGAAAGTTTAAACATTGCCCTAAAAGCTTACGACATGATCTTCTTACCGCTCTTGTGGTCTCTATCCGTCAGTACAAAGAAAATATCTTGCAGGATGCTTAGGTAATAAGATTGATAAAAGCCTGACGCAATGGAGGGATCGGTTCGGCGAATGTTCTCGATCAGTTCGTAGCAGATCTGAAGACCCACGTCGGCAATATCACGCATGGTATGTTTGAAGCCCCACACAATGCTGTCCACGAACAGCTTGAATTGTGCCGGTTCCAGGGCAAGGAGCGCTGTGCACAAAAAATTGAGTGCTATGCTCGCTGTTTACAATGCACTTAGAGCATACCTTGGAAGCAGTGTGCGTTGATTGCTTGCAGCATGTTGTAGAAGCCCGTCCGGTGATCAGGGAACTCGGCAAAATCCTTCGTAATCATATTCAAGGTCGGTTCGAAAGTGGCTTCCAGGATGGTAGGGATGCGCTCCGTCATGAGGCTCTACATGTCATGATTAACACACATTCTACACATGAATCGTATGCGACTTACTCTGAGTTTGTTGACCATGGTGGCTAATACATTCAGCACCTCATAGTTTCGTGCCAGGTCGACGTTCATGCAGTAGTCTGATAAGACGGCCTCGAAAAAGGGCAGAACCATGTTTTGGCTCACGCTCTCGAGGTCTTCGGCACAAGAGACGTAGCATTCAATCAGTTTAAGGATCTCGCGTTTGACCGAGTTCAAGCCGCGGACCTTGGGCGTCTTCATCGCAATGGCTCCTATCGATGCATTAGCAAAATCTGTCTATTACACACATCCATTGCTTCGCATACCTTGCTCTGTTACGCTCTGGGTAATCAGCTTGCCTGCGATGCCATAGAGCGACAGCAGATCCATATAGATCTTGCTAATTTGGAAAATAAAACCAGCGCCCACCGATGTACAACCAGACACGTTTGTTTTCAGCACGTTGATAAGGATCTTGATCTGATTTGCGTTGTTCAGAACGTCAACGTTCTGCTTAGCTTGCGTGATGATGCCATCCCACTTAAGAAGTCGAAGTCAGAACCACAGTTCATTCAGTGCGTTTTCCAACTTACGGCGGTGTTCGGCATCTCCATATATTTGTTAATTAGTCGCTCTTGGACGTTCTTGTTGTTTTGCTGCGATGAGATCATGTAGCCCACTGCTTCGTAAAAGGTGTGGATCTAGACAATGGCTTAAGCACTTCATGTCGCTATATGTAGCTTGAGTGTACCTGTTGCGGGCTCAGGGCAGATGTGATGCCCTCGATAGAATCCAGAATCTCTTCGATGAAGGGTCGGACCTCGCCGGCTTGTTGAACAACAAAGTGGCGCTTACATTTCTGGGCAATTTTGATGAAGGTGTCACAAGCCATGTCTTGTACACCCTCATGCAGCTCGTGCATGAATTCAAACAGCTTGTTGACCACAGTCTTCAGAAACTTCCAGTGGGCCTTGAGGAAACGAGGGTATTGACCGACGGTGTACATAATGTTGGAAGCAACCACGGCCTTGTTGTCTTTTCCACTCTTCTTTTCGCAGAGACTGAGCAGCTCCTTGATGACAGTCACGAGGAAACGCTTCTCGGTCTCTTCGTTCATAGCACCGGAAATCGAACCAATAGCCCAGCAAAGCTTGTTCAAGTTCTGCCACGACCACTCGCTACCATCCATCTGTTGCCATGTGTATGAGTAATTAAGCTCTTCGTCGCATTGTATATGGTAGCACGAACCTGTCGAGCGAGTTTGTTGGTCATAATTTCTTCCGTGTCAGAGACATCCAAGTTGGTCAGGTACACCAACACCTCCTTCATACTCTTGTACAGCACGATCGTGTCACTCTCCTTGACAAATTCACGGACGATTTCACCTTCGTCGTTTTCGACCACGAGCACTTCTTCGGGTTTCACCATACGTTCGATCATGACAACACGAAGATTGGAGAGGACATCGACGTAACGTCCTTTTCGCGGGTGGTTGTAGCCTTGGAAGCCGCCCATTTGGGGACCGCCCATACCGAGGTCCAGCAGAGGCATGTCGGACACTGAGACGGAACGGACTTCTTCGAAAAGCTCTTGCACCTGAATGAAAAGACATGTAAGCTCCACTGGATGCTTACCGCCACCTAACCTGCCTACTTACCAATTTGGCCCAGTATTCCAGACAAATCTTGAAGATCTCACGATCTTCAACGCGAGAAATTTTGATCAGGTAGTAATGGCCGTTAATCAAGAGGTCACCTGTGGCTGGCGATTGTTCGATAATCTGCGTATGTGGATGAGTCAAGCGTTACTCGGTAGGTGCTTCAGAGGTCATACCTTGAGATGAGACGACAAGAAGCTGGTCAAGAACAGAGCCAAGTTCTGAACAAACTCTTGATCATCGTCGCTGCTGTTTTCGTAGACATCCGCAATGTCTAAGATAGTCCAAGTGAGCTAAAAAAAATAGCTGAAATAATGAGACGCGTACCTGTACTCGGAGGAATCATGTTATTCACAGCAGTCATGACACTTGTAAAGAGGAAAACGAGCTTTTCATGGTGCGTGGCATCGACTTGAAGACTGCCAATCTCGGTCAAGCACTTGAGGGTGACGTTACGGAATTGAGGAACCTCGAAAAACTAAAGAAGTAATGTGAATAGAAGGCTCTAGTCGAGAAGTGAGTAGTATTACCTTTGTGCGGAGGGTCTCGATCAAGTCTGTGCTGAAAATGAAGCCAAGCGGAACCCAATTCAGGAAGCGGAGGAGGGTCTCGAGGGTGGCCTTAATTAAGCTAGGTTTCTGCGCCTTGTCGAGGACTTCTTTGCATAGTTGATATATCTCGGAAAACTCGCCGCACATTTGGTTTCTGAGATTGTTGGTTTTAAGCTGGGTCATTTGTTCTGCTGAATAATCAAAGATTTCCTCGCTGAAAGAAAGAGCATGGGTGAGCCAATGAAGTGCATGATATGAGAAAAGAAGCCAACCTCAGCAGCTTTAGAATGGCCATATTGTTTTCGCACAAGGACAAGTTGGTTTTGCTCGACTGGACAATCTCAGGGATGAAAGAGGGCCAGTTTCTAGGCCATTCTTGCTTCAAAATCTAGCAAGGGACGAAATAGGGTTAGTACAGTCCGTCCGTGCGTGTCCATTTTTCTCAATGTTGTCAAACCTGCACGAGCACCATGTTGAGCTTATTGAGATAGGTTCTTTCACTGATCATGGTGCGTTCATCCGAAGAAACCTTGATGACCACGTCGACAACAAAATAGCGGATGGCTAGAGTTACAGGAAAAGAACACGTCAGTCCCGGTTTAGAACGAAGGAAGGGGCGCGAAGGATGCCGTACCGTTTCTGCTATCAGCTGGCAACGTATTCCATCTGGTCTGAACGAACTTCTCCAGAATTTGGACTGCGATAAACTGTGGAGGGTAGGAAACAGTCAGTGACCTGAAAGAATGGCTGGAAGAAGGGGTGCAATGACCAGGCAAGTCCAGGGATTGAACAAAACACAAAAAAAAGTTAGGTACCTTTGTTTGGGGTACAGTGGATCGTTCAATGATGCCATCAACTTTAGTCCAAGCTTCTTCGTGATCTTGGAATTGGGTCAAGATTTGCTGTGCCACTTGTTGCTACACGCGAAAATGAGGATAAAAAGTAACAACAGGACGGAATTGAATACGGTGAGCTGGCGGTTCGTGTGAAAATAGGAGAATGACAACATACATCTTGGCCTTGACCAGTGTAGAAGGTCATGACGACTTGATCAAGCAAAGCGACGTCCAAGTCCTTGCTGAAATCTAAAATGCTTTCAGCCATGGTAAATGCAAGCAGGTCAGAGCAGAGAAAGGCGTCGCGTGCCCGCATTGGGCGGTCTTGCCTCAAATCCAAGCGAATTTCGACGCCGTCACGTCGGGGTTCTTTCCCCCGCGGGCTCACAGGTGAAGCGTGGACTGCACTGTGTACTGTACCTTATTGTACAAACATACATATATACACATATGAACACATATAAGCACATATATACGCATATATACACATAAAAGGATTCTTTCTATTCAGGTAGTGTTTGTGCAAAAGCATTTAGCAGTGCTTCGCGTGTCTCTACTTCATTCTTATCAGACTCCTTTTCGACCCGTCTCAGCGCCTGTTTGATTCTTTTCATCAGAGAGGGGCTGAAAGCACTGTCTGATAAGGAGCCTTCCTTTCGTCGCAGGTGATAATACAGAGCAAGGACGCGTAGATCCTTGTCTTGACGGAAGTATTCTTCGAATATTGCCTCCACCGTGTCTCGGGAGATGACTATTTTGGGGTTGGCGTTGGATGAAAGTGACCGCCAAAACAACGCTTCTGCGACGCGTACGTCTCGTTGGACGAGGACCCGAGCCGCTCTTTGGAGAACAGTGGATTGAGAGGTGTATTTGACACCGTGCGTACTCGGGACTGGGTGGGCGATGAAATGGCGTGCTACTTGTTCCAGGATGGCATCCTTGTCTTGCTGCTGCATGAGCCAGTCCATGTAGCGGGTATAGAAGGCATAGCCGAGCCCATGCGTTTTGAGGTGTTGGTTGATATGACGCCACAAAGCGTCGGCCGCCAAAGGCTTGTCACTCGTATGATAATATTGCAATAACACGCCACAATCGAAGCCAGAGCGTGGCTTTAGCAGCAGTTTATGTGCCATGTCAACGTATTCTCCCGCGCGCTCAGGCTGGCCGTGCTGCAGATGGGCTTGTATGAGGTACGTATACGTCCGCATGGATGGCATCAGTCGTCGCTCGTGTATCAAGTGCTGCAAGACGCCTTCTGCTTTGTCAACCGCACTATTATGAAGATAGCCACGTATGAGCCGATTGAGGGTGGGTATGTGCGTAACGTGGTCTTTTTCAATGTCGTTTTCGAGCTGTGTGAGACGGGCGACGTCCTTGGCGTTGGTGGCGTCGGTGATGGCATCTTGTATCGACTTTAGCTGCTCCAGGGAAAGTTGATTACTCGCTGCAGCGGGAGAACCGACACTGCCAGAGAATATGACTTGCTCGATAATGTCGCTGTAGCGCTGTGTGCTCTTGGCGGACTGCTCGGCCAGCTGATTGCGAAAGGTGGATGTGAGTCCCTCTAATAGATCTTTTTCTTCTTTGGGCGTCAAGAATCGCTTGAACCAATTGTGACCAAAGGTGCCAAAGGGCCGGTGGGCGTTGCGACAGCTTCGGAATTGTACAGCGGTACGTGTGCAGGTGCGCGTGGTGGATCGTAGCATAGAATTTAATAGAGTAGAGCGTTGTTAATTTGAGTAAAGGCTGGCGTGAGTGTGTGTTATCCCACTTTCATCATTCTTTGCGTCACTTACCCAAATTCTATTTTCACCCCGCTCGAAGCCATGGCACCTTTTTTGCATGACTCTACGAACGATTTTTATTGAAGCATCACCCCGAGGGCACGCAGTGCCTTTGTTCGCTCCAAAACGCAACTATTGAGCATGAGAATTGAAGTCTCCTATCTGGTTTTTTTTTTTTTTTTTTTTGCTTGAGTATTTCTTCGAGCTTATTTATCTTGTCATGGATCGCGAGGAAAAGTTCGTGTCACAGATAGTTTTCCTGTTTGTCTGCCACGAATGTTCCAATAGCATTTCAACATAAAGTGCCTAGCAGACTTCGGTGACGAGGCGCCGGCAGTGGTTGCTTGGAGTTCTTTGCTGATGCAGAAGGGTGCTGCTTGTGGCTCCTTATCATTTTGTTGGGTGCAGTGTCTTGGTGTACTGAGGGAAGAAATTACAAGTGGTCTTGCTACATCATTACATGGAGCCACAGGTTTCTTGTGAATCTGCCAAGGAAAAGGAGGTTCCTTCAACGTTGAGAGATATGCTCAGGTTTCCGCTCAGTTCGTAGCTGCCCGCGCCGTTTTCCGCCGCTGACAGTAGAACGTATGTCTGATGAGTAAGTCAAGAAATGCAAAGCGCAAGAAGAAGTGATGGAAAAACTTGATATGCGATGCACATGCTACTCTTACTGCTCTTGCTGCTGCTGTTGCTGACATGAGTATGTTTTTAAAGTGAGTTCATGTAGCGGGTCAATCTAATAACGTTCCTTTGTATTCTATTGCCTGATAACGTCTTTGTCTAACTAATCGCTTTTCACTTGAAGTGTCAAGCGAATCGAAAGGTAACGTTACGAAGAAATGCAAGTTTATGTATTTTCGATCTACGCTGAGGCCGCTTGCGCAACAGCGTCGTTCTTGTCTTGTATCGCCGAATCAGCAACATGGCCTATCCCACTGTTGCTGCGTTTGGCATATCGCATAAGTACGACCATTCCGGCCGGTGTCATGCCTTCGATACGCTTAGCAGCACCCTATGACGGAGAAATGATGAGTACAGCAATACCATAATAGCTCCGACGTACCAGTGTTTCGGGACGAACAATGGCCAGTTTTTGCCGTACTTCGTGTGACAACTGGTTCATTCTAACAGGCCTGTTAGTACATACATAAGTAAAGGCGCAAAATAAGGTCATACTGCATGTAGTCCGTGTTGATATCCAGCTTCAAGTTTTCATCCCGTTTAAGAGCAGCTACCTCCTGCGCCTGTCGTTTCAGAAAAGGTTTGTAACGCCCTTCAATAAGAAGACGCTCTTTCATGGTATCGTCCAGTTTCGCGAGTTTGGGCATAAGGCCGTAAAAGTTCTCCAAAGAAACAGTCGGGCGACAAAGAAGCTCAGCAGCACTAACATTTCCATGAGTATACAGCCATACCGGAACAAAATAACGTTACCTCTTTACGACGCCATTGTCATTTTCCTTGACTAAACCCAAATCGAGACCTTCCTTGGCCCATCGCTTGGGCGATAAACGCATTTCCTCCAGTAGGACCATGGCTTCGTTCAACTGCTTGGACATAGTCTCATGCACATCCCATCGGTCTTGCGACACGACGCCCGCTTCGTAACCTAATATCCATGTGAGAAACAAGGAACAAACCAGGGCACGTTCCATGTACCTTTCTTTGTCAGACGCAAGTCAGCATTGTCTGCCCGCAATAGAAGACGATACTCGGAGCGTGACGTGAATACGCGATAAGGCTCCTCGACACCCTTCGTGATCAAGTCATCAATCAAGACACCGATATAGCCGTCGGAGCGGTCCAGGACAAAGGGTGCTTTGCCAAGTGCTTGCAGACCTGCATTGATGCCGGCCATGATACCTTGCGCCGCTGCCTCCTCGTAGCCGGTGGTACCATTGATCTGGCCCGCCAGAAATAGACCACTCATGCGCTTGGTTTCTAAGGTGGCGCGCAGCTCGCGTGGATCGACGTGGTCGTACTCGACACCATATGCTATCGGAAGGTAAGACATTTGCTACTTGCTGTTTCTCAGCGACTTGCCTGGAACGACCATGTTAACATTCTCAAGCCCTGGGATCATGCGCAAAAAGTTTTGTTGGATGTCTTCTGGCATCGTGTTGCTGATACCGTTGGGGTATACAAGGTCCGTATCGAGACCTTCTGGTTCCAGCCAGATGGTGTGTCCTGTTTTCTCTCGAAACCGCTTGATCTTACTCTCCAAAGAAGGGCAGTATCTGACCGTCCATATGAGAACATGCCATTTTTATTACATACTAGAACTTACCGAGGGCCTTTCACTGTCTCTCTGATGTGGATGCTTTGATCAAAGTGTTTCTCGATATAGGAATGTACTTCTGGGTTAGTTCGTGTTTGATGGCACAGCACTTGGTTATCCTGCCATAACGCGCGTTATTCTCATATTTCTCATATCCATCGGAGGCCTGGCGACTTACAGCATAGGGGACAGTCTTGTGTAGATAAGAGAAGGGTGAAGGTGGTTGGTCGCCAACCTGAACGCCAAGGCCCTCATATCGGATAGTCTTGCCATCCAGTCGCGGTGGAGTCCCTATCAGAATCTTTGATCAGATTTCACATCCGTATAGTATGTCTTGCTCTTACCGGTCTTTAGACGAGCCAGCTGGAAGCCTGCCTGTCGTAAGGAATTGGACAGTCCTAGGGACGGATTCTCTCCAAGTCGACCCGCAGGCCATACTTTAAGACCCAAATGTATTTCGCCTCCCAAAAAGGTACCGGTGGTAATAACGACATTAGGCGCACTAATAATTTCCCCATTTTCTAACGCCATCCGTAAGTCATGGTGTTCTCATTCTATCATACGCCCCTTACCTAGACGAATGCCGCGGACAGCGGCCATAGCTCCTTTCCGCTGAAGGGCAGTATGATCTGCATCATCCTCGCCCTTCGTCAGAACGAGATCGGCCACGCTGCCCGAGCGGATAGTCAAGTTGGGATAATGGTTGAGGTAAGCTTGTAGCTCGCGCTTGTAAATTTTGCGATCTATCTGGGCTCTTGGACCCTGCATAGATAAAAGACAGATTAAATCAGCCGAAGGTTTAACCAGAGAAAGAAAGAAACTTACATAAACAGCTGCACCCTTGGATCGATTGAGCACCTTAAATTGAATGCCGGCCAGGTCTATAATAGGAAAAAGTATAAGAGAAAGGGGGAGGGCCGCTTATGGATACGACAACAAATATTTTGGGATAGCTGTCAAAAGTTATACCTGAAATCCGACCGCAGACACCGTCAAGAGCGTCAACTTCCCGGACGAGCACGCCTTTACCAACGCCACCGAAAGAAGGATTACAGGACATTTCGCCTAGAAGACAAAGGGGACAGCAAAAGGTATTATTAATGAAGGATCGTGGGATCAGAAGACCAAGATCTACCGATGGTGTCCTTGTTTTGTGTGATCAAGAGAGTGCGTGCACCAACACGAGCAGCGGCGGTACAGGCCTCAGTACCGGCATGACCACCGCCAATGACAATGACATCGAAGTGGTGCCTCGCTTGGGTGTGCATGCACCGACGCCAGGCCGTCCTCAACGGTCTATGCATCATTTCTCTGTCTCTTGTTTTTTTCAAAAAGTCGGGAAAGAAAGAGCGAATCACAGCAGCCATGCGTTTCAATCAGGTCATAGTGATACAGAGAGGTTATTTTGAATGATAGCATACACACACACACACACACAGGGTCTATATGTATTGAGAGGAGTCCTCCCATAGTATTCACTATCAGACAAAGGCACTATATAGAGCGACAGATGATCATGCACACTCAAATGTCCACATATTTCTTTTGCGTGCCTGCCTCCCTCCTTTCGTGTGACGCAAATTCAAAATGGGGAAATTATATTAGTACACAGCTCAGAGGTTGAGCACGAGTTGAATGTATTCTCCTCCTTCGAACCACATTACTTCAATGACGAGAGTCCGCAGTTACCGGGAAAGCGATGCAGACAGCGTGCGGGCAATCTACAATGGGCATTGGCGCAAGACAGAACGGCGGCGGACGTTGCAGCGGGTGCTGGCAGAGCGCGGAAAGGCAAGAACGAGCTTGCAGGCGAGCGTCGTTGGTCTGCTGAGTTTCCGACTCGTGCGGCCGCCCACCTGGTGGTCCTCCTCTTGGCCGGCTGCGCTTGCTACGGAAGTCGCCCTTTGGAGCCTTGGTTTAAGCGTTGCTCTCTATTTATGGACCCGACAACATTTACGCAACATCACCGCTACCCAGAGCGAGCGGTTCACAGCCAAGCTCCAATCGTGTCTGGACGCAGAGAAGAGCGGGGCCTGGGTTATGGAGGACGACAACGGCCAAATTGTAGGGGCCGTTGCGCTGCAGTTTGCTGAGAACGAAGGGCGTGTGTTGACAGGTGCAAGCGCGTCGTCGAAAATCGAGCTAGCTCTGGTTCAGACAGCAATCCAATTTGCCCGACAAAACAACATTAGTGTAATTGCCAAAAGTAGTACCGAAGAATAGCAAACTCTACCTTTGACCTTTGTATATCCTCGGTCCATAAACTAATACCACCAACTCTACTCTGTTATTCCTTCCTATTAGTCGGCCCTACCATTCATTGCTACTATCACTGCTTTCCTAACTTTTTTTTTCTGGTCTCACACGTTCTTTGACTCGTAATATACGTCTTCACCATCATCGCCTGCATTGATGCCTGCGCTCCGCGTCGACACTGCCTTGGCTGTGGACACGGTCTCGCCGCGCCCTCACCCACATGAATCTCGGAACAACCCTCTCCACCATCTCTTCTCGCCACGACGCCTTGCGAGCGATCTATCCTACATTGACTCCACCTATTACCAATCACTCTTGCCGTTTCCTTCCTTCACCTCCCAGCGTTTCTCCGTCATGGGTGACTCCACCTCTGACATGAAATCCGACAAGCATCACCACCACCATCAACAGCAACACCACCAACTGCAGCAGCAGCAGCAGCAACAACAACAGCAGCAAAATACCATTACTGCTATGCACACTGCACTTTTCGACCGTGCTGTACAGCTTATTCGGCGTTTGAACCGTTTGAATCTGTAGGTATGTCGAAATGCATTGAACAAGATGGCTCATAATGTCACGTAACACCACGTAACAGATGCGAGGCGGGTCTACTGTCTCTACCATCCCAGATCGACTGTCTGACCCGCCTTACTGTTTTGGACCTTTCTCGAAACAAGTTGCAAACCCTCCCATCCACTATGCGCCAATTGAAACACCTTCGCCACATCGATATTTCATACAACTGTTTTACGCACGTGCCAGACGTGCTTAAACACCTCGACAAGATCAGTCACCTCAATCTGAGCTATAACCCCATTCGTCTCTATCCATCTTCCCATGCGTTTACCCTTATGAATCTCGGTCTTCTCAACTTGTCTGGCACTCTTATTGACTCGCTCCCTTGCGAGCTTGCTGCCCTGGTTTCGACGTGCTCTGTCCTCCTGCACGACTGCCCACATTTGCTCCAGGATACTATTCACCAACCCTCCGTCTCCCAACCGCCGAGTCTCAAGGAGATATGTTCACGCTCTCTCGTTCGACCGTTACTCTGCCGAACGAAGGACGCCAAACCGAAACTCAAGGCAAAGCTAGGATCTGTTACCTTGCCATCTGGCTACGCCGAGCAGCTACCTCTGCATCTCGCCGAGACCTTGCGTCGACCGCAGGCTTGCTCCTTTTGCAATGCACCGTTTTTTGAAGATCCAGTGATACGCTTTCGCTTTGTCAGTCGCAATGATGCAAGTGAAGACCTTGTCGCGCTCCGATATACATTGTGTAGCGCCCACTGGCAAGACGACGACGACAGATATCTGGCATATTTTTCTTCACAGTCTACGATGCGAATGCCCATTGATCCAAGCTCATGGCTCAAACATGTTCCTTTGACCATCGAAAACCAAGAGTAAGGAAGATCTCATGTGTATCGTATACAAAGCAGCCCTTGTAGTATAGACCCCTCACGCACACGCACACACACACACACGGCATCCAATGCAGGCTTCGTTCACGAAATATATCTCCCCGCACTCGCCATAACTCATATAGTGCAGACCACACCACAACATCACAAACGCAACATAATTACTAGTTGCTTGGTAAATAATGTTGTCATCATGGCAGTTTGTACTTTGATAAACGCAATGTTGACTGGGTAATCAAACACAGACACACGTTTGAGTCTGCGTCATCATGGGCTCGTGATCATATTTAAACAAATACACCCTTGATGCAGCCACCGTGTTAGCTCAAGTGTGCTTGCCACCTTTTTTTGTGGTTTTGGTGTACTGGATTTATGTAGAGGAGTAAGCGTAGTTCCTGAATTCTATCTTCACTGGTACTAGACGTGTATATCTTTTAAGATACAGATGATGAGCACCGTCCCTAAACTTTTGTATTGTATGATCTTTTACAGTACTCGGTCTATTTGCTTGAGACAGAAGCACATACAACAAATGTTTTTCCCCGTCAAATATTGGATCTAGCTATGTGTTTCCTAATATAGAACGCTGATGGCATCAACTGAATTGAGGATGTAAATAGATGACAGCACAAACATCGTTGTTTGGTCTCTGTGGCACTGCGTCAAGCTCGATGCCATTTCGTATTTGCGTGAAGTTTCCCGACGGATCGCATGAATGAGGTTACACATACGGGAGATGAAGTGTTCACACGATTTCTGTCGAGTCGGGAAGACGCTGGTTTTCCACGCAAAACACACATACATATAAAATATACAACAGCATGATGTTTCACCTCACCCAACGCGCGACACCTGTCCTTGGACGGGCACTTTTCCATACGTCGCGGGCTCAGCTGATCAAGGCTGGCGATAACCTGCCAAGTGTGACGGTGCAGCGCTCGTCGCCGGCTGACACGGTCAATGTCCAAGAGCTGTTTGGCAATGTCAAGAAGGCCGTTCTGTTTGGTGTGCCTGGTGCGTTTACGCCAGGATGCTCCAAAACGCATCTTCCCGGTTACATCAAGGAGTCCGATGCCCTCCGACAGCAAGGCGTGGACCTCATTGCCTGTGTTTCTGTGAATGACGCGTTCGTGATGAATGCCTGGGGCGAAGCCGTCGGCAGCACGGGCCGCGTCGAGCTTTTGGCGGATAGCAAGGGCGAACTCGCCAAGGCCATGGACCTCGACTTTGATGCGTCGGGTGCACTGGGCAACCACCGTTTCAAGCGCTTTGCGGCTATCGTCGAAAATGGCGTGGTCAAGCAGGTCTTTGAAGAACCAGACAAGACCGGCCTGAGCGTCAGCTTGGTCGAGAATGTCAAGAAGCATCTTTAGACATGGAATATAAAATCAAGTTACTGTAATAGTCTGACAAAACAAGTTTGTTGTCCTTCCTTTGGAATATCCACTCCAACCAGAAATACATTAGACAAGCTAGGCTATTCCTTGCCTATTCTTTTTGATGACATAAAACGCACTGAAGCATAGGGTACCTGTGAGAACACAAACGAACGGAATAATATCAGGACGATGAAAGAGATGTGCAACACATAAACCATTTACGTTACATGCGCACTTCATTATGTTGTATGGGATGATATGTCTTCAGTAGGTTTCCGCTTTGATGAAACAAGCATCCGCTAGTATCACCCTATCAGGCCTTACTGGAGAAGAGCGATAGGTAGCTTCTGCTGTTGGCAACAATGTTGAGGATCAGTAGAGCAACAGGAGCATGATGAAGGTGGTCTTGAAGAGTTAAGAGAAGATATAGCTTTACCTCGTGGCATTAAAGAGATGGCAACGAGAGCCAGTGGTTCGGATGCGAGTCGCCTTGTTTACAGACCGGTGAGACACCTCGATCACGAGAGCCGCGGGCCTCATCCGTCCTCAATGATTACTGCGATGCTGACCCGGTTTCCCATTAAAGTGATATATGAGGTGCTCCATGGAGCGCTAGTTTTAAACAAATCAATCTGCTGTTGCTCTATTTGGTGTTATTCGGGATGTCGTCATTTACAGCTAGACGCATCCGTAGCTCTCAGCTTTCTTAAAGACAGGTAGATTTTACCAAACCATTGACGTTAAAGCTGGTCTTCTGCTGACGCGCTTCATCAAGAAGACACTCCTTCGATGAAAATCGCGCATCGCTTTACTGACCATTTTGCCTCTCGCGCAGTTATCCAAACAATTCCACTTTGTCACCCGTGCAAAGATTGAGAACGGCATACTCAGACCACCCAGCATCCCTATTCACAAAAGTGCGTCTTTTCTCAACTTCTCCATTAGCTTGCCTTGATGACAAAACACATGCAGATATTCCGTCGTCCGTTGTAAGTGATTATGTTCCAGTTTGGCCTTAAACACTGCATCTATACAACGTAGCAGTTGTCGCCAGCCAAGATCATCCCAAGTTCAGAATTCTTTATCATGGAAACCTAGAAAAGAGTAAGCAACCGTGGATCAGAAGGATTAGGAGTATGGAAGTATCACGATATTGATAAATATTTCAACGAGTTCTACACTAAGGGTTATTTGGTGTGTCTCTCATTATGAAAGAGCCAGAGCCTCCCACTCCCAATTACCAGGCCTTTGTCCAGCCCACAATTGAAAAATTAGCAGTGTGGGGTATCGATTTGGTGTAGCCGAGATATTTGTTGCGTCTAATGATTCGATCGAGGAGCTCATATCGACAGCATCGACTTGCCTCAGGAAACGCTCCTTGTTACGCAAGAGGGCCGCCTTCCCCGAATTCAAAAGCTTACGGCAGAACACTTCACCACGGCATGGTATCAAATAGTCGATGCTCAGATTTAGCGGATGGAGGTAAGATAGCAATGATAGAGCGGTCAAGAGCAACACTGAATCGCCAAAGACAGCCTCACCGGAGAAGCTATTGTAATCGGAGAAAAGCGACTTTTGAGTCAATATTTGCCTTTTACGATGATGATTTTCAGCGTCTCCACAACCTCAAGCACTATGACCATCAAATGCTTTGCCGAGTGATCATTTTTTTCCTCAATGGCGCTAATATTTAAAAGTTCATATTGACTATGGTACCAGCCACGATGTTTTACTGTGCCGTAGGTAGCAAGGTGGATCACTGGAACGACGAAGATGACGGCAAATATCAGACCCGTGCTAAAAATATCCTCAACCAGCAGCGCTTGGTCTCCCGAGTCGTAAGTCTATTTCAGACAGGAGTATATAATCGGATAATATAAGCTGATACAGTAGACTAGAAGAGGCAGGCAACAAATGGCGACCGCTTCCTTCCTCTCAATTACGGAAAATGCATATGCTTTGTGTTGGCGACGGAAGTTGCGAGTGAAAATCATTCCGCAACAAACCGCATGGACTGGCCAAAGAGGTTCCGCAAGGTGATTCAGTGGATTCAGCGCCAACATATCATCGCTGTCAGCTAGGCATGACTGAGAAAGCTGTGTTCTTTTCACAGCTCAAACTCCCTCCGAAGTTATTTTATATCGACAAAAACGAGGGAACGTCAAAACTGCATGTAGTCCTAGTCTGCGCTGTCTGCGACAAGGTACTGTAATGCGCAGAGACGCCAAGGCGGCCAGTAATTTTCGCCTTTTGCCTTTTCTTCGTTTTCATGTACGTGTCACACGCGTTTTTAGGCATGAGTACAATGTAACGGAAAGGCCAGGGAACTCACTCTCGTCCAGTTTTAGACGTGCATAAATGTATTGATCACCAAAATATATTTAGAAAACCCCGGAAATGTGTATAAAAATGAAAGCGGGCTTTGCACTGTGTTTCTCCCGCTTCTTATTGTCGTTCTTTTTGTTTTTATGGTTCGGTGGCGATGGTGGGCACTCAGGAAGCTCATGTGGCCGGCACTGGCTGCGATGTTCATTCTGCTGTGCATCTCTTTTGAAATGAACCTCTTGAACAACCTGCAAACGCACGTCGTATCACCTCACAGGCCACTGCCTTCCACCTCTCCTGAACGATATCTGGCTTATTTGCCACACTCGGGTTTATCCAATCAGCGCATCGAGCTCGCCAACGCCCTCATGCTCGCCGCCCTTTTGAAACGAACTTTGATTGTCCCTCCCGCGTTTCTGGGCAACGTGGTTGGTTGGATGCCAAAGGACATGTTGCTGGATCATCTCGGCTGGTTAACCGATGCCTCCGTCGACTTTCAAACCCTCTGTCGCCCGCCCACGCCAGGTGATCTTGCGTCGTATGTGCACCGTCATCGTTGCAGCGAGTATCGTCAGTTTGGTGTTATCGACTGGCGAGACTTGCACCCTATCGACACGGATTTACCCCCCTCTGTACGGATCCACTTTCAGACACGCGTGTCCCTGACCCAGCTTCAGCATGATCTGGGCATTTCTGAGAATGATACTTACGTTTACGAGGACGAACAGCTCTACGACTGGCGTTTGTATGAGGATCCAGAGGAAGCACGCGATCTCGTTCGCCGCGGCGCCAATTTCGTCGATTCCTTTGCAGGTCGTCGCTACTACAAAGTCTTCACGATCGATCATTGGCGTCATAGGCCGGAGCGTCTTCTTCAACTAGGCGGCGTTTTTGGCAGCACCCGCATCAACCTAGTCGACCCTGCTCATCTGGAGCTCAAAAAACAAATCGCCTATGCCCTGCGCTATCGCCGCGACACGGCCTTGGGTGACTCTGTCCTCAACGTGGTACGCTATCTGGGCGGCATGGGCCAGTACCTGGCTGTCCATTTTCGTACAGGTGACAGCCCTTTTCGACAGCACCTTGAGCAGAACATGTACGACTTTGCCCGGGCCATGGGCAATTTTACCGGCGCAGAAATGCCACCCCCTCCTATACCAAACGACGACGACGATTTACCAGAGCATGGTGTCCAATTGATTCCACCCGTCGACGGCCTGGACAAGGCACCCTGGTCGACAGTCTGTCGTCCTTATTCACCACCCTACAAAGACGGGTTTCGCACTACTATCTACATCGCCACCGACCATCGCAGGCCACGGGCCGATGACAGCCAGCTTAGGCCATGGTTCGACTGGTTCCCGTGCACCGTCGTATTCAATGATCTCCCAGACTACTTATTCACCCCGCTTCAACGGATACAGGATCTTATTGACCCATCCAAGTCGTTGGGCTCATTTCTGATCCCGCTTGTGGATGCCATGGTAGCTGCCCATGCCAAGGAAATCTTGACTACCCCCAGGTCGACATTTTCCAAATATATTGGGGAGCTTCATGATATGTGGGTAGCTTAGATAAAGGAAGAAGAAGCCTACAGTAGTATATAGAGTGGGAAGAGAAATAGCTCTCCCAAAAAAAAAGTCATTTGTACATTGTGGATATCTTTTACGCTTCGGGTGCAATCAGAGCCACGATCATGCGGTAAAGGTAGTAGAAGAAGCACTAGTCACATGGTGTGTCAGTTGGCACAATTCAAACGTGTCGGCTTCATATATGCGCAGTAGAAGGAGCCCAACTTACAATAAGGTAAAAGGCGAGCTTGATAAAGCACTCCTTCTTGTGCTGGTTCAGCTGACGGAAGATCTCGGTCGCATCGTACATATGCCGGCTGTTGGTCACTCTAAAAACCACCATCATCATACAATCTTAGTACCCAAGGACATCTCCTTTTCCAACCCATCCGTTATCTATCGTTTTCTCTTACTTGTTGACATTGAATGCTACCAAAGGCAAGTTGAGCAGCATGGCCACCCAACTACCGTTGACGAGGAACATAAAGAACAAGAAAGCTTGGGCACCCATCTCGGGCAAGACGAACTAGTACAGCGCATAATATGAGCAGCCGCATCTTAGCATAACAGTTTGTATAGAGCGTTACCTGGTTGAGCTTGTTGCACAGGTCAATCGGGTTAATGTAGTCGCATTCGAGATCAGAGAACATGATGACCTACGCACCGAGTATATGAGAAGTCAGGTGCCTTTGCGACACTATAAAACGCAAGACTTACAAAGAAGACCATAAGGAACAGCAGCAGAGCTGCCATAACAATGCCAAATAGGAACAGGAAAGCTTCGCCAGACATGATTCTTGCTTCTTTGTGTAAGAGTAGACAACAGGGCGGGATAACGCGTCGAGGTCAGGGAATGACCGAGAAACCTTTGAACAGATTTAAATGTCATTGGCTCACAGCACTCCGCCCAAATCTTTTTTTTTTTGTGGTTGCCTCTTTCGGCGGGCCACTGCTTTACCACCATCGCAGTTGCATCTTCCTTGTTGTCTACTACTGTATATTATTTGGGATAAATACACAATCGACGTCTCGCGCTACAACGCCTACTTTTTCAATAACATGGATAAGTTGTCTGAATTTTCTTTTCTTGAACCCGTGAGTGTGGCTGAAATATAGAGAAGGTGGATAAGATCCTTGATATCCACCACCGCTACCGATGAGTACATATGACACAGTGATCTTTTCAGATGATCCCACCTTTTCATCGGTAGACGAGGACTGTGTGATAGAGAGATAAAACGATATTAGTGCGAAATATACCTCATGTCAATCTTTATCAGGGCTTTCCTTTTTCTGCGTTCTCGATTCAGTGGTACACACGGCTTATGTAATCGTTTGAAAGTCAATGAACTCCACGCCCTCCGCTATCGCTTGCTCGTTCATGCAGCCGTGTGCACGGTGATTAGTCGTCGCGTCTATAGTACATCATCGTGGATAGCAGCAGCCTTCATTCACTGTGTACATATCTTGCTGTCATACGTCTCATCTTTCCTTCTGTCCGCATGTGCCCTTTCCCTGCAGAGGGCTTTTTTTGGCTTTTTCCTTTGCGTCAATGAAACAGGTACATAATAGATATGAGAGAGTAACGTGAATGTTCATCCTGCTCCTTTCTTTCCTGTTGGCTCTTCCTTCTTTTCGATTGTCCTCCCTCATTTACGCTTGCTTTTTTCTACCCTAGGCTGTCAGTACCCGGCACCACAGTTAAAATTACTCCATCCAGTGGACATGTGCCCTTGCGCCGAATGTCTGTCACACGGCTACCGACTAAGGATTTGCAGATCGTATTCAAAACTGTAGCTATAAATTAGTCAGGCTCAGGTGAGGCAGTGGCCCACGCGCTGTGAGCGCGCGTGTAGACGACCCCGGCTCCGGCCGTTTAGGTATGTAGAAAAAGTAAAGTGCAGTACACGAGAACTAATATCGGAACGGAAACCCATAGGCTAGTCATGTATGCAGATATATGTAAATAAATTTGATGTGATTGAGTCTGGCTAATGAAACACTCTCCTTAGCATTTCAGCAAGTTAGAAACGACAACAGCACTGAGATTTGACAATAAGAATGTTGCATTTTGTATGATCAAACAAAAATGAATATGACATGTATCTAAGTGCCGGAAAGGAGGACAACTCAAGAAAAGCGTGTGGTGTTTAGCATGTAACGGCGAGAGTAGAACAACCTTATACTGTCCATACAATATGCAGCTAAACGTGCGCTTGACTAGCCGTTGATATACTTCACTCACAATGCCTTATAGTCTCCGTAAGGGAACAGTAGCAGCATGGCATGACCTTGATCCTACTTGGTCCATATGATCAACCTCCAACGCGAAATGAAATGTGCGTAGTTGATCACATTGAAGGCACAACACATTACGAAATCCAGATACACAGGCAACTTTGGTATGCGGCATGTTAGTGTCAGGCATACACATGTGCACCCGTGACGCGCCACCTCCTTCCATGCCGTACATATAAATGTTCTTCACGCATATTTACCCGCCAAAAATTTTGGCTGGCGATGCAGCTGAGTAATTTTCTAACAAGTCAATTCGCTGCATATGCAGCAGCTACAAGAGTACAAGTATGTATGCTTAAAGCTTACAAAGAAGGCCGCCGCTCATGCAAAAATCAATAAAATTATCGTATGCATGCGTATGTAAAGGTGTAGCAGTAGATTATATGGGAAAGCATGTGAGACAAGCTGCCTGAAGTGTCCATCCGTTACCTCATCCAAGTATTTCTACGTAAAGCTGCATTACCCCACACACCTGACCTTATTGACCGGAAATCCCGAGAATTCTAAGGCCACTACATGGAGTAACTCCTGCACACCAGTGGACATCGTTGAAATGATCTTCCTAGAGTAGTTTGAAATAATCTTCCTATAGCTTGTGATATTATCTCGACACGCACGCTTCCCGCAACGTAGAGTTCTTCTGTGACAAAACTTTCGCATACATTAACAAAAAGCAATAAATGGCGTTGTATTGGTGAGAAAGCGCATTTATACCGATAAGCCTTTTCTGATATAAAAATAGTCCCTGCTTATGTAGTTGCTTTGTACCCTATGCTAGCGTGCCATCTTCTGACTCACGGGGTACACGTCCTTCGGCAATGAGCCTTCGCCGCTCGTCTTCCACAGTGCTCAGATAATAATCCGTTCTGTCTCGGTACAAGATATAATGCTGCGCCATAAATGCCAGGTCAAATGAAATGGCGACGAAACCAAGGCCACTAGGTCAAGTCGAGTTTGCAGGTTAGTACTTGTATATCGTGCGCAACTCATTTGCTAGACTCACAATTTAACGGGGTCCTAAAGGGAGGAAAGCGGAAGGACGAAAAGTCATGAGCCAACATCGTAGATGATACAACACATATTTGGCTGGCAGATTAAACTTACCCCTGATACGCCACTCCAATCACCGCTCAGATAGGCATCTAACAAAAGCTGAGCAACAGAAAGCACGCCACCCGTGAAGTCCTATCGTTTACGTCAGTCATACATTCCTAACGCGGGATAGTGATTCCGTTACCAATAGAATATTATGAATGCTCCAGCCCACAGTTGATTTGCGGCGGTAGTTGATCCAAAACTAAACACCATATGAGTTGTTCGGGTACTAAGATGGACCAGTCCAGACAAAAAGAAAGAAAAAAAGAATCTACCTGAGGGAGATACTTGATGAAGCTAATTATAAGCTTAATATAGCTTAGATAATACAACAGATCAATCCACATGGCATAACCGCTAAGCACAATTATAATGAACAGGACCGCGCCCAGAGTCATGACTGCAATCAAATTACGTGCCGTTCGTGATACGCGCTGTGTACTTTCTTTCTGTTTGCAGAGCGACAGATGAAGGTGAGACGCATAGGAGTCTATGGAGAGCAGCTCCTACCTTGTAGATGAATGTCTGCGACAGGGTGAAACACGATATGGAGAAGGCATGAACAGCGAAAAAGACATCGTTGGCGCGAACGAGATTATCGCTATCATGATTGCGGTCCTTATCTGTATGCATTGCATGATATCGTGAGCTTTCGAGCGCAACAGCTACTGCACAATCTATTACACTCTTGCTGAATTTCTTTGCTTGTAAAGAAAGCGAGATTGAAGACCTATCGTGCAAAAGAAAAGAGCCACGTCAGCATGGCTAAAAGATAAGGAAGATCCTGAGATTTTACTGAATAGCATAAGAACCCGAATACATTATAGTAAAGGAAGTCTATGGATAGCCCCTGAACACTATAGATTATTGAGCTTTGTTTAGCACCAGCTGACGCCAAGACTCTTATACAGCCGCATAATACCTTTTACGACGCCAATTCAGGATGGCCTGGGGGTAAAAACTAATGGACCAGGCCAAGAAGTAGATCTGTTTGATCGAATGAGCAAAAGAAGAGCGACCTTTCCGGTAGTGCGAGATCTACCCAGCCAATTATATTAGAGAATATCTGCCATGGCAGAGTGAGTTCGGTAGCATCCATGGCGTTGATCACCGGTTCAAAGGCAGTAGCATATACGCGCACCTCTCTTTTTCATCGGCATATGGCGCGGAGTTTGATTTGATGTCTAATGTATTCAAGGCATGGCGTAATGCAAAGTGCGCCGGAGAGTGTGCGTGCTCGGACCGGGCAGGCAGAACGGTGGGGGTTGGTTGTTCGAGATGAACCGGTCGAGATCACGTTCAGTTACACAAACAAGGGCTGCAAAACGTGCGAAGTAACACACACACTAGCAGCACGCTACACGAAAGGTAAATCTCTTATATTCTCTATGTGAATAGATGTTGTTTGTTCCTCGGTCTGTACGTGCGCAAATAAGAGATCCGATGTGGATGGTCATGACCCTTACATATGTTGTCGCTTCCCCAAGTCTCCACGCCCTTTGCCCATATCTATCCATTAACATTGCTTGTATACAGTTTTATGGCAAGTTTATTGTTGAAGTCTTTCCGCTGTCCTTTTAGCAAAATACGAACAAATGAAGGAGCAATCGCACCAATCTATAGGGCCAGAATGCGTTCTTACCTTTGCACCGGTAACTTATCAATAATTGTTCGGCAGCCATTCCGCGGAAGTCATATTCTGTCAACCCCACTGTTACACACATCCACAACTGTCCATCTTGCATTTATTTCTACCGCCGTAAAGCTAGAAATGGGCTTGATCTTGGCTACAGAAGAGCAACGAGCATGTGATATGGCGTTAGACCTCCATCGATTAATTACATCACGGAAACATATGGCACAAACATACTGCGAGAAAACATAACTGATGGCTATTCCGCGGAAGAAGGCCTGTGAGTTATATATTTTATGCGTGGACGGGGGTTATTTAGCGAAAAAATAAGCGTGTTCTTGAAATAGACAGGCTTTACCCCTTTGTTTCTTTGACAGCTGATGGTTGAAGCAAAACACTGAGTTGCAAACTTGTTTCGTGACGGGGTGAGGAAGATTTCCCGACGGTTTGTTATAACGGCATGTAATTCAAGCGAACGCTATTTTATCCTGTGCTTACGAGGACAAGTCGTCACACGAATCATGCTTTCGTTCTTTCACTGTACAACTGATACTAGTAGGAAAGGAACGTGAGTGTGAAAAAAAATCCCTCTTTTGCTGTAGCATAATTTATTATATTGTAAGTCTGTCGCACACTGTGGACTCGTATCTGGTGTAATGATAATAGTTACAAAAAAGAGATAAAGGAGTGTTCGTGGTCGGACACGCGTAAAAAAACAAAGCAAAATAATAAAGTAAAAGCAAAAAAAAGAGTCAGTTCCTGCAGCAAGCATAGGTTACCGTGATTGGTGCTTTGGATGAGACTCACATATTGCTTTATGCAGTATACACATCCGTGGTTGTGAATGGAAGGTCAAGGGGATGCGTTGGATTTGGAAGAAAAAAAAAAGGAAAGAAAATATCCTGGGGTCGCACCGATAAACTTTCTTCCAGCTCTTAATGTTCCCCGCATTTCGCATTTCTGTCCTCGCGTATCAACCCCCAAACTGTCCAACACCAATCACGGTTGCCGAAAACGATCTTCATCCTAAACCAGAAGCAACAGGTTACCAATCAGAGCACTGCATTCGCCACACTCTGGGGGGAGGGGTGAAGGGTCAAACAGGGAAAACGTGAGGGGTGTGTGTATGTATTATGTATATGTGAGCGTATGTTTGTGTGAATTCTTGCCTAACAACCCCCCTTCACTTTTCTTGCTTCGGTCCATTTGTTCCGGTCCTTTTAAAAGCATCTTCAGATTTTTGTATTTCCTCCCTTTTCTTCTTCGCTTTTTCTTTCCTTGTGCCTGCTAAAGCAAATTTGAAAGCATGACTCGGAAATCAACTGCGGATCAACCTACAAGACGTGTCAAGGTCACTCTCGCCTGTGCTGTATGCCGCAAGAAGAAGGTCAAATGCGATGGTGTCCAGCCTACATGCTCGCGATGCAACCATATGGGTCTCCCTTGCCAATACTCGGACCCACCCAAGAAACGTGGCCCACCGAAGGGTTATGTCGAAGTCATCGAAAATCGCGCACATCGAATAGAATCGCTGCTTGGTGTCAAAACTAAATGTGAGTATTTCATTGCGAGCACAACAAAAAAAGCCAGAAGGAGTAGCTTGCACATCAAGTAGAACTTTGTTCACTGATACCAGAAATTTATTATTATTGTCATCAGCACTTGTTCACCCACCACCACCCCCGCTCCCTCCACCGCCCATACAGCAACAGCAGCAACTGTCTCAGTCGCCTTCTCAACCACAGCAGCATTTACCTCCGGCCATTTGTGCGGCGACCAACATCACGACAGCTGCAAGTATATCGGCTGCTGTCACCTCCCCGCAGTCACCTTCCACCTTGTCGCTAGCAAACAACGATATCATGGCCGTTGTGGCGAATGCGGTTGCGAAGCATGGGCCTGTACGTATCAGCAGGAAGCACACTGTCGCATATACTGATAAGGTCCTTTTCTTGATGTCTTCTCTAGGGCAGCCACGGCAGTTTCTCGGCTTTTCCGTATAATGATGCCGATATGGCAGTCGACACACTCTTGACTTGGTCCAACAGCTACTTTACACATTTTAACGTGCTCTTTCCGGTCTTGTCGCGCCATCATTTTATGGTTCAACTTGTTCAGAGTCGTCATGAACTGGATCCTGCTCTGCGCTATGCTGTATTTGGTGCAGGTTGTCATTATCTGAACCCGCAGAATCCAACGGCTCGCGACTGGCTCAACCAGTGTCAGGCAATCCTCCTTGATACGCATGACCGTTCGTTTTCATTGTCAACTGTTCAGGTAGGTTAGCTCTTTCTTTGTTTTTAATTACGTGTATCTCGGCTTGTGTGGATGGGAAATAATGATGTCGTCTTATTTTTTTAATTAGGCACTTGTTATCTCATCATGGCAAGCGCATTTGCAAGGTGACCTGGAAATGAGCAACCGGCTCCGTCAACAGCTTGCACATGCTGTCCATCAGCTCAACATGGGACGTGAGCCGAGCGAAGATAGCATCGTCGACCAAGAGATGCACCGCCGTGCACTCTGGACGGCATACACGGTCGAGCAATGGCTTTCGGCCGCAACTAGCACCCGGTCTGGGCTGGTGGAGCAGCAGCCTATGTGGGCTTGTGGATGGCCCAAGCTTGAGGACAGCCAATTGTACGCCGTGGACCGGAAATGCAGCGCACATCACGAGACTCTCAGGGCTGTACTCCAACCCGATGAGCACCCGTCGGTCGAGGCTGCGCTGCAGGTGACAGCATTTGGTGAGATGATCAAGCTAGCTCGTATCGCCCATAGTAGCACCAGCATGCCCTCAGATACGAAAGGATTGACAGAGTGGCTTCTCCAGCTGCCTTCTTACCTTCAGTTTGGAAAGACCCATGAAGATGGCGATGATAGCCCGCCCTCGCCGGTGGCCCGCGTCCTGCATATTCTGTACTACACAGTCCAACTCCTGCGCGACCCAACCGTGGTTGGACCCGCGAGCACTATCATCCATATCGCGGAACAGATGCTACAGCACCACCAGCAGTCCCATCTCGCCAATGTGGTGCCCATCGCCGTGACACTGGCGGCCTCGACCCAGCTCGCTCAGGCCCGCTACGCCAATCATCACGCTACGATCCACCTGGCTCGATCGCTGCGCGTGGTTTGCAGTGCTAACTGCACCCCGCTGTCTCGTACAGAACTTGAGCGGGCCCTGATGTCGTATGTGCTTGATCTCGGTATCCTCCTCGACTCGCAACAGCTTGCGACGACGGATACCCGCAGTAGTAGTAGCAGTCCTTTACAGCAATATGAACCACAAGAAGAGCAGCAGCAGCAGCAGCAGCAGCAGCAACAGTATCATCGACCACCCACAACCACAGCCGCGGCATCATCCTCCCCCTCTGGCACAGTGGCAGGTGCAAAACGGCCCTGTGTCACGGACGACATGGATAAAACCATAAAACGCCCCGCTTTTGATTTCTCTCGTTGGCTGCCTCCGGAGCAGCAGCAGCCTCCCTCGTTGGACTTGACATCGGACGCTTGGTTGCCTATCATGCTGAACGATTCGCCGTCGGCTTCTTCGACGTCGTCATTTTTCTCACCAGGCCTTTCAACCACGCCGGCTGATGCATCACCGCCGTCCTACTTCCCCTCGCCTCCCTCCAAGGACCTCGACTGCTACTATGCCTTTGATGCGTCCGATTTCAATCCGCTTGTCTGAACGACTCCTTTTACTCATCGATATTATACCTTATGCCACCACGCTCAAAGTAACCTAGTTCTATTTTTTCCTACTCTTTCCGCTCCTTTTGATTTTCTGTCACACTCCCTTGCTTCGATTTTCCCACTCTCCCGTGGCTTTTCCTATTTTTACATGCGCTGCACACATTTATGGACAACATACTACCCTACCCCATTCTCCGTTGCATCATTTCCACTTCACACTTTTAGTATATAGCCTCTTTTCTACATTTTTTCATATACATATGTTTGTTCCCGGGACCTGAAACCTTTCATACATAATATTGATACACATTACAAGTAAAGCAACCGCCACTATTTCTTGCCTATAATGGACAAAGCCCGAGATGCTTATTCGCAATAAGCTCTGAGAACCCCTACCCCAGCATGTCCCCAAGTAGTACAGGAGTTTCAGAATGACTAGCATCTGAAATTTCTCATCTTGACCCCATGGCGCTAAAAAGAAACTCATCATGGTGTAGGGAAAAGCGGTAGTGTGAGACGTGAATGGTATAGATCCTGAGACACAAGATAACCCAAACTCAAATGGTAAATTTCTTTGTGCTAAGCAATGCGTGACACAAAACAACATGCAGTTCCAAGCGTGTAAATACAAAGTGTGCAGAATGATTCAATATCCACAAATGTTTTATTGGCGACCGAGCTCCTCCACCAGGTTGTTCACCATATCGACAGTAGGGATATAATAGTGTGCTTCGGTCTGCTTCTTGCCCACGGTGCTGGTGATAGCATGTGGGATATCGTTCAAAAACGAGAACACGACCTCGTCCGTCTTGCCGTCGCCGATGCATAGGATGTAGTCAATAGAAGGCAAGCCCAGGTCCTTGAGTATGCTGCGCACTGCCGTGCTCTTATCGATGGAGGAAGGTCGTAGTTCAAGGGTCTTGTTACCCAGAACAATCGAGAGCGCCATGTGACTCAAAAGTTTCTCGAGATTGACCTGCAGCTCTGTTGCTTGCCAGCTGCCAAACTCGGGGTCCGCGTTCCGGTAGTGCCAAGTCAGGTTGATTTCCTTCTCCTCAATGAAAGAGCCAGGTGTCCGTTCCGTGTAGTGTTGGAAAAGTGGACGGATGGTCTCCTTCCAGCTGGGGTCGATCTGCTCCACAAGACAGTACCACTTGCCGTCCTCTTCCTTGATCAACTTGCCGTCGCTGGACGACTTCGACGGGCTGACCTTGTCGCGGATGCTGGCAGGGTGCTTGTAGAAACAACCATGTTCGGCCGACAGACCAACACCAGTCGAATCAAACCAGGCATCCAGATGCTTGCGTCCACGACCCGAGAGAATATAGACGTACGTGTCGGGTTGGCTCGCCAGCGTTTTGAGGTGATCCAGCACCGTCTGGGATGGCTTCGCAAACTCAGGCAGCTTATGGGTTGTCGTCAGTGTACCGTCATAATCGAGCAGGATCAGCTTCTTGCTCTTGGCTTGTTTGTACTTTGTCTGGACATCTTTGAAGTCCAGCTCAGGGATGGACATGCGTTGACCGAATTCTTCGCTAATACGCTAAAACGGAATCAGAAACAAAAGTGAGATTCTTCGCTGACTAGCAAATTTTTCTCGGTTGCGACTTACGCGCAGCTCATTGACGAAGCTCAAGCCCCAGTAAGAGGCAGTGTACTTTGTGACGTAGCGGTAGAGCTTCTGATGATTAGTTTTGCGAACATCCTCCGGCATGGTGACTGCTTCATAGATCGCATTGGCCAGTTCTTCCGTGTTCCATGGATTCACAATGATCGACCCGTTCAGCGACTGAGCCGCTCCGGCAAACTCAGAAAGGATTAGCACGCCGTGATTGTTTTGTTGAGCGGCAATGTACTCGTACGACACGAGATTCATGCCATCGCGTGTCGATGACACCAGACACACATCTGAGGCGGCGTACAGCGCTGTCAACTCATCAAAGGGAATCGATCGGTGCATGAAATGAATGGGGACGAATTCAACCGTGCCGTACTGGCCATTGATTCTGCCGACAAGTTCATTGATAGTGATCCGCAGATGTTGATACTCCTCAACGTCCTCGCGCGAGGGAATGGCGAGCTGAACGAGGACAACCTTGCCGACCCATTCAGGGTGCTGGCTCAGAAAGACTTCCATGGCATGCATCTTTTGAGGGACACCCTTAATGTAGTCGAGACGGTCGACACCGACGATCAGCTTGCAGTCGCCGAAACGGTTCTTGAGCTGGGCAATGCGGTTCTGTACTTTTTCTTCCTTGAGGTTATCGGTAAACTTTTCAGGGTCGATACCGATAGGGAAGGTGCCGACGTGGATGTATCTCCCTTCGAATTCGACGCCGTTCGGCATGGTTGAAAGTCCGAGGATGCGTGTACATGACGACAGAAAATGTCGGGCATAGTCGTAGGTGTGGAAACCAAGCAGATCACTTTCCAACACGCCCAATAAGATCTCCTTGCGCACCGGCAGGATTCTAAAAGGAAAAGTGACCGCGTATCAGTCGTCGTATACGAATTACGCAACCAACTAAACGTTTAACCCGAACGTACCTGTAGATCTCACTGCTGGGAAAAGGTGTGTGTAAAAACCAGCCAATTTTGATATCCTTCTTGGTCTTCTTGCGCAGCATGGCTGGTAGCAGCATGAGGTGGTAGTCCTGGATCCAGACGAGGTCACCATCCTCGACGATGCGGTCGAGAGCGTCCGCGAACTGCTGGTTGACGCGTTGATAGCCCTCCCACCACTCTTCATTGAACGAGATTTCACCCGGGTGATAATGGAAGAGAGGCCACAGGATACTAACACGGAACAACATGTGAGCTTAATCACACAGACCTGAACGATAAACAGACAATAATAATAATAATTACCTGTTCGAGAAACCGTTATAATGCAGGTCAGCCAACTCGTGGTCGACAAACACCGGCATGGTCGAGGTTTCCTTGAGTAGACGTTCCTCGACGTGTTCGCGGTCTTCGATGGGGATATCCAAACCTAGGGGGAGATAGGAAGGATGGGTTTTTTTTAGCACGTGTAAAAGTGCATGAATAGAGCAGACGCGTTGTTGTCTCTCTTGGAGCTTACCTGGCCAGCCGATCCAAGTGAATGACATTGACTTTTTGAGACCGCTCAATGCCGCGACTAATCCACCCGACGACATTTTGAAATTGTACTGCGAGGTGCTGGGGTCTTTGCTTACGCTCACGGGCAGACGGTTGGAGACCACCAAGAGACGCAGTCCTTTGTTATTGTCAGCCATGGTGTATCAGACAGATAAGGAAACGAGGAGCGTATAAGACAAAGATGAACAGATGGGAGCTAAAGAAGAAGAAGAAGAGGAAAGTAAAAGAAGAAGAGAGAAAGAGAAGGCAAGTCTTGTAGTTTTGCGAAAGAAAAGGAAAGCAATGCTACCAAAAATGGGGTCGGTTGGAAGCCTCTGGACTGCACGGGATTTTTTAAAGGACGACACAATTTTGCTGGGATTTCTTTCTTTGCAGCTTGTCATGAGTGCATCATCGTCAGTCAATACAACACAGGCTTATCGACTTAATCCAGCACTCCATTGTATGACTGAGGCGAGAGTCGGGGGACGTGCCTGATCCCGGAGATTCTACTTGTACTGCATCTTTCCATCTGTCAGACTCAACAGCCAGCTACACTTCTTTCTCGGGCATTCCCGCCTTTGCTTCTTGTCATACAGTCCTGTATTTGTGTCATTGTGTTTCGTGTTTCTGTGTTCTGTGTTTTTCTTTCCTTTTTTCTTTTACTTTCCCCGTTTTCCACTTTCCAGTGATTTCGCGCTTGGCTTCTGGCCCCAGGTAGCAGCCACGTGCACCCTGTGCTTCATCCTCATCTTTCCTCTGCGTCAGGGGATCCGCTATCGATCGTTCATGGTGCTACCCGATGAATGCCATCAACATTATACTCTGCTTATCCGCACCATCGTTACTAATACGGATTTGCTTGCTTCGTTCCTCAAATACCGGAAATATCAATTCTCAACCCCCCCCTGCTTTCTTGGGGGGGGGGTTTGTGACACAGTCAAGCACCTGTTTCTACGCACGTCCCACAACCTTTGCATGAAAACATTTCCATACAACATTGTAATATACCCGCTCACCTCCTTCTGGTTGCCAGCCACCACCTTTGTCATGATACACAAAGAGCCCGGCCTATCTCTTCCGGTAGAGTTCCCTTTTCTTTTTCCTTTCGCTATTCTTTCTCTTTCTCTTTCTCTTCCTCTTTGCTCCGTTAAGGGTGGAATTCATATCAAATGGTGCACAGCAGCGTCCTGAAGGGAGTAAGGTGGAGTAGAAACAGGGAGCAGCGTATCAGACGACAGGAGTTGGACCGAGGTGGATTTCATATTTATATGGCTTGCAATAGAAACAGACGAAAGCCCAAAATTTATCTGCATGCCAAATTTCCAAGCGTGACGTCTTTTTTTCTCGTTCCTCTTTAACCTCATACCTTTACTGCTTGACATTGTCCACTTGCCACACACCAATCGATCGCCGTTCATGAACCACTCCAATATGGAGAAAGGTTCCTCTGCTAAGCGTGCCAGTGGATCTGTATGTCCTTTCAATCCTTGTCGCCTGATTGACACTAACGATACCTTGTAGCCTGCCGCAGCGAAACTCCAGTCTCAAATCTCCAGTAACGGTCAGCGTGGCTTTATTGCAAAGGTCAATACCGTCCGAAGTCACCTCACACGTAACCTGAAAAACACCTGTAAGTACTCTAACTATTGTCCCATGGAAGCTCGGCTCATTCCTCCATTTTGGGAAGCTCGCGCTTTTACGGTGTCTCCTTCACCTGACGAAACTTGCGCTTCCGATACGAATGAATCTACTAAAGGTATGTTTCTCAGTCAGTGTCAGTCTTCTTTGCATAGAGCTCATGAGTATCGTATTATATCTTGGGTGCAGATCGAGGGGCCAGCAAATCAAAATCAACGTCGATCACAGGCTTTTTCAAGCTTAAATCAAAGGCAAGTGCATGAATAGACAGTTTCGTGTGTGCTGCAGTCACTTATGCATCTCCACCTATAGTCTAAGAAATCACTGTCTCAGCCTCGTGCTTCTCCAGCGTTGTCTGATAAAACCAGCACATCCTCAGGCACAGAGAAGGGCGTGGAAGCGAGCAAACCAACACCTACCGAGGTTGCCTACTCAGCAGGCGGTCTTGCTTCATCACCCTCAGCAAGTGGCAGCAGTTCAGAACGGCAGCAGTCGTCCGACGATGGTGGTCTTGTCTCGTCACCTGAGAGTGTCCGCGCGTCACTCCCCACTCAACATCGCGAATCTTCGACCGCTCGTCAATTATCCTCTTCCCCAACGCGTCCCACCCCTTCAAACACTTTAAAACAGACTGCTTCTTCTCAGTCCGTCCCTTCACAATGCTCCTCTTCAGCCTTCCATTACCTCCCTGTGTCATGCTCTTCACGCTCTGTATCTACCAACCCTCGTCACTCTGTATCCTCAACCTCTGCGCCCTCAAAACGTCTTCACACCTCTTCTGCCCCATACAGGAATGCCAAGCAACAAAGTAGCAAGGCCGGTGTGACCGTCAAGAAAGAACAAGTCGGCCATGTCCATAAGCTGCCTGCCAGTCGTCGAGGTGTGATAGTCCCACAGAGACCCAGTCTACCATCTTCTTTCCAGGCTGTCAAAGAGCACAAGGTCACCAGTCAGATGCAACCGTCATTGCCTCGATTACCGCCTGCAGAAATCATCAAGCCTCCAGGTCATCGTGCCAAGGGCGAAAACATGAATGTTCCGACCCAAACACCGTCCAGTTCCACCTCCACCCACTCCTCCAAATTCTTGCAGAGCCTTCGCAAAGACTGCACTAGCGATCGGCAAGCACCACATGAGCATATCCAGCAAAAGCAAAAACGAAAAACCGAGCAACGCGGAGCTGATACCCCCTCAAGTCCAAGTCGACCGGAAAAGGCGCACTTATCTCGAGATGTTTCCGTTGACAATATACCCGTTTCGCCTGCATCTCCATCTTTACAAACAACAGAAAAACGCAAGCATCCAACTGCATTTGACGATTCAGACTCCTCTCCGCAGACCCGTTCCTCCAAGCGCCTCCGCGACTTGCGTACACCCGATGTCGTTAACGAGCCTGTTGTAATCGATGATGATGACGACGTTCCAGAAAAGAGTCCACCAGCAGAGTCGACCTTGTCCCCACCGTCAGAGGGTGATGATAATGACATGTAAACTAAACCATGCTTTTTTGGATCTGAACTTATACGTTTCTAGGATGTTCGTTTACCCATACCATGGTCGCGGCAGCATCGAAATCAAGTGGAAAGATTATAAGCGCCTGTACTCTCGATGCTATCTGAATGATGTCGTAATTGATTGCTTTCTCAAGTGGTAAGCCTTGATACCTCAGCAAGTGTTGTGTGGTAATAACGGCTTTCTGCTAGGTTGGCCAGTGACAATGTCGGGAAGGCAGGATCCGACAAGATCCACATGTTTACCAGTTTCTTTTACACTCGTCTGAAAGAGGCTGGTTACCAAGGCGTGCGCTCGTGGACGAAAAAGGTCGATCTTTTTGACAAGCATGCCCTTATTATTCCCGTCAACGAGGACTTCCACTGGTACCTCATCATGGTGATCAACCCGGGCGCTTGTCTCCCCTCTGCTGGCGAAGATGCCACCTCCTATATCTGCGTGCTTGATTCCTTGACGATGAATGTCAGACGAAAGGAGCGCTTGACTGCCTACAAGAACGCGTGCCATAAAATCACCGATTACCTCAGTGAAGTCGCAAAGGAACGCAAGGGCGAGGAAGGACTGCGACGAACACCGATTATCAAGCGTGCTGCTGTGCCGTCCCAACAAAACGAGTTTGATTGTGGTGTTTATCTTCTTCATTTTGTACAATGCTACATGGAAAAGCAAGACGAGATCGAAGAACTTGTTGTCGTAAGTCTCCTACTTCGTGCAAGCTGGCTAGAATGACTAAAATCTATTCTCTTTCTAGGGTAAAGGCTCTAAAAACGATAGCGCCTGGGCAACTGCAGATATAAAGACGCTCCGCGCGCGAATTCGTGGTCTCTTTCGTGATTTGGCACAAAATTGGCCAGGACAATAGCAAAGAGCCACACCCTTAGCCATCCTCCGGTTATAATTCCCTGTAAAACATAACTTGCCAACAATCGCAATTGCAAATGTACATAATAAAACGCGCTCGATACCTTGCTTTACTTGAACTCCGGACTACGGCTCCAAGCCCCATACTAAATACAGAGTTGCAATGCGTTACTCAGGAGCCCCATTAAAAAATCGGTTTAGGAAATTGCAGTTAGTCAAGAGTTGAGAATGGATGCGCTGACAAGCTATTAAGGATAAAAATGCTTTTCTTATTCTCAATGTGGCTCGCTGCCTTCTTGTTGACATGGGTGGCTTCATCGAATATCCGTCGTTTTTTGCTAGGCTTGTGGGTGTTCGGTGATGTTGACGGTATCTCAAGTCACAAACTTGAGTAGCAATGATGCTCTCAACATCTCTATCATAGTCATCGTAGCCATAGCCGCCATAGCCGCCATGGTCGTTATCACTGTGCCAAACCAATAATGAATAAAAAAAAATCGTATGCCTTACATACGAAACGCATTACTTTTCTGCACCGATCCCGCCTGCCATGGAAGAAGAAGAAGAAGAGAAGATAACGCAGAAGACATTCTTTTATCAGTATGAGACAGACGTATCATACTCTAGTATAGCATAATATTATACGACATTGTCTTCTTTTTGGATGGAAAAACGACGTTTTGTCGCAAGCTGAAAAGGCCAGCACATGATCATCAGACCAACGCATGAAATCCAGTGTACTGGCAACGACATATAAACCGCAGCAAAAAGTTGCCATCCAACACCTCTCTCTTCTCAAAGTCTTCTCACAAAAGTAAGTGTCTTAAATGACGAATCTCAGGTTATGAATCTCATTCTTTTGCCATCAGACAACGCCATGGCCTTGATCTCGTCCGTGCGCACGTCCCCAGGACACGTCGCACAAGTCTATTGTCGACCTCTGACGGCTGTCAAGACACAAAACCACATGCAGTCATTGTCCTCTTATCGCACAAACCAAGGACAAAATACGTCAAGCAACAAGCACGAGGCGAATAAGGCGACCTGGACTCAAGGCGACCATCATGGTCTGAGGCCTCTCAAGAAAGAGTACACACTCTTCATTTAACGTGTAAGTTTTCTCATTGTTCTCCTGCATGCATGGCATCGTATGCTCCACACAGACGTGTTGTTGACATCAACCTTATCTCTAGCATCAATCACACGGCCGCGGATGATGCACAACGCACTACCCCACCTGCGGCCATAGCAAAAGGCGACACCTGTATTCTGGTCTCTGCAATACTTCTGCAAAAAAAAAAATACAGTAAGTAATCTTGACAGAAGTTGGACATCGACCGACCAGCTCATTCTGGGATCCAGACCACCGTGTAACACGGCGATACGACAACGACAATACCAGACAGAGCACGGCACATGATGCACGCCACAACCCTGTGACCATACTGTTCAAACGCCTACCCAATGAGATTCGATATACATTCCCATACACTCAAGCAACATCCCCAGAACAGAAAAAAAGGAAGAAGGAAAAAAAGTTAGGAAGAAAAGAAAAAAAAGAAGGAAAAAAGAAGGAAAAAAGAAGGAAAAAAGAAGGAAAAAAGAAGGAAAAAGAAGAAAAGACCAAAGACGAAGGAGACAAACATGTACTCTCTGGTAAGCGTTGCAGCCCTTATTGTATACGCTGAGTACTCATTTCATCTTATCTATGTAGCATCCTGGGGAACTGCATATGCCGTTGTGTCCATGGCTGCCGACCTGATGCAGAAACGAAAGCCCCACCATAGCATCAGGTAAGGAAGCAGTTTATGGCTCTATATTACATACTCATAGATAGTACACCCAAGGTTCTACAGTCAAGCGCTCTCAGATCAGCCTCAAGGAAAGATCTGCAACACCGCACGCATGACGATTGAGCTCTGCGCGCAGTGCAGTACCGGTACCACGTCACTCTTATCGGTGCATAGCCATAATACAAACATACATCAGAGAGCATAGGCAAGTACCTCGTTAAGTGATTGATTACCTCCATTGCTAACGCAAGTCTCAATATATAGACAGGCGTACACAAGGACTGGATCTCTTCTACTGTATGACCGTGAAAGTCAGCCATACATAGGCATTTTGCACGGGACGAGCAACATCCATCTCTTGGACGAGGCATCTAATGTAGCCATTGCAGCATACTCAAGAGGAGCGCAACATTAAGGAAAAGCGCGAAGCCAAACTACATCGTTGCAGCATATCAGAAGGCACAGACCCGCAGGATACATACGCGCAAGGCACGGAGCCAAGCCATGATGACCCATGACGACACCACCGTCAATTCAAGGAGCTACAACCACGGACCAAGGGAGACACTACTGAACATGCGGCACAGACGCACAAGCTACATATGTGCAAGCCACCAGAGGAATACCTTGAGGACACCACCGTCAAATTCGAGGGAGCTACAATCCAGGGCACCAAGGAAGACACTGCTGGACCCACTGCACAGACGCACAAGCTACATATGCGCAAGATACCGGACAAATACCACGACAGCACCATCGTCAATTGGAGGAAGCTACAACCAGAGCACCAAGGGAGACACTGCTCGACCCACAGCATAGATGCGCAAGCTGTATTTGCGCAAGACATTGGAGCAATACCATGACGACATGCGAGGGAGCTACAAACAAGGCACCATGGGAGGTACTATTGGAGACACTGTACCGTAATGAAGCATGATATCAGGCAAGACACCTGAGGTGCGCTATCGAACACAGGCATCTCTGTGGCCAATGTCATATGGAGAGACCAGAGGTATGTCTTAAAGCGTCTTTTATCTTGCCAAACTGACTTCTCGCATTCTTGTGTAAAGCTCGGAGCTAACCAGATTACCTCACTCTCTGGCGAGCAACATCCAGTCTGCACGCAACGCCCCTCCCTGGCCTAAGAAAGAGACGAGTCCATCAATCGGCGCTCGTGCGTCCAGTGGACGCTGTGGGAATACCAGGTGCTGTAGGTCGGCACGGATTGGCGTACCGGCACCCCCATTCCACTCCTTCCCCTCTCGTCATCTTTTCCCGCCCACCTCCTCTCATCACCTGCACCCACCAAAGCAGCCGCATCAACGCGGCTGTTTGTTTCAAGTCTCCTTCCGTTCCTTTGTCCTCGTCCTCGTCCTCGTCTCCCTCCTCGTCTCCTTCCTCGTCTCCTCCCTCCCTCTTCCTCCCGCCATTATGCCTGTTGGGGAGGCGTCCCTGCCGGTCTGCCGCGGCGGTGGATGGTGGTCGCGTTTGTTTGGTCGTGCTGGTGCCTGCTGACTTGTCTGTCGTGGTCGTTCGTGGTGTCCCGGGGGTCGAGCTTGCCTTGTCGCTCTGGAACCGTCACGTCCCTGGGTGACCATGCCCAGGGACTCGCCTCGCCGTCTTAAAGCGGGATCCGCACGTCAGCCGCTTCCTGCAGAAATCACCACAGCCGCCCAGCACGCGCCGCCATTCTCATGGACAGGACAGGTCACACCTGTGTGTGTGTGCTCTGCTGTTCTAGTCCTTGAATAATCCCGAACGCCAGGAATGTCGATTCAAGCCTCTCAGTATCTCTTCGGAACTGTGCCATCAGCCCTCAACAGCGGGAATGACAGCCCGGTCGGTCCCCGATTGCGATTCTTAATCGTAAGTGGATATGCCTCTTAGTTCTTATTGATGATGCTAATCGTTGCTTTCTCGTATCACGTAGAATGCCGCCTGGGACGGGTGGTCTTGTTCTGTTCGGTTGACGGTGGAGCCTATGAATAGACGCTCTGGCTCGAAGGTAACACTTTACGTCCAGTTTGTGGTTGTGGTGCCTTTAGTAGGAACTCATGGTACAGAAAATGGGAGTGTGTCGATCTGCATACATGGTTCTTTGACAATGGTTCGGCCGGGTCAAGATGTTCACCGGCACAAAGGCAAGTCCAAAAGAATTGATAAGGGGCTTCCGTGGCAGATACTACCAGCGTCCGTTTATCTGTAGGTATCTTACTTTAATTCATCCTTGGGTGGCTTGCAGCTCGGGTAACGAGTAAGTGAAATCATATACGGATTTTGTTCTAGTCATTAATTACATTGCACTGCATCTTTAGCCATGAGGACGTCAGAGTTGAGCGTTCCTCGTGCAGCCTATCCGAGGTCGTCAGACGCGACACGCCGTTCGACGGGTATGGCTTTGCTATACACTGGCGCTCCGTTGACGGTCGTCCTGGTGTCGCGAATGCAGTCTCAAGAGTCAAGCGTCAAGCGTTCGTTGTGCATTCTATTCCCAGGCCGTAAGCCATGACGAGCCGTTGACGACTGCAGATGCCCACCCTGAAGCTCGCCATCCCGATTATTTATTTTACTTTTTACCGAGCATGACATATGGCCATTGTATATCTCTATGAAGGCAAGTACATACTCGTGTATACATCTTGATGAAGACGGAAGGCTAACTCAGTGCTTAACACCCGTATGGCCCCTTCCATCGCCCTTCCGTTCTCGGCGCGGAGCATCTTGTCTAGGGCCATATCTGCAGACCGACACACTCCCAATCTCGTACATAATAGTCCTACTAAATGTCATCATCCACAGGCAGCCAGGCGGTTGTTCAGACCGCAACGCTTGATATCGACTGGTTCAAGTTTCATCAAGATCGGGTGGTGGCGAGGCGGGATCAAGAGACGGGAGCGATTGGACTGCCACGCCCGTTGTCGAGGGATGATGGCACAGTTCCGGAGAGATACCGAGCGGCTTGAGAATCGACGTTCCTGGCGTTCGGGATTATTCAAGGACTAGAACAGCAGAGCACACACACACAGGTGTGACCTGTCCTGTCCATGAGAATGGCGACGCGTGCTGGGCGGCTGTGGTGATTTCTGCAGGAAGCGGCTGACGTGCGGATCCCGCTTCAAGACGGCGGGGCGGCGGTTCCATGAGCGACTTGGCAAGCTTCCCCCCAGCCACGGACGACCATGGCGGCAAGGCAAAGGGCATCGGCGCGGCCAAGTAGGCGCGGCCATCTGAAGCCGTCGCGGTGGGCTGGTAGAGGTGCTTTCCCAGCCCCATCCCGTTCCTTCCCCCTCCCGCTCCTTTCATATGCCCCATGAAGCATTTGCTTTAAGCATTGTTTGTTTAAAATAAATATTTTTTGTTCAAAGTATATAATGACTCCGAGTATTTTGACTCCTTGGCTCGCCGAACTTTCTTGTAGCGAGACACCGCTTGATTTCGAAATTAGAAGTAAACTTGGTCACCTTGATAAGATTTTGGTCGATACCTCTGCAACTCAACGGAGCCGGCGCTTGTGTATCGTGATCCTTTCGCAGAAGTAAAGAGGCTAATAACTCTATATATGAAAGAGGAAAGATAGGAAATAGCGCTGCTTATTTGACAAGTCGCGCCTATCTACTGTTTTTATGGGCCTTGGTGGTGTTAATTTTAGGACAAGCCTATTTTACGGAAACCTGTTAATATACAAAACCTTCATATGAAAGTACATATCCCAAAAAGTAATGTAGTGTAAAAGGCCTCTGCTTTGGGTGTTTCCTCCTAGAAAAGGACAAGTAATCACGAGCACGCATATAGAACATGTTTTATGCTATTGATGTATAACCAAGATATATGTTAATCCAGCGTAAAAAACGACATAGACTAAAGAGGTTATAGCTGTATACGCAAGCAGAATTATATTAATGATAATGAATGACCATTAGGATATTGATGTATATATTATAAAGTAGTGACGGATTCGGCAAGTGATTGCCGATTCTTGAGGAAAGTGTGCGACACGGGTGAGGAAGGCACGGACTTATGAGTGGCCATTTCATTCGCGACGGCGGCCGCGGCCGCGGCCAAAGCAGCGGCTTCCGCACGCTTTCCTTCTTGGCACTGGCGACGCAGGGCACGCTCTTTAGCTTCATGGATCTCGAGCTGAGCGCGCCCAAAGGAAGACGAGAAGGACTGGATGATGGCAAAGAACTCTTCGGGTTTGATGGTGGCGGGGTCTTCACCATAATAGACGACGAGATCCCTGAGGTTTTCATCAAGTTCCTTGGCCATGTTTTTGAGGTTATTGATGACCGGCTCGGCTTCAATCGTGAATTCCTCCATGGATTCAGCGAATCGATCTATCTGAAGCATGGATGTACGGCGGCGTTGTTGCATGCTCAGCTCGTCCTTAATTTGGGTCAAATTGGCGCTCAATGAATTGACGGAAGCAAACAAGGTGGGTGGAGAGACTGGAGTAGCGAGGTGAGTTTCATGAGCATCAGTGGACTGCGGTACTTACTTCTGGAAGCTTTCTCAAGGTGTGCAATGTCCTGACGAAAATCAATGACGTCGTCGCCTGATTTAGCGAGAAAGTGGACGAGATAGTGAAGTAAAGTGGGCATGTTGCTGACACCCTCACCCTCCGCGCGTGTGTCACGCATTTTAAGCAAAGCATCGAGACGGAACCCACGGGCGTTACCACGAATGGTCTGGTCGTTCAAGTAGTTACCAATGGCTAGCACAGTCTTCAGCACCTTTTTGAAGCGTAAGCTGTCCCTGAGTTCGGCGGTGGCGAGCTGGAGTACGTCCAGCTGAGGGAAGATCTCCTCCAATTCGCGCTTGAATCTCCGTCGAAAGATCATGCAGCTGACGCGCTCCGCCAGTCGCGGAATGTACATGATGGCTCGGAAGTACCGTTCGGCGTTGCCAAGTTGGTCTACGTCACCCTCGTATTCTTTGACAATCTCGAGTTCTTCTTTGGTCGGAATGTACTGTCGGATGGCCACAAGGTTGTCAATCGTCAACTTGTTGTCATCAATGTTCCATATCGCGTCGCGGATTTCGGGGTATGTCAACTTGATACGAGCAAGCATGATGGCAATGTTGTTGGCCCGATTGAATTCGAGGAGGGTGACAACGCTCGGTTTGCGTACAGCAGAATCATTGGTAGGCTTCGAATTGGTGCTGTTGTTGGAGGGTGACTTTGTCTTCTTGAATAGACGCTCAAGCTCAACCGTATCAAGTTGGACATACGGCATTGGGAACGCGCTAGGTCGCTTGAGGCTGCCAAAAGACGAAGGTGTGTCAACGGACCAAGTGTCGTCTTCTTCCTCAGCATCGCTGTTACTGGTCGTGCTACTCGTGCTAAGTGACGGTGTTTCAGGGAATTCCGGTGAAAGGATCTCTTTCCACACCGTGTGCTGAATGCGTTCGCTGGGAAGCTTGGACCAGAACAGTTGTTTCATGGTTATTATGGGCTGCTGTGTCTGGACAGACTGCCACTGAGCTCTGTGCTCGGATTGCTCGTACATGGGCTCAAGCGATGACGAAGGCGATGTGGGCGACGTGACCGGGTTGTTCTCATGCAGTGATTGCAGCGTAGGGAAGGCCAAGTTCAGGGCCAGAGGATGGAGGTACTTGGACGTGCGAGCGCTTTGGCGCTTGCGCACAGGCTGAGCGCGCCGCATGGCTATCTTGGGCAGTGGCTGAGGCATAGAGGTCATGGACGGCGGTGGCGGTGGCGGCGGCGGTGGAGGAGGTGGTGGTGGTGGTGGGGCTGGAGCCGCTGTAGGTGGCGAAGCTGCCACTGGGCAGTGAGGAGCGGAGGCTGTGGTCACACCAGGCTTTGTCTGTTTGCCTTGTTCAACTGGTTTATCCATCTGGGCAAGACGGCTCTCCCGGTCGCGCAAATCAGCTTGAACTTTGTTGAAATTCATCATGAGCTCGTTCTTTTCTCGGCGGATCTTGGCTGTGGTATCCTCGCTCTTCTGCAGCGACTCTTTCAGCTCCTCCACCATGCTGCGTAATCCCTCAAGATCTTCCTCATAGCCATCCTTGACTTCATCCGCCTCTGCAGTTGTATTCTGCTCTGTGGACAGTTTACCCACAATAGGCTTGATCGAACGTAGGAATGCTTGCAAGGGCTGCTGGAGTTCACCTAGAAGAAATAGGAGTATTAGCTTTGGTATGTAATCATGCTGCAACAAAAGAGCAACCTGTGGACGCAGCCGGTTTAATACTGGTTGCAAAAAGACTCACGACGCTCCAGACATCAAATACAAGTCTTCATGAATTTGGGTTAGTGTCATGTACAAATCCGCGGAGGGATGCAGGGATGCTTTCTGCGAAGCAAGGAGAAATTACCTGCGGTCGCTTTTGATCTTTCCGGTGCCAAGCTCAAGTAAGCTGCTGATACTATCGACGACGAGAAAATAGATTTCTGGGTCACCCGAAAAGCAACCCAGGGCTTCGTTGACGAGTTCATCCGGTTGCCTAAGGTAGGTATATGTACAAGAAGTGAAATAATATGAGTATCCTACTCAGCACAGATGTTGCAATAGAACGTACAGCTGAAGCACACTTTGACGTTTGCTTTTCTCAAACTCTCTAATGAGATCGAGATCGCTTTCTTTGGCATCAAAATAGGAGCGAATGACTTGCTTTAGCTCCGGCACATCGAGCCTGTCGAGATGCTAAAAATGGTGATTTAGCCGTCAATGTTTACGAAAAAAAAAAAGTTTAAATCTTACCGAGAGATGGGTATCAAGACCTCTGCGCTCCAGTTCAGTCCGGATATCACGGCGCGACTCTATAGTCTCGGGCGTGTTTGCAATCGCGTTGAACAGCTTGATACCTGCAGTGTGGCAGCGCACGACATCTGCGTGGATGGGCGACAACTCCTTTTGTTGGATAGGGAGAAGTGTAAGGCGCTGGATAAGACGCTCAAATCGATACTGCTCGCCTGGGATCTCGGACAGGACCGTCAACACGCCTTGGTGACCAGGTAAGGTCAGGGACAGACTGACGACAAGTTCAAAGAGATGGACGCACACCCGGATCGCCAGCCGCACGAAGTCCTTTGCATCGGTTGTCTCGTCCTTTGTAAAGTAGGACACGTGCTGTTGTGGCTGCGCCTCGTCCGCTGACGCCGTCGGTGTTGTATGGATCGACTGGAGAGTTGCAGCGGCGAGGCCGGCAAAGAGAATGAAGACAAGGTGGCGCAAGATCGGAAGACGCATCAACAGGTGATGTGATCCGGGCTATCAAGGCGTGTATAATGAGTATTGTGTGTGAATGCGGAGTATGCGTATTGGGAAAGAAGTAAAAAATAGTTCAACAATAAAAGGAAGGATGACGGACTCATGCTGCACAGGGACTTATATTTCCCCTGCATAATTTAACCGGGAGAAAAGGGGTATACAAAAAAAAAAGTTGACTTTACCTCAGTAACTGCCAAGCTGTTGAAGCATTGGATACACTCAATCAAGCAGCTTTCTTCCAACTCATTCATCCGTGCGCGTTTCCTATGCGGAAAGTTTGCGTTAATAAATCGGCATAACCGACAATTGGGAAACCATACCTTTTCTTATTGAGACGCTCGAGAACGCTCTCCAATGCGGATAGACCGTCATGACGACGAGAAAGAAATTCATTAATGAAAGCCACATTATCGCTCGTCAAAAGCTTGCGAAGCGAGATCAGATGTTTGGAGAGAGCGTCCAAAGGTGTGTTCTTGCCACGGAGGCGCTCGGTGAAGAAGTACGGACTGTCTGCCTTGTTGCTCCGCCGATCATCGGTCAAGGCTGCCAAGTGATTACCATCCTTTCGGGTTAAACTGTTGAAGCGAGTTGAAGGGTGAGGTGATGGTGTCGGACCGATGGTATTTGTAGGGGTCGCACGAGGCAAGCCAGTGCGCTTATCGTCCAGAATGAGCCATGCCATCGGGTCGGACGTCTCGGGTTGGGCGAGTGCGTCAAACTCGAGAATCATAGAGCCCACTTTAGAGCTGCGGTGATCGAGGTTGCTTGGCGCACGGCGGCGCACACTATTGAACTTGTGAGCGGCCGCGCGAGCATCCTGTTGCTGACCGGTCGGCGGCAGGAGGTTACTTTTCTCGAGTGAAGGTCGTAAGGTGTTTCGTGGAACGCGAAGCGAACGCGGTTCGAACGGTTTAGAACGCACGGGTGACGAGGCTACAGGCGTAGGCCCACCTTTGTGGGATTTGGTGGGCGTTTTCTCATTCACAAACTTGTGTTGTTGCAGCAGGTACTCTTGTTGGTCTTGAGGAAGTTGTCGCAACTTCTCACGCTGGCTATCCTGCATATTAAGCTCATCCTGATATAGATGCGTAAGCTATGAGCGCTCTCAAGGTTCATGCAAAAAATATTCGCTTACAAGGAGCGCTTCGAATAGAGTGGTATGTTCTGTAGATTGACCTGTTTCACTACTTTTGTCGTCGCTGGTGGATATGTCTGCCTCCGATTCCTGGCGCTGCTGTGCTGATTGCTCAGGTACGGATAGCACAGGTTGTGAAACTACCAATGTATTCTGTTGTTGCTGTTGCTGATGCTGCTGCTGATTATTATTATTATTACCCCCGAGCCAAGCCGGCAGGATTTTTTTGCCAAAGCGTGAGGACGCACTTTTGCGCAGAGCTGGCTGTTGTGGATGCTGTTGTTGTGTTTCATTCAGTTTGTTGGTACGGGTGGAGGAAGAGTCCGCTGGGACTTTGGAAGGTCGTCGTTTGGTAGGAATAGAAGGTTCATCCATCAGAGAGGACGGCTTACTGGGTATAAGCGAGCGCGAGCTGGAGTCACGCTTGAGAGAAGCATTGCTGTTGGTTAAGCTACTGGATGAACCGTTCGATTTAAGTGAGGAAGCAGACGGTTTTCTTCGGGCAATAGGGCGTATTAATGGTTGTGTTTCATTCCGCCTTACAGCATTGGATGTGCTGCTGTTGGGCATGATGATAATGATAGAAAGAAGGGAATGGAAAGGGAATGGAAGGGGATTAAAGAACGGTGAGGGTGCGCAATAGATGCGTTAAGTGATTATAGTAGTAGTATAGAAAGTATAACGTAGAGAAAAAAAGAACGGATATCCCTCCCGGGACCCACAAGAAACAGACATTCAAAGCGTCTTTTTTTTTCTCCCTTGAAAGGGAGTGGGAAGATGAACAAAATCATCTCCCGACCCCTTCTTCACGGTCATTTAGCTTGTGCTCTTTCTCACTTTTTACCTTGTCTCCTTTATCTGCTTTTATTACAACTTGATTTATGTTTTTTCCCTTCATTACCTTAATAATTCTTTTTGGCGCACCAGTACCGTTTACACTTCCTGTTCTTACATATACATATATATACATATATATACTGTATAAACTGAATTCAGCACGATGTCATCTGTGCGGTGATGTGAAATTGCGTATCGTACGGCGCATAGAGTCCGTCTTTTCTGTCCTCCTGAAGCGGTGCCTTACCTATCACCCTTGTTGCCGGACTTGCCATCTTTCTACCTGCATTGGAGCTGCGTTCCAGCATATTTTTGGGATACACATCCCGCCGCGTCAGTGTGCTTCATTGCGGCAGAAGTACATATATATACAGCAACCCATGTGGATGAACCACATTTTCATTACTGGAAAGAACATTGTTTGCCTTTTTTGTTGTCTCCTTTTTTTTTTATCGCGCCAATCATGGTCATCGCTGCGCAACAACAATAAAATCAGTATGAAAGGCATTGTGACAGTAGTGTTGTCCATACGTCATAAGATATCAGTACTAAACCATCTATCTAATATCAGCGTTGTTCAACTCCTTTAGTAATACAATTAGGCCATCGATGATTTGAGGATTCTGCATTCTGTATCTTGATAGTTCGCGTACAGCTCCCACGCAGATTTTTTTGGTACATGTGATAAAATGCTATTTAAACACATCCTATGAAGAGTCTTAGCTCCATATTATGGTGGCATGACTAAAGCTATGTTCTGCGCATTCGGTGCGTATGGTGTTTTAAGGTATGTGTGCCTGGCGCGCTGTGTTATCATGACATTCGATTGCCCCTGTGTTACGTAATCCTACGATCACCATTTGATGTCATAAAAAACTACCATATGTGACTTTCAAATGAACTATCACTTGGGTGCTGATGATACTGTCGATCTTCATCAAAGTGATGTCAAATATTAAAGAGGGACGAAGGATGAGGACTGGGTCGGTAGAGGTGCACGTTCATATGTATGGGTGCGAATGGTTCTATAAAATTGTAATGTAATTGTATTTGTAAAGGGTGTATGTAAATACTGTACCAAGTTTTAAAAGCGAAGTTAAATAGAGACCCTCATATTGTTATAAATCATTCAGTCGTCGAACTTTCCTTCACCCCTTTCCTCCAATCCAGATGTCCGTAACAATTCAATCATTCTGAATAAATTTTCCTATTCGATTGATAGCACGGTGAAAAATCCAAGAAGCTGAAATAAGCCGAGCGCGGTGGTTTGCTGGACGCTGTTTTTATCGATAAGTACAGCACTACACACCACAGACCTGTTCGCATTCGCGGTTCCACCACCGACCGACGTACAAAGTACGAATCCCCACGGCTATAATTATGCGCTATATGGTGTTTTCGCGGCAGCCAACAGTGCAAAATACTGTGGCAGGACGACCTAACGCTCATCGAAACATTCGGCACATCACGTTCAAGGAAGCCTCAGGTCACAGCCGCAGTCTCCCCCCCCAAGCAATTTGGCCAGGTCACTGACACCGCAGCAATAAAATACCAGGGGTAACAAAAGTCGTGGTTCGGGAATCCCAGTAAGCTGCATAGTGGTTTGTCGAATGTAGAATAGAAGGTGCCTATTTGGGAAGATGTTCAAACTCCATTTCTTGTCCCTGTCAGCCATTTCAGCCAAAAGAAAAGAACACGCCATACGGTCTGTGGAACGTCAAACCTTCTTGGCGCGACTTGCCTCAAAAAATTCTCGGCTATCTTTTTTTTTTTTTTTTGTCTTCTTGGGCTGTCCTCTTTTCTTTCTCTTCTTCCTTCAGCACATTGGGTCATGCCGCCTTACACGGAAACAAAAGAAGTCGTGGAAGAGGTGCAAGAGCAGCACCCTGACTATCGGTACCCGTTGTACCTGGGTCGCTGGAAACGCTCCATTCCGTACAAGGACGAAGACTTTGCGCGTGATGACCTCGATGAACCGCATCTGAAACGAAAGCATACCATTCTGCGCGAACATCCCGAGGTTGAAAAGCTCTATGGCACCGATATCCGCACTCTTTACGTCGCGCTGCTCGTTGACGCGGTGCAGCTCGGACTGGCCTACTACTTTGGCCATAACCGCGTGTCGGGCTGGCTGTTTCTTCTGACAGCTTACGTGGTGGGTGCCACCCTGACCGGCGTGGTCGGTGTCCTTATCCACGAAGCCTGCCATTGCCTGGTGACGCGCAATAAGATCATGAACCGCTATGTCGGCCTGATTGCCAACGTCTGCTTACCGGTGCCGATCGCACAGTCCTTCCGGCGCTACCATATCCAGCACCACACATATCAGGGTGTCGAGGGCATGGACCCGGACCTGCCGCTCGAGTGGGAGAAGCGCCTGATCCGCGGCAATATGCTTTGCAAGCTTCTCTGGATCCTGATATACCCTTTCATGTACGTTATCCGCGGTGCTGTTATGCAACAACAGCTCGGACACAAACCTTCCAAGTGGGAGCTGATCAACGTCGCCTTCACCGTCTCCGTCGATGTCCTGGTGCAGCGCTTCTGCGGCTGGAAGGGCCTCCTCTACCTCTTCTTGTCGCTCTATTTCGGCTACTCGCTGCACCCTGGCGCGGCTCATTTTATCCAAGAGCACTATACCTTTGACGACGGCCAAGAAACGTACTCCTACTACGGTGTCCTCAACATCCCTTTCATGAACATTGGATACCACAACGAACACCATGATTTCCAAAAGGTACGCGGGCGCGCCTGAAATGCAGCATGATCCCTTTATTTTTGTTGTTGTCCTGCAGCATGCAAGGGCTCACGCCAGTTTTTTCTTGTTTTCTAAAAAAAAATAGGTGCCTTGGTCCAACTTGCCTGCACTCCGCTCGCTCGCCAACGAATACTACGACCGCTTGTCGTATCACACGTCGTGGGTCATGGTGCACTGGAAATTCATCACGCAGCCCGCGTTGGGCCCTCAGTCGCGTCTTATTCGCAGCTACAAGGATTTCAAGCGTGGTCGTGCGCTTTTGGGGCCGATGCGTCTCTTTGAGGAGAAAATCCTGCAGCGCAAACCTAGAAAACCTTCCGCAGCCAACTAAAGAAAAAAGAGGGAGAAGAAAACGAAAAAGACCAACCGAAAATGTCGCCTCTCTCTGTCTCTGTCTCTCTCTCTCTGTGGTCTACGCCCACATACACACACACATATACACACACACTCTCTTTCACTCTGCTTGTATTTAATCTCGCTTCCCGTCTCGCCTTATTCTATCCGCTTTTCTCCCCTCCTCTCTGCGTTTTTCTGTATAAAGTTTCTTTTATTATTGTCTGTGTTTACACTTTTTACTACATTCAGTACACTGACGTGAGCGGATGGTTGTATTTTTGGTGTGCAGGGGTTACACAGGCGTCAGGGCGTCTATTCAATATGAGCGTTCGCGTGACCTAGAGCGCGATGAGCTACGTGTGCTGGCAGAAGAAGCATACGAGGATGACCGCCGGCGACGACGGTGGTACCGATGGCCGCTACCACCACTGCGAGAAGGATCAGGGCGCGAATCGCGTCCGTGGTGACTGGCGCTACGACTCGGGCTACGGTACCGGGACCGGTGCTCGTCTCGCCCGCGGGGCGAAGGCGACCGTGCATGCCGCCTTGATGAGGAAGAAGCTCGTCCGCCGACGCTACTGACGCTCGCCCGTCGCTGGTCGCGCAGCTGGGCATAAAATGAATCGAGATAGCCTGGCTCCCATCCGTTCTTGTCCACCTTCTGTCCGCGCTCCTCAAACGAGTCTCGCATGTCCAGCTCGGCATAAAATTCGTCGAGCGCTGCCACTGTTGCGTTGGACGGCGGGAGGAGCATCTCATGCGGTCGCAAGAAGGCTGGATTGAGAGCTGTGTAGGGTGGCAATGCACCCCCTGCGAGCGGGACCATGGACCCAGCAGGGAGTTCAAAGTAAGGCTTCGGCGGAGGGGGAGGTGCGGGTACAGGCGGTCCTGAGAAGGGGGGAGGCGGGCGCATCGCAGGTGGTCCCGGTGGGTGCATGACAGGCGGTCCTGGCGGGTAACTAAATGCGGAGGAGGATGGCAGTGGCGGCGGTGGTGCTGGCATCATCATGGATGACATAGCAGAGGGAGGCATGGGTGGTATGGGCATCGGTCGCATCATGGGCGGTTGTGCTGGCATGGGCGGTTGCTGTGGCGGAGGTGGTAGAGGAGCATGTTGCTGTGTGATCTTGTCACGCATGAGATCAATGGTAGGACGATCAAAGAAGTGATTATCACCCCATATCCTCAGGACCTGTGCATGATGGATGAGTCTTTGTGATAGTGCAAATACTCCATGCATTGGGTTACCTTGAGCACTTTGGTGTGATCTCCGTCCCGACAGTGATACGCATGCCGCAACAAAGGCACTAACCGAGGTAAAACTCCTGGCTTTACCCATCCAAGCTGCCGTCGCTCACTACAACAAAAGATGATGTTAGTACATCGACTGGAACACCTCCATGGCATACTTTGTTACCTGTGGAATAGGATATCATTGATCAGGTAGATGAGATGCAGCCGTTCATTGAAGCCCGGACGGGAAAGAGACAGGGCCACCATATAGTCAAGCACCGCCTCTACCTGTTCTTTTGTTTGGCAGCAGTCGCTAAACCACGCTTTGCCGGCCTAGAGCATACACCGGCTCTATGAGTCCAAGCCAAAAAATAAGCTTTTGCAAAGTTTCGCTCACCTCGATATTCTTGTGGGAGCACTCGGTCATGATTTGCTTGAGCTGGTATTTGAGATCATCGACGATCTTTGCGTTCTCAAAGACAAAGAGCAGCCGTGCGCTGGCCTGTGCAAGCGATGGCACGGGTGCTTCGAGCGTCCGGGCTGGATCCGTCGAAGCGGGCGGTCGCGGCACTGGGTGAGGAGGAGGATAATTGGCTAAGGGACAGGGGCGGGATCAGCGTGTCAGTCTAGATTGAGTTGCATCCACAGGCAAATGTAGTTTGCTGCTGTACCGTCGTGCCGTTGCATGTCTTTGTAAGGTAGGTAGAGAAAGAGAAAGACGTGTATGCGTGAACCACGTTTCTTTTTGTCTGTATAAAAGTGTGCTGAGATTTGTGTTTCCCCCGCGTGTATTGAGTCAACTCATATTCATACTAAGCTTGTCAAATCAGTATATGGCAGGAAAAAAAAAAGATTATGCAGTATATGGTTTATCAGCTGAACGGGCTGGAGATGATGCTGACGTCCGAGTGCTCAATAGAGCTTTCAAGGCGTATCAAGCGTCACCATTTGTCCATGTGGGTGTATGTGATACATATAAACAGTCCGTGTCAAAATTGGGTCACTCTATCCTCAAAAACATGCTATGTGGTCACTCGATTACTAGTTGCACGATGATACTCTACGTATGTCTTTTCTGGACGACACAGGACTCAATGTATTCAGGACTCCCAGTGTATTCATGGTATAACAGTATTACAGACGCTTTGTGTTTTTCTTGACTGTTGTACCTGAGATCTCTCACCTAGAGGATTGCACAGACATTAAGGTCTGATATGTATGTGTAAAGTGTTTGTATAAGTGTGTGGAGAATCGCGCGATTGTGCGGTTTGTGTAGAAAAGGGTGTGCGGTGTTAGCGGAAAGTAGGACGGTAGATACGTGATGTCGTGACAGCGTGTGTGCGTGTTTGAGTATAAGCGATGTGCAGTGGTGAGCTGAGAGCGCCTTCCTCCTTTTTTTTCGTTGTTGTTGTGTACGTGCGTGTGTGCATGTGTATTTGTGTGTGTGCGTGTGTGTGTGTGTTCTGTGTATATAGGTGGATCGCAGGAAAAAAGCAAAAAGGAAAGGAACGAACCACCGAACGGGAAAAAAAAAGAAGTCAGATGAAAGAAAAGAGGAGGTAAAGGGCGAGGAAAAGAGAAAGGGTATGTTCAAAGTGATATATCATCAGAAAAGGCCACAGCAAGAAGAAGATGGAGCGGGTGGTTCTTCAATGCTGATGGGAGGTTGTCGCCTTTTGTTGTTTTGCGGCATACTATACTGCTTTCGGTCCACAAGTGTCCGCGTCAAATGCAGAAAAATATCCTCAATTGTACCTATAATTCGTTCATATTATTACTGTATCCGTTTTTTTCGATGCCCATTGTACTGAATCTCTTTGTATTTACCATCATCGTCTTTGGCAGACACTTCATAGAAGGGCGTCTCGGGACCCAAGATGCGCGTGACATACTCGCGTGCCTGTTCTTCGGGCACTTCTCGCCGCGTCGTTCCCAGATCCAGTTTGTTGGCTACCACGACAATGACGAGTTCCTCTGTCATGTTGCGCTTGAGCTCTACAGGAGTATTTTAATAATTAATTAGAATAAATGTAGAATCCAAATCGCTTTCATTTGCCTTCGATCCATGAATGGAGCTCAACGAAACTCTCTTGAGATGTGATGTCGTAGACAAGCAGAGCAGCCTGAGCTCCTCGATAATACATGGGTGCCATGGCCCTGAAACGTTCTGTTTGACGCAAAGACTGAGTGTTAGACAATCCCAAGAGCAACAATAACCTTCTTTTTACCTTGGCCGGCTGTGTCCCATATCTGCAATCGCACTCTGCAATTGTCGACTGTTCTAAGAATAACAAAGACAGGTGGCAAGCGCATATTTGTATAAGCAAGAGCGTCCATATCAGATACTGACGACAGCCTTACAGCTTCTTTGTCATGAAGGAAGCGCCAATGGTGGAAGTCGAGTTGGGAGAAAACGTTTTTGAAATGTAGCGCACAACGAGGGATGTCTTGCCCACACCTAGAGTGCAATGATAAGAAAGAGAAGCAGACAATCAAACCCCATTCCAGCAGTAGAAGTAGAAGAAGAAGTAGTACTAGTAGTGAAGGGAGGGGTGTTTGGGGTTGCCTTGGCAAAGTACCTTGGCTACCAAGGATGACGACCTTGGCCTCCAACGTCGCAGCCCAGGATCCGTACATTCTAAAGGTGAGGTGCGTAAGGTCGAAGGTAGAGAGTAAAGTGCCTGCGTGTGTTTGGGTGTGTGTGTATGTGTGTGTATTTGCAAGTGCGTGTGTTTCGAGACTAGAACAGAAAAAAAGGAGACGCAGGCGGAAAAGTGGAAAATATCGACAAAAAAAAAAAAAGGAAGTTGAAGCAAGGCAAAGCAAAGCAGAGTGGAAAAAAGCAGCCAAACGGAGAGTGTAAGCAAGGATGCGAGAGAAAGGTGGGAGCGCGCGCGCTATACTTGCATACACATGCTCATATGCTTATACATTTATGAATAGGGCGCGCTCAGCCAACATTGCTGTGGTGCTCAATACTGTAATTGTGTGCTTCTCTTCCCGTCCAATATGCATGGGTCTCTCTCTTTCAAGCAAGTGCTTTTCCCCTTCTGTGCCGCTTTTGCCCCTCATCTGTGTCGCAGTGACAGATGATACACGTTTGAGTGGCACAAAGAAAAAAGTGGAGAAAGAAAACAGGGCGAATGCACGAACAGCGGCGCTTTGTCAAGTCATTTCTTTTTTTTTTTTCTTTGTCTTTTTTTTTTTCCTCCCTTACTGGACCTGTTAATCGCCACTCAACCCCCGCCTCGCCACACCCCCACAGCCTTTCCTTCTTCTTCCTGTCGCTCCTTCATTGTCCAACCATGACCAAGCCTTGCTCTAGTCCTCTGCTCCTTTCCGCTCCAGGCAAAGTCATTCTCTTTGGTGAGCACGCTGTTGTCCATCAGAAGGTAAGCGCACCCCATACATCAGACCTTTGCTTGCATTCGACGGCCTGTCATCTTGAACTCGACTGACATGCCTCCAGTTGGCTGTAGCGGCCTCGCTAGGTCTGCGTACGTACATGTACCTCGACCGAAATAACTCGGGCGTCTGTCGCGTCCACTTGCCCGACGTGCAGGTCGAAGCAACTTGGTCCTTGGCCGATATTCCGCGTCTTCCGAACTATGGTAGGAACTTTTCATCCCATTGCGCGCCCTTTCACTCACACGTCCGTGCTCTGTCCATCTTCCATTCCATGTAGAGGGCCATCCATTGGAAGCCCCTGCCGACTTCAGGGCCAGGCTGGATGGGCTAATGAAAGGTCACACAGAGCACGAATCCCAGCGCAAGGCCGCACTTGCCTTTTTGTACCTGATCGCTGTCCTCGCCCCCGCAACCACCGAACAAGGTCTTGTGCTCCGCGCGCGCTCCACTTTACCCGTCGGGGCCGGCCTGGGTAGTTCTGCCAGCTTTTCCGCTGCCATGGCAACCGCCCTCCTCCTCACCTTTGGCCACATCACCTCGGCGACCGACCCGGCCTCTCTCGAGACAATCAACGCCTACGCGTTCATGGCCGAACAGGTCATCCACGGCAACCCAAGCGGCCTCGACAACTCGGTCGCCACGTTTGGCGGCGCACGATCTTTCCGACGCGGCGGTGCCTTTGAGACCCTCGAAGGCTTCCAGTCCTTGGACCTGCTCCTCACCAACACCAAAGTACCCCGCTCCACGAGCGTCCTGGTCGCAGGCGTCGGTGCCAAGAAGACTACATACCCTACCATCGTGGAGCCCATGCTGGACGCCATCGATCAGATATCCGCGCGCTGCAAAGATGCCTTCTTGCGCCGCAAGCAGAACGCCATCTCGCAGGAAGAATTGCTCGCCGAACTCGAAGATCTGGTGGATATCAATCATTGCTTGCTCCATGGTCTCGGCGTCAGCCATGCCAGCCTCGAGCAGGTCCGTGCCATCACGGGCGAGCATGGTATCAAGACCAAGCTGACCGGTGCAGGTGGCGGTGGCTGCGCCCTGTCCATCGTGCCCCATGGTCTGCCCCAAGCGGACATTGAGACCGTCAAGGCACAGCTGGCCAACGTTGGCTATGACTGTTACCAGACGTCGCTGGGCGGTCTTGGTGTCACGACCTCGGTCCTGAACCCTGATCAGGATGAAAAATGGTTGATGGAGGCCTCTCGTGAAGACCTCGAAGCACGCATTCTTCTTGCTTGATATCTGTTTTGCTTTTCTTTTTTTTTTATAATAATGTCATTTTTATTCCACGTACTTAATAATATCTTACAATTGTAAATCCTCCGTTCTCATCCTGCTATACCACACAATATTTATCTATAACGATCCTTGCGAGCTCGGTGGAACCACTTGTGATATAGATATGGGATAAATTAAATGCCGCCTCCATCGTAAGATCGGTGTCGTCATAATCATCCTCCTCCATAGCGTCATGGTCATCATCGTCATACATGTCTTCAGGCACGACATAGACCTGAGATATGTCTTTGGGTGGTACCTTGCCTTCCTTGGCTTTGGAAGGCAAGCAAAGAGCACGCTCGTAATGATGCACTGCCAGATGGCTCAAGCCAATGGTATGGAACAACCGACCCATGTTATACTCGGCTTCCTGTGTGTTCGGCCGTGATTTGTAGTATTCTAAGAAAAATCCAACCGCTTGCGAGATGGGTGTGTGTCGGTCCGTAACATATTTGTGCGCTGAAAACTGAATCAGAGACACGGATAACCCCAAACAGGCCAAAGGATCCTTCGGTACATTGGCCAGTGAGCGCAGGTAAAAGACTGTAAAAAAAAAACCGCGTTAAGCACAGCACACGTGGGCACAATTGGCATGCAAAGACTCACGGGAAGCACTCAGATTGTTACGGCCTGCCGAGAGAAGTGAGGCGAGCAAGCAGAGGAGCGACTGATTGGCGTGCGTGGGTGCTTTGACGCCGTGCGCAAGCATGTCGCGGGCCATGGCCAGCTCGTGGTCGGTGGGTGCCGTATAGAATTGACGCAATTGCTCTTTATCGTTCGTATCAGGATCCACCTCAGCGCCTTCAATCGCCTCGTTTAACTTGGCCATGTTTTCCGTATTGACGTCAGGAGCTGGGTTTCCTTCGTTGGAAGCCAGGATGGCGTCGTGTAAGCGCAACTGACGCGTCACAAACTTGAGCGACGAGGACGACGAGAAATATCTGGCACCACTGGGAGAGCTAATATGTCCAGATGTGTCAAAAATCCATCTTAATCATTTCCCAGGCGCTTACCTTGATATGGATGCTGCATAGAGACGGTAAGGGTCCTGTCGGACAGAATACGTCATACAGTACCAACGCAAGACTTCAGTGACGATAATTTCATTTCCATTGATCATGGCACAGCCTGTAGATCGAGGATGGTTGGCGCTAGTTCTTTGTTATTTTTTTTTCCATATCCCTTACCAAGAAGTGCAAGCTTAAGGCTTAGTTTCATATCCGGGTCATGATAAAAGACATTGGCCTCTAATGCCTTCTTGAGCACGTCATACGCGTGTTCGGCAGGCCGCGACTGGGCTAGCATGTACCCATACTAGAAGAGTATCTCACGTCAGCCACTTGGAATCTTGGCAAGTCCTTTCTCCCGTCTATACGCCTTCTTTTCCATCTGCCAACCACTTGCCTTTATAAAGACCCGCATCCAATCGCTGAAATGAATGCCGTGAAAATGGCTGGTAGCGCGTATCCGTTCCTGTCGTTCTTCCTCCTCCCGTTGCTCCATATCTTCTTCATCCTCTGAGTCGAGTTTGTACTCTCCACCCGCTGCCGCGCCAGTACGTTCACGTAAACGCCGTGCCATCTGGTTCGCTTCGTGATGCACTGGTTCCCTGGAATGTTTTGAACGGGCGGCGTAGAAACCTTTGAATCGCTTCCACTGTACAAGCACCTGTCAGTACATTTGAAAGACTTTCAGATTTTTTGTGTACTTACCCGCGTCACGGGAAAGAATGCGCGTGTGCGCAAAAAGAGCTCGCAGAGTCCTTCAGCAATGCGAGAGTACTCACGAATCAGATTGCGGTCTGCACCCACAATATCTGGGCCGAGCAGTGCGTCGACTTCCATGAGTCGGGTATACTCAGACAGCGTGTGTCGCTCTTCTTCGCGGTAAGCTACTAAACGCTCCTCTCGTCGCCGCTGGTAATAGGCCGCGGTTGACTCCTTTTTCGTCCTCTTTTCGTTGAAAATGGACACTGCAGGTTTGCCTTCGACTTCGTCTTCCTCGACCGTGGCAGTTTGCTGGCGTTCCTGTGTTCGCTTCGCCTGCCGCATCTCGCGGTTCCGCTTCATCACAAAATCGACGAGCTCTAAAGCTTGTTCTTCGCGTCCTTGTTCTTCGTATACGGTCGCCAAAGCCATCATACAGCTCAAGTTATCAGGCTGCTCCTCCAGCACTAGTTAAGCCCAAGCGGTTGTGTTAATTTTCTGACCTCATAAGCTAGCATAAGTTATTCTTACCATTGACATAGAAAACAACGGCTGTCTCAAGTTCGCCAACTTCGTGGTAACATTCAGCTGCCCGCAGCAAAAGATCGATTTCCACTTCCTGTTTATAAGTGCTTCAGTCATTGTCCTTCGATTGAGGGGTTCAGAGCTTACATTAGCAGAGTCAATGATTTTCTGGAAAACACTCAGTGCAAGATCGTAATGGCGCTTGTCCATGTAGGCGTAGGCGATATCTTGGTGCAAATCAGGATAGGGAAGGCCTTCGAAGCGAAGGAGGTATTCAAAATGGCGCTATTTTACCGTAGAAATGTGAGAATGATCCACTCGCACGTCCCCTTCTCCTCTCCCTCAAAGACTTACGCTCGCGATCTTAACATCACCCATATAAACACGACAGATACCCATGCGCACGCGCAGTTCGATGGGGAAGTCGCAACGCTCTTTGATATCGTCATCCACTTCCTCATCGTCGTCTCTTAGATCACCAAAGTACTCGTCGTCGTCATCGTGATGATCTTCCCACTCGTTCTCGTGCTGACGATGCTGGACGTAACGAATGCCGGTCTTCATGCATTGCAGCGCACGCTCGTACTGGTTCTCCATAAGGTAGAGCTCGCTCAACATGTTGACTTCCGTATAACCTAGTTTGTCCATAAACTCATCGCCTTCCTCGCCTTCCTCGGCTTCTTCGTCTTCTGCAGCAGCCGCAGTCACTTCGTCCTCGTGTTTTTCTGCTAGACGGGCATGATGCTCTATGGCAGCTTCGTAGAGTGCGATGGCTTCCTTGGTTTCGCCCTTCTTGCGATAGATCTGGACGACCTCGTTAATGACCTTGAGATGATGGGGTACCAGCTTGAGGATCTGTTTGAATCCCTGGAGTGCTTTGTCGGTTTCTCCTTCTTTTTTGTAGACATAGGATCTGTCCCACAAGGCATCGACATCCGCAGGATTGAGAATGAGGGCCTTGGTGAAGCAGTACAAGCCCTGGCGAACCGCGTTGTTTTCACTGGAAAGAACAAGATGGTAAGGGGGTGGCAGGCACGGTTTGTTTAGTGAGACTTACATGGACCTGACACCCAGTTCTTTCCAAAGCTCAGGGTCGCGATCTGACATGTGTGCCGCGACCATACGGAAACGAAGCGATTTGTCATGGTTACCGATTTCGCTATGTACCAAGCCCAAGGTATTCCATGCTTGGTAAAGAAAAGGATACTTTCGGATGATTTCTTGGAGAAGACTGATGGCTTCACCGTGTTGGCGGTCAATGTAGAGCCCGTTGGCACGTGTCAGCATTGCTCTCGCGTCCTTGGGCATTCGGGCCTCGCCCTGCGTCACACGTTTCTTCTTTCCATGCCGCGTCTTTCCAATACCAGAAGTCGCGATCAAATTGTCTTCAAAGTCCTGGAAGTCTCGTAGCATTTCCTCCGCGTCGCCCGTCTTGAGATGCTGCCGCGCTTCACGCGTTGAATCCAGCAGTTGCCTAGCGTCGATTCAATTGCATACATTAGTGTCTAATAGTCGATAAAGGAAGCTGTCCTGATTGACGCACGTGATTTCATCGTCACTGACTTCGCCTCGGCCTTTGCCGCTGAAATCAATGTCCATGCTGTCATTTTCATCTTCATAGTCCTCGTCGCTGCCGCTGCCGCTGCCTTTAAGCGCCTCCAGTTCCTGGTCGAAGTAATCTTCTTCGCCAAAAACTTCGTCGTTCACATTGTTGAGAATATCGTTAAATGCATCGTGCGCATCTTCGTCGTCACTATCGTTGCCTTTTGAAAGGGCGCGATCCAATAAATCGTCTTCTTCCATGCGAGTCGATGGCAGCAAATAAAACAAGAAAAAAAATGTGGCAGACACGATTTTTGATTTTTGCATTGAAACTTTGTACAAGTCCGACATGCTTAAAGCGTGCCACCCGAATTTCTCTGGTAAAGAATCTGCATACATTCAACTCATGTTACCTGTATCCTTCCACGCTCCAAAACTGATGCTGTGGTCCATAGCATATAGAGACGGCCTGTTTATTTTTTTGTGTATGTTTACCTTGAGAAAAATGGAACTTAAATGCAGCACCAGGATCCCATTGCATAAATGCAACAGAGTCTAGGATATAGGGAAAGCTCCCGCGAAAAACTAAAAGATTGGGTTGATCGACCATTTGACACAAGTAAACCGAATACAGTATGTTAGAATTCGATTCAGTACACGACCAGTGAGCAGCCAAGTATAGTCATGGTGTATGCTCCTTATTTTTCATTGCCTGTTTTGTACAAAGAGAGTTTAGAGTAGCAATATTGAGACGGATAGCCACACAACATGTAGACAAGCCCCATTGCCTAAATAAAAGGTATGTCACGAGCTGACGGTGTAATATCTATCGTTTATTCTAAATCTGATACATTAGAGTACTACTGTATCTGCACGCACCACAAATTAGACTAAGGCTCAGACCGGGTTTACACATGGCGTGTCTAATCTCACTTGTAATTAATTTATCCTACAGCTTTTCTCGGTATTATGCCATGTAATACGTAGCTAGTCTTATCATGGACATGGCTGCCTGCTTACGAGCACAAAGCAAGAGAAAGAAGATAAAGATGGATAAAAAGAAGAAATCTCGTAGCAGGAGATGAGAAAAAAAAATGAATAGTGGTAGGGTGCCTAATGATGAGTGATAGGAAACTAGTGAGCTTAGACGAAGGAATGGCAGAAAGGGGAAACAACGACCCGACGGCGTAAAAAGCGAGGACGTTTCTTTGGAACATGCAGTGTCATTGTATCGAAAGCGAGTAGAAAGAAACTTCACTGGATCCAGTCGTCTACATTTAGATTAGTGATCTTAACATAGACTGATCAAGTTTCCAATGATTCTTCATGGGCAAAGATAGCAGGCGGCTTGGCAATAATGTTTTTCCCTTTTTTTTTTTTTGCGTACAAGAGCGATAAAGAAAAAAGAATGCATGTGCGACCGACGACCCTTCTTCAAAGAATCATTCCTTTTTGGCAACACCTTTTTTGTTTCATCCCTTGAACTTTCTCTTTCGCTTTTCGTTACGCCTCATCGAGGCTTCCTTATGAAAAAAAAAAAAAAAGACGACGTAACATTTTCTTGGAATTCTAGATGAGGGAAAGAAAGCTGTCTGTCGTCGGATGCTGCACGCACGCGAGGTTATGTACACAATAAGTTTCGATGAACTGGGGACCTTCCGAAAAAAAGGGAGGCAGGAGGTTTGCATAATGATTATCATGTATGCAGCCGAGGATGAATATGGGTGGCGATCCCGATGCATGGCATGGAAGTATATATTCTACAGAGAAGCTAATGTACCTCTGACCTTATGCACGTGTGTAAGGTATAGTGGGGATACTAGGCGTATTGAAGGCAAGTTGAAACAAATGGATTTAGGCTGATCACATTTGGCCCCTATGTTTTGGCCTTCTACCTTAATAAATTTTTTAGTTTGGCGCCCAAAGCGTTCTTCTTGCGCGTGGCACACACACACACACACCATAACAACACAACACAACACAGCACAACACAACACAAATCCACCCGGTATTCTTGACCGAAACTTCCATTCTGCGTGCATGTCTCGCTTAAATAGCCAGCGATCGACGTGTGTAGCTTTCTCTTCCTTCCTTTGAGCAATCATCTCCTCTTTGTATTTCCCTTTGTCTTTCTTTCCTTGTTATATTTTTTGCATCATACACGTTGTTGATTGAACACATACAATGGATCTCGAACGCCAGCCATTATTGAATGCTACCGCCAACCACGTAACAGTCAGCCATGATTGTGGGGAAAAACCAACATTTGCGTCCTCCTGCAAGGCGTTTGTGCTCTCGTCAAAATTCAACTTGATGTGCATCTTCGTGCCAATTTCCCTCGTATTCTCCTACATGGGTGCTCCCTCCACCGTCGTCTTTAGCTTGAATTTCATGGCCATCATGCCCCTCGCAAAACTTCTCGGTTTTGGTAAGTTCTCGGAAAAGGGAAGGAAGTCATGTCCTGATCTTGTTTGCCACCTCCCCCCCACCACCACCACCACCCTAAAATAGCCACCGAGGAACTCGCCCTCATGTCGGGCCCCACCATGGGCGCTCTCTTGAATGCCACGTTTGGCAACGTCGTCGAATTGATTCTGGGCGTGATCGCCCTCAAAGATGGAATGATCCGCGTCGTGCAAGGTAAAATCCACACAAAGTGTCACAGTTGACGAGATATAATTTGTTTGCTTACTCTGTGAGTTTAGCGTCGGTGATGGGCTCAATGCTTTCAAACATCCTTCTGGTATAAACAGTTGTGCATGATGGCGTAGATGAGAGAGAATGTTGTGTTGACGTGATCACAGGTTCTGGGGTTCTGTTTCCTGCTCGGTGGCATCGGTCGCACAGAACAAGGTTTCAGCATGACAGGTACACACTCCACTCAAACCCCCTGACCTGGCCCGCCCCGTCCTACCCTCAACACCGCCCGGACCCTGGCTCACTTTGAACCTTCTTTTTTTATCATTTGCTTTTAGCCGCTCAAACGTCCTCTTCACTGCTTGCCTTGACAACTCTGTCTCTGCTCGTCCCCGCTGCTTTTAGCGCTACAACCGACTCGGCCGAGGAGCGCCAGATGGGTTTGCTCAACCTGTCGCATGGTACTTCTATCGTTTTGCTTATCGTCTATGGCCTGTCCTTGCTCTTCCAGGTAAAGTACATGCATATGTGTTTGCATATGTGCTTTCTAACCTGTATACTTCCATCTTTAGCTCAAGACCCATCGCTCTCTTGTAAGTTCCATTAACTAAAATTTAACCAGCAGCACCACTGAACGCCCATGTTTATTTTTAGTATGATCAAGAGGAAGGAAACGAGGATGACGAGGAAGAGATTCCCCAGACTACCATGACATTCTCTGTCCTATCGTACGTACTTTTCTGACTTGCAGACCTTCATTCAAGCTCACGTCGTTATCTATAGGTTGATTGTTGTGGCTGGTCTCGTCTCCATCCATGCTGACTTCCTTGTTGGCGCGTAAGTATCCCATGCGACACAGTATGAGGGATCGTAACTGTATCTTACACTAAAACTTGCTCTGCTCCTTAGCATCGAAGGTGTTGTAGAGCAATGGGATATCAACGAGACCTTTGTCGGCGTCATCCTTCTCCCTATCGTTGGAAAGTAAGTATCCTTGGCATGTTAACCTGATAGGAAGAACCTCCGCTGACATTATCCCCTATCTAGTGCGGCAGAACATGTGAGCTCGGTCACCTTCGCTATGAAGAACAAGATGAACCTGAGTATCAACATTGCCATCTCGTCTTCCCTTCAAATCGGTCTCTTTGTCACACCCGTGCTTGTCATTGCCGGCTGGATCACTGGTCAGCCCATGTCGCTGTTCTTTGAGGACTTCGAGACCTGCATCTTGTTTGCCAGCGTCCTGATTGTGAATTATTTGATCCAAGATGGTCGATCGAACTGGCTCGAAGGCGCCCTCCTTCTGGTAAGTTTAAAAGAGACGGAATCTAGACACATGTATCCTAATGCATATGGGATGTTCTCTAGGCATCGTATACCATTATTTGCCTCGCCTTCTGGTTCCATCCCTTCACCGCCCTTTCCGACAATCTGTAAACATTTCTTGTAAATTAAACTTTCTTTCTACCTTTGTTCGTACCCATATGTAAACCGAGCATGCATGATTCAGAGACAACACAGGTCAAGGAGTGCATAAGTATACAAATCAGGCAATGAAGCCGATATACATTACCTGATTGAGTCAACCACATGTAGATTTAGTATCGTCTTTTTATTTGTGAAATCATGAAAACCTTTTCGGCATTGCATTGTGCACCCACAGGCCCTCCAAATATGTTTACCAATGCCAGTAATATCGAAGTCGATCTCCTCGCCCTCCGCTCGCATGGTTTCTTCTGTTGATCAGCAAGCAAAAATATATGCGTTGTATAGCGTTGGTAAAGAGACGACGATCTACTCTCGCATGAGCAGCCTCGCACATTTTAATCAACATGATATGTACACATAAAAGAGGAACATTAAATGGGAGTGGTTTCCTTCTTGAGCCAGGCAGTAGCATCAGGATCCGACGCCACAAGGGGTCCGATCTTTTGCAGGCATTCGGCATGGTAGTCATTGACCCATTTCTTCTCGTCTGCAGACAACAGGCTGCTATCTATCAGCTTGAGACCCATGGGCACCAGCGTGACGTGCTCAAATCCAAGATAGCCACGATCACCAAAGTTGTTGGGCGTCTTGGCATCACGGACCAACAAGGTGTTCTCAATACGAATGCCGAATTTGCCATCCTCATAGTATCCAGGTTCTATCATGCTAATGAGCTCAGAGTGCTCATATAATGTGTGTCAGGCCTACCATCGGTCACAGTCATGCCAGCAGCCAGAGGGGTCTCGTTATAAGCGCCGCGCACACCAATACCATGAGGACCTTCGTGGACGTTCAGGAAAGAGCCGACACCGTGGCCAGTGCCGTGACGGAAATCAAGGCCATCTTTCCACAGAGCATGGCGGGCAAAAGGATCCAAGAGGTAGCCTGAAAGGAAATCAGTGGATGATGGTCATTGGACGCGTCAAGAGAGTTAGCTTTACCAGTGGTGCCCTTGGGGAAGACAGCGCTATCGATTGCAATATGGCCTTGAAGAACGCGGGTGAAGCAGCGCTTTTCATAGTCAGTAGGCTCTCCAAAGTGGTATGTGCGGGTCACATCCGTCGTGCCGTCCTTGTACTGTCCTCCAGAGTCACACAAGTAGATCTGCTTGGGATCAATGATCTTGCAGGTGTCCTTCTCAGGCTTGTAATGGATGATGGCTCCGTTGGAACCGGTAGCAGAAATCGTGTCAAAGGACAGACCCACATAGTCAGCCTGGGCAGCACGGAAACCCTCCAGCTTGTCAGCAGCCGTCACCTCGTCCAGCTTGGCACCAGCAGCCAGTTCCTTTTCAAGCCATGCAAAATAATGCACCAGAGCAGCACCATCGCGCAGATGGCACTCGCGCATGCCAGTGAGCTCCGCCTCGTTCTTGATTGCCTTTGCGTCATTCAGGAAGGAACGCTCCTCTTGGATGTTTGCCTACACGAATAGATCTTATTTAGTCCTGGAACTTTTTACTCTCGGGCCATGATTACCTCGCCGACAGCCACTTCAACAGCCAAGCTCGTCTTCGAGTTGGTGAGCAGCTTCTTGCCGCTGGACTGAAGCTTGGCACTCAAAGCTTGCAGATCATCAAAGACAGCAGCATAGGGCTTGAGGATAACATGGTCACCGAGGTGCTGTCGCACTTCATCCGTCACTTTGGAGTCCTCGACATAGAGAATAGCGTCATCGAGGGTAACGATCGAGTAAGCATAAAACACAGGGTTGCATTCAACATCGGAGCCACGCAAGTTGTAGAGCCAGGCAACTTCGTCCAGAGCAGACACGATCAAACCATAAGCATTCTTTTCGTCAATGTACTTTTTCAAGTCGCTGAGCTTGTCCTGGTGGGATTTGCCTTTTTCCCATTCGTGTAACCAAAAGCGAAAGTGAGCACGCAACATCAAGAGAGTGATTTCTCATTTTCAGACATTACCAGCGAACTTTAGGGGATGCACAAAGACGTTGTCCTGAGGAGCGGCCGGACGCTCAGTCCAGACTTGGTCGACTGGGTTCTGCTTGACAGGCACGAGCGAGGAACCGATGGCACCGAGCTGTTCCGTCAGCAGACGCGCGTCACCTTGATGATCATGCAAAAAGCACGCACACACGCACATTTCACAGTGAGTCATTTTCCTCCACCCCTTGAATTCCCATCCACTCACTTTCAGTAATCAGGGTCGGGTCAACACCAATACGCGAACCGCTGGGCAGGTTCTATTCGTCGTGTTTTAGTCTTTGGGCGTGGCCTTGCATATGCATTCTTTCAGACGACTAGTGGTGACATACCTTGACAAGGTATTCTTGCCAGGTGGGGACACCGGGCAGACCTTGCTTCATGAGAGTCCAGTTGGTGTCGAGCTGCTCCGATGCCTGCAGAAAGTAGCGGCCGTCGGTGAACAGGGCAGCTTCGCCGGTAGAAACAATAGCGAAGCCTAACTCAGCAGCAGAGCGTGAGAATAACAGAAATTAAGCCGGAGGAGGCAAGACACGTACCCGCCGAACCAGTAAAGCCTGAGATCCAGTGGCGACGTTGGTCGCATTCAGCAATGTATTCACTCTATCAACATACCCCGGCAGCTCTGTCAGTACACGCGGCCTGGCAAGTTTTGAGCGCGTGTTGCGTTGGGTACCTGGTGTGCATCCTCAGACGGGATCAAGCTGCGACCAACCACAGTCAATCATTTGTTACAACGCGTGTTTCCCTGCGGTAGACTTACAAGGCATCAATGTTGTAGTCATTAGACTTCATGAGCGCGCGCAGCGCGGATAAGCGGTCACCAGTCTGAACAGGCATGTCTGTGGTAAAAGAGCGAAACAACCGTGGTGTTGTCCCGAGCGTGCTCCACGTAATGGGAAAAGGTTTGCGGACATTCAAAGCTCTACATGGCAACAAGCGCATCGTCGGCGCTCGTTGGGCCAGCATCCTCCCGAATATCATCATAATTCTTTTCTCCCCGGCACACACACACAGAGGGAAGGTCGGGAAGAAAGAACGGACATCTTTCCAGAACGTAAATTCGCCCTTGTCGGAAAATCAAGAACGACGCACAATTTCTTATTCTGCCAGCCGCAACCATCTTCTGCACAATCAAAGAACCCAAGTCAGATAGCCTGACTGAAGTCAATGGACTGCACTAGCTCGTATCGAGAACATTCGCCCAAAAGCTACTAGTCTGAAACGAGGCCCATGGTACTGAGGGTAATACTGGTATCACCAGATCGCTTTATATGAAGAAATTATTGCTCATTCAAGCAAAAAGAAATACCAGCACCAGGCACGAGCAACGCAGCGATTGTTTCAGCTGAAACCGGCATGCGGGAAACCCTCTTCTTGGCCCCCAACGACCATATCACTCTGAAGACAGGCATGTTGGGGCTTGATACTCTAAATGTCGTCCGCCTAATGCCGCGTCCGTATTTGGACTTTCTGATTAAAGCTACTCTATGGGTGGACGGGTTCACTCTCAACCTCATTCACTTATTTGACAGCAACTGATTATTCGATCTGGCAGAAAACAGAGCGAGACCCTCATGTATTTTTCTCTCTATATTCTTTACATGATTCACCACCGGTTATAAAACTGCTGCTGCTGTTGTGGTTGCTGCTGCTGCTGCTGCTGCTGCTGCTGCTGCTGTGGCGGCATGGGGTTATACGCAAAGTTTTGTCCGAATCCGGTGGCGTGGGGTTGCTGGAATCCCGTCATCTGGGGTTGCTGGAAGCCTGTCACTTGCGGCTGCTGGAACTGCATCATGCCCACTATTTTTTTTTTTTTGAGGGAAAGAAAGGAAAAAAAAAGTTAGTTTGGTTACGTCATTGTAAGACACAGTATAAATACCTTGCTGAGGCGATGGCTGCTGTTGTTGTTGAGGAGAAAATACGCTCGGTGTGTTGGGCGTCACGGCCTTAAAGACAGCATACTTATCGGTAGGATCCAGGCCCGGTTGAGGCTGATTGTTGTTGTTGTTCACCATTGAAGCAAATACTTGCGACGGCTGGATGGCGCTAGGAGCTGAGGCTGTGAACGGCGGACGAGGAGAGGATTGAGGACCAGCTGCGCCTGCGTTGCCGAAGGGGTTATCCGGTGCTATAAAAGGGAATTCGTGTCAAAAGAGGTTAATCATACCATAAAGATCACTTACTCGCAGTGGCCCAGCTGCGGCCCGATGTACCAGTGGGTGTCGGTTGCAAAGGTTGATGCAATGCCTGATTCACAGGTACACTGGCCATCATGGGGGCTTGCACCCCAGTCGACATGGGGGCTTGCATAGGCGCACTAGGCACAAACTGTTGAGCCTGTTGAGCTTGAGGCTGGAATGTGTTTCCAAAACCATGGTTCGTCGGCGATTGCATGAATTGCTGCTGTTGTGGCTGTTGGACACCAGGCGCCTGCATACCGAACTGACTCGGGGACCGCGGTGGTAAAGGAGGCTGTTGTTGCTGCTGCTGCTGTTGTTGCGGCTGGAAGCCAGTAACTTGTTGCTGCAGTGGCTGGGCCGCAAACTGGTTAGGCGATCGAGGCGGCAACGCAGGGGCCTGCTGTTGCTGCTGTGTGCCAAATGACATGGCGGCTTGCTGCATACCCGTCTGCTGTGGGGCCTGGATCTGTGGAGGCTGAGGCTGAGGTTGGGCCTGCTGTGGGGCCTGCTGTTGCTGCTGCTGCTGCTGCTGCTGCTGACTGTTGTTCTGGCCTGTCCATTGTGAAAGGAGTTGTGGGTCAATCTTGACCTGTTGCGATGTGGGAGCACTGGGTCTTTGTCGAGGTGGTACCGGGGACGAGGATTGAACTGGAGGAGGAGGTGGTGGCGGCGTAGGGATGTGCTGCTGTGCCTGGGGGCCAGGCGCATTGCTAGTGGATGGCGAAGCTCTGGGTGCCCATGCATCATCAGCAAATCCACCTGTAGTGTTGACAGGTACATTTGTTGGCGCCGGCGCGGAAGGAGCAGGAGTGGGTTGTGCGGGAGCAGGTGCAGGCGCCGGAGCAGCCGCTTGGACTGGCTTCAATGGCTCACTGCTCATTTGGCTGCGAATCTTGTCGAGCAAAACATCCGAGTTGACACCCTTGGGTGCACTGTTGGCAGGCGCAGGCCTTCCAGTACCTGTGTAAAGATGTTAGCAGGAGCTTAGCACCCCTTGACCAGACATACCACGGCGCTGAAGACCACCACTAGGCGAGCCTTGTTGCTGCGAGTTGAGCTGCTCCTGCAACTGACGAGCGTATCTCTCATCCTGATCAATCTGCCACTGTTTGTCATGTTCACCTGTCTCATCCTCGTCCTCAATGTAGCTCGTCGTGCCGAATGATACCGACTTTTTGCCCTTCTTTTTCTGCGCGCCTTCGTCATCAGATGCAGGCTCGGGCGACTCCGTCTCGATGAACCGCTGCAAGCGCTGGACGTGGCTTTCGCTCATGCCAAGCGCCTTCATCTTGCGGTGCGTCAGGTTATCCAAATCGGCCTGGCTGAGACCATTGGCTCTAAAAGTCGCAGCATACTGCTGGGCACTCTGCAAAGGCATGTTGGCGCGCTTGAAGTACTCAAGCCAGTCAAATGCACCTTTGCCTTTCGATTGGCTCGCGAGCTGTGCGAGTGGGATATCGTCGGCTTTGTCGTCCATGAGTTTTTGTCCGGTTTCTTGCTCGATGTAGCGTAAGTCCTCCATGCACATTTTCTGCAGAGGGACATCGATCTTGACGCCATTGATCTTGTGAAGCCGGATCTTGCCATTGTGGCAAGCCAAAAGCTGAGCCTCGACCTTGAATGCACCTGTGCGGTCTGTCCATGTTCTGACCTTGGCCGGGTCAGGTTTGCCAGGGTCTTGGGCCTGTTTAGGCCGGTCAGGCAAAGAGCGGTTGCTTGGTGTATGGATAGCCTTGACGGCTTGATCGGAAGGCATTTGACGTCCAGCAGCGGCCTTGACGGGCGGTGGAGGTGCGGGTATCTGGCTGCGGCGCGGGGATGCACTGCCCTGAGCGGCGGCGGCAGCAGAAGCGGAAGCAGCAGCGGCCGCCTGGCGTTTAGCCTCCTGCTCCTTTCGCTGTTTCTCTTCCTGCTCCCTCTTGCGAGCAGCCTCTTCTTGCATCCTCCGCTGCCTCTCAGCTTCTTCTTCGCGGCGTCGTCTATCTTCTTCCATGCGACGCTGTCGTGCAGCAGCGGCCTCAGCTTCTCTCTGCTGTCGTTCGGACTCCTCCTCTTGTTTCCGGCGATTCTCGTCCTCTGCAGCCAGAGAAGCTTCATAATCTTCTTGGAACTGCACGTAGGAAGCAGGCACAATGCCTTTGCGACCGTCCTGGTGCTCAATGTTCCACCATTCGTCACTGCTGACATAATCTGTCACCAGCACTTGCTCGTTCTCCTTTACCGTCAGCTCCTCAGGACCTTCCGCGTTAAAGTCGTACAAGACGATGGCCCAGCGCTCCTCACAGGCGGGTTTGATTGGTGCCGCCGGTTCCTCGTCAGGCTCAGGAACTGCGGGATGGTCAAACTCATTCTCGCTTTCCTCGTCCTCGTCGTAGTCGTTGTCGAGAGAGGGAGCGGGAGGGGTAGTAGCAGGTACGTGATGTGGCGCAGTTGCTTCAGCTGCGCTTGCTACCGACTTGGATGAATCGATTTTCGCGGCAATGGCTTTGGCTTCCGATTTAGAGGATGTTTGAAAATCGAGGATGGTGTTTGCTGTATCTGCCACTTCGATATGGACGTTCTTTCCGTCTTGGGCGTGATGCTTGATGTCGTTGATCGAGAATTGGCGAACAGGGGAAGCCTTGTCGGTTTCGCTGCCGTAGCACAGCATGCCGTTGCCCACGAGCAAGTTACCTTTGCTCTTTTTCTTCTTTTTCTTTTCGGCGTCGTATTCGTGCACGGACCATGACTGAGCTTCATCGTTCATCGGGATACCGCGTCCTTTGCCCTCGTCTCCGGTCTATCAACGATAGATACGCAGCACATGCACATTCCGGTTCAGACACAAGACACAAGACGAAAGACGAGAAGCAGCAGCAAGGTACTTACCGAGATGGCAGAGAAGACAGAGACAGAGGGCTGAGTGTTCGCCATGGCATGGTTAGGTTCCACTTGTTCGTGATGCTTTTCAACTTCGTCTTTGGGTGGGCCACTCCCAAAAGCGGTGGTGACCCGCTGGTTGGGCACCTGGAGAAAGACACGGTCAGTTTCCAATAGTCAAATAGTAAACACGCCATACGTCTTCAATGTAATTGCTGGGGACCAGTCCGATAGTACCCTTCTTTTCTTTGACAAGGAACCAGTCAGGATCGTCGTTTTCGAATAAAACCATGACGTCGTCTTCTTTAAAGGAAAGCTCTTCGTCTTGCTGAGCTTCGTAATCATAGAGTGCTCGGACCGCGCCAATGGGCTCAGCCTATGACGAGGCACAATCGACGGATAGATATCAATCACGGTAAGTTAACGTACGCGGTACAAGGCATAGGGTAGGTGTAGATCGCACGATGGTGCAAAACCTTACCTCGCTCACATAGTTGGCCGGGACAAGACCCACAGGCCCAACTTCGTCAAGAGAGGGTGTCTTTAGCTGAGCTTTCCACCAGTCCGGGTCGTCGTTTTCCAGAACGTAAAGGACATCGTCTTCCTTGAAGGACAGTTCCTCGTCTGACAGAGCTTCGTAGTCATATAAGGCCTTGGAGACGGCAACGTATTTCATATTAGAGTGATGGTAATGAGGAAGAGCAAGGAGAGAAGAGTAGCGTGTAATTCAGTGCGTAAGTGTAGGTGCGGCGCAGGTGCAGGTGCAGTAGGTGTAAGTGCCGCTGTAATGTAGGTGTAGCTGTAGGTGTAGCTTTAAGGGTAGCTTTAAGGGTATGTTAATACGTTAGAAATGAATGCACGAGTTGCCAAGAAGAAGCGCTTGAATGTCGAGTGAAAGGTGAAAGAGCGAAGATAAAAGGTGTGTATCGGGAAACAGTCGTGGTTCGATCCTTCCCGTGGAAAAGAGTCGAGGGATGACTTGGTTGTTGATGATGTCGGCAAAGGGAAGGAAAGGAAGACAGGTTGGCTCGCTTCGTTTCGGGACTGAAATCGAGTGATTTCTCGTTGCCTGGAAATTCGGGTCTTCCTGCTTCCATACAGCGTACAATTGACATGCTTGCTGTTTGTTGTCTTGCCCCGAACCAAAAAAAAAAAATCACCGCATGCTACACCCTTTCATCCCCTGTTTCTTCTTCTCTCTAACCTCTATTTATGTCTTCTTTGACTCCTTGTTGCCTTCGTGTCCATCTATTTCCCGGCTCCATGTCCCAAAGACACGAATATAGAAACTTGACAGGCGCTCATCGCACCACAACGAGTCAAGTGTCTATCTGCGAAAACAAAAAGTCCGCCCCTATGTAATTCATTTATTTTTTCTTTTCCTTCATTTACGAGGATAACGGTAACAGCCATTGAAAACCAGTAGTGCATGCAATAACAAGGAACACCTGCTTCCCTTTGCTTTCTTCCTGCTCACAGTACATATCTAAAGTCAGGGTGCTGTAAAAGATAGAAGCAGATGTCAATATATACAGATACAGATATACGTAATCTAGAGGTACTCGCTTAACGTACCCAATCACACAATTCGTCCTGCTCCAAGATAATACGTCGTTGCTCCTGTGTCAAGTTTGCGCGGTGCTTGTTGATGCGGTGGAAGATAAACTTGAGTAGCAGCGATGCGACGGCACAAAAGCCCTGTAGAACAGCGCAAATCGTATGCCCACGTACATAATGGGGCGCGTCGTCAGCGCGGTACACCTGCCCCGCGATAGCACCTCCAACGCTGCCTGCCGAGATGATAATCGCAATCGCAATCGCCTTTTTCGTATGACCACCGAAATTGTTCGAGAACCAGCTCGCCACAGGAGGTGCGGCTGAAAATGCGCCCATGGTGGTAATAATAGCTGCGATGAAAAGTGCCACATTGCCGCGGTCTTTGAGCGTGATCAGCAATATGTAGCCAACCATCGCAAGAAAGCTAGTGCTTGTAAGATGGATGCCACGCTCCATAAAATAATCGGCGCTGTAAGCGAGCAAGACGCAAAATACACAGGCTTTCCTCATGGAGATATATATGGAAGTATGAGTTTCCATGTGTCGCTTGCAGGTAGACTTACCAAAGGCATACGGAGGGGCAGACATGGCCTGTGCATTGATATTGGAATATCCCATGCCTTTCACTATGCTAGGCATGAACATACTTAGGCTGTAAACTGATATCGATCCGGAAAGATACATGCACGCGAAGTACCACGTCTTCCAGTCTAAAAAGGTGTCGCGAAACTGCTTCCATGAAAAATGTTTCTGAGATGCTACGCCCGCATCTTTCTTGAGACGATGGACAATGATGGCTTTTTCACGTTCGTTCAAAACTATATTGAAAAATCTGGGGTAAGTGTATGTGACGACAGCTTTATCACTAAAACATATTTTTATTTTCTTTACCTGGCGTCTTCTCTGGATAGTCTGGCAATACAAAATATGTCACAAAGGCCAAAAATATAGTTGGGATGGCTTCTATTATGAAGATCCACTGCCAGCCATGCAAACCACGTAAGCCTTCCATTCGCATGATACCATAGGCCTATATAAGCCCGATGATGTTAATATATATACGAGCATTCATATTTCATCTATCCTACCAAGACGCCGCCGAAAGCCTAAATATATAAAGCATTACAGAATGTGAGGTCGAACTTTCTCGATAGTGTATTCACTTACACCTGCTAGTGTTGAACTGCAAAAGAACCAGGCGATGCGTTTGGCCTGTTCCTGCTTTGTGTACCACATGGACAAATAAAGGAGTAGACCAGGGTAAAGACCCGATTCAGCTACGCCCAAAAAGAAGCGGGCAGCCATGAGACCGGATCCGTTGTTGACAGCAGCCATCGCTGCCATGATAACACCCCAGGTAACCATGATAGCGGGGATCCAGATTTTGGGTCCCACCACTTTGAGCGCCAAATTGGAGGGTACCTCGAACAAGACCTTTGCGAACATCAAAATAAATATTATTCTGCGTAGGATTTTAATCCTAATACGTACATAACCAACATAAAAAATAGACAGTGCAACGGTGTATTCATTGTCTGATATACCGAGATTTTCAGTCAGTCCAGCAACCTTGGCATTCCCTGTCATGGCTACGTTAATATTGGCCAATCCTCAAAGGCTTTTCTTTTTTGCACGTACCAATATTCGCACGATCAAGGTATGAGCACAGGTAGAGAAGCGAAATGTACGGGATAATACGCAGATCTAGCTTCCATAACAGCCGATTGAGCTCGGTTGAACTCGGTGGTACGAATGCGTCATCTTCATCGTATTCCACAACATGGTGATCCGTGCTGTTGGTTTTCTCGCTGACAACTTCTTTCTCGGCGGTGACAACGCGATCCTTTTCAAGGAACGTGTCTTTCTTTAATTTTCCATCACTGCTTGCTGATGCCTGTGAACTGGTGTCGCCTTGCTGTGGAGAGGAAGTGAACGTAGAATTTGGGGTATCGTCTTCGTGTTTGTCCACCATAACTGTTATTGTGGATCACAGAGAAAGACGTGTTGGACATTGACAGATCGTATCAGTCTTTATGCAGCAGATGCGTTCCTGATTGGTTTCCACGCTATGTAATAAAAAACGCGAGCAGTCTAACACCATCGATGCTATTTCCCCACAGATGTCCTTGTGATTTGGCCAGATATAGACAGTTGGCTGCAAGAAGTGAGATCTCGATGTCTTTGTCCTAACTAGTCTCACGGGTGACAAGTACTTGGAAGATATAATATGGCTTGACAGCCGATAAAGTAATGCCTGTAATTTATACACTACATATGAATGATTTAGCGCTGCATTATTGCAGAGGTTAAGGCACACAGAGGGTACGTATGAGATCCATTTTAAACATGTTACGTCTCTATCACTTGTTGATCCTTTTCACCTTTTTCAGACTGATATTGTTTCTAGTCCATGTGCAACGTGAAAGGAAACTGTGTCAAGGCAATCTCACGCTCATTCAAAGAATTCCCAAGTTTCCCTCGGTAGAGCAAATCGCCCCGTGAGAGCCGATCTTGTCAGCAAATTTAATGCAATGTCTCTGAAAAGCTATATTTGCGTATATAGTCACTACAGCCTACGCACATCAAACGATCCAAATTTTTACTATATCAGATATTCAAACGTACCAGCATATAACATTGCTACACACGTTGGTAGATTAGGTTTATCATTTCTCAAACGTTGGAGCCATAATATAATGAAAATATTAGTGCGGAGTGGGGCGATATGTGTGTAAACGGGACGCATCTATTGGGCGGCCAGAGATAGAGATTCTTTGCTTTGTTAGCAGGTTGATCTATGTTCGTCAAATTAATCATCCCGGGAAAGGTTCAACAACGGACAGAATAATAGTGTAATGTTAGATTGAACCTTGGCAGGGTGTTGTTGAATTGCATCTGCCCGGTAATGATATTATCGTTTTATGCAGTGCTTTTGACATGCAATATAATAGATTGGAGTTGTCGTTATGAAGGCCAATTTAGTGTCCTTCGGTACCATGTCTGATAATGAGTGTTGACTATACATGTGCCAGATGAGATGATCGTCGATCTCGCTACAAAGCAAAGGTCTAAGCAGTCAATACTATGAGGTATGAAGTATCGCGCCCGACCTGCGGACCATTTCTGACAACATAAAAAAACCCTGCAAGGTGTTTAAAATTGGTTTAGTCGTCTCTCATGGAATATTTAATGATCCACTTTGTATATACTCCTTAAGAGGGTACTTGGTGTCGATTACAGAAATGTCCCTAGCCTGAGTCACAACCAAAAGAAAGTCGCTGAACAACCTTAATCCCATAGCACCAAATGCCTCGCAGAGTATCACAATGGTGTGTATAAAAAAGAGTCCATTCGAACCGCTGTGCGACTGTTTTACCAGAGCCCCATATCCGCATATTTTTCATTTTTTCACTTTGTTCTCTTTGTTCTCTTTGTTCCTCTTTTTTCCCCTTTCTCTTCTTCTCGCCTTTCAGGCCATTTTGTGTCCACTTCCTGCCCTTTTCGGATCCCTTTTCCCTTTTCGGTATTTTTTGACCACCCATTTGCCAAAAGGATGGCTCTTTCTACCTTCACCATCTTCTTGGATAGATGCATTTTTTTAACCAATCAAACCTTCCCCTCTTCCCCTTCACATATGTTGTAGCAGTCTAGAAACTAGTATAAATACTTCTTTAGTTTTGTTCAAAGACAGACAGTCAATTGCAGATACACAAATACAGCTCTATCTATCTTACACTTGAAGCTTATATTATCCCTGGCCTCCGTTGGGACAGCCTACTCCATCGACAAACACAAGCCGCTACCCTTATCTTTTTCAAGACATACAAGAGACGAAATATTCCTATTGCCCTTTGTTTTTCCCAAACTTGTGACATCAAGAGGCGCACATTTCTCTCTGAACTTTCTCTTTTCTTTTTATTTCTTTATCTTTTTTCTGTACACGTTAAACACATGGCTTGTGGTTTGACTGGTGCTCATTACACATCCTCCAACACACACATAATATCTTTTTTCTGCCTTACTCAAACCCGCCTATCACTTGGTATACTATCACCGCAAGTCATGATAGTCTTAGGCTGGAACCCGACTGGCTGTCATATCGTCTCTTTGTGGGAATGATTACGCTTGAGTCCACGCAAGTACGGTTTCAGGCGTATCACTCAGTTGGTGCTTGAGCAAGCCACATGGTCTGACAGCCAGTGGCTTGCAGCATAATGTATGTCCCTGCTGTAGCAATGGAAGCAACGAAACTAACAAAAAGAATAGGACTTATGAAACTGCCGTTTGTCTCCACATATGATGAAGCAAGATACTCCGTTGCCTTACATCATTTCTGCACACGCCATGTCCTCGAGAAAAGCCGTGGTGATAGTTCTACGCTGATTTTATGCAAAGCCATTCATATCAAACCGAAGACGGGTTTATTGGAGACCATGTATGCGGTATCAAGGCATAAAGTCTCCAACGGTATGAGCTTGTGTGACGGCTGCATATAATATCTATGCTAAATAATCTTTTGAAACCGAAGAAGGAAGGCTCCCGCTTCCCCCTTGCTACCTTTACATCGGTGCCGAAAGCTCTACTCAATCAGGAACTTTACATATGCAAAGAAACCAAGAAGGAAAGTCTACCCAAAAATACAAGATGAAAGGATCATCGTCTCGAAACCTCAATAAACCGGATAACCCTTCAGCCCCCAAGAACAGAGTCTCCAAGGATAAAAGCCGACTTCTCCCAAACAAAGACGGTGAGCTGACAAAGATGCATCCTTTGAGCCGTGCAACAAGCTCCTGGTCCGCTGGTCTGTATTCTTCTGTATTATCTGCTGCAAGATCGTGAATAGGCAATACGGCAAGCGAGATCTGTGACATCAGCTTCGTGGAGCGATGTGAAAGAAGCAAATAACTAGCGGTCGATGGCTTTGGAGATCGCACGGATTGGCCTAGAAGACGTCAGCAGAGAGAATTATTCCCCTCAGCTCAAGTAGTACATTTATCGCAACTTTCCATAGTCGACTCGCAGCAGTACGATGCGGAATCCTGTTTCTACCGTGCGCTGGCAAGGCTATGAAGCTGCGTCCATTTCTGACTCCAGTAAATCATACACGCAGAAAAACTGAATATGAATACTGAACATGACCGCCGCTTACATTAACACATCCATGGAGCGCCTCAATGAGTTAGCAACTGAGGCATGCACGGAAACCTCTCCCAGCATGGACACTGCAGGACAGATAGACAATCGAAACAGATTAATCGCGTATCCGGAAGACAACAATATCAAGTCACTGGTCATTATAGTTTGGATGAATCCGCCACTGCGAAACGTTCTATACGACGGCTACCCTATGCATTGGCAGGGGACACACAAGTTGGCGATCAAGATCCAACTCGAACTCACTGGAAGTCACAGAGCCCGTCGAGAAATTCCTGACAGCAAGGGTCATCGACGAGAGATCACCGTAACAACATATACACCACCTATGTTATTCACAAATAAATGATTATCATGTATGCGGGAAGTCTTGTCTCTAGCTCTTCTATACTGTATTTTGCATACATGCTTGCCTTTCGATGGACGATGAGCAGGTGGTTTCGAGTGATTTCGAAAAAGCGATAATACCACTCGAATTCACTCGAAACTGCCTGCTATTTATGCTCATCGGTCAGAGTGCACTTGCGGCCAATCCTTTTACGATCATCAAAAGTGCTGCCAGGGTACATACGATACTGTTTTACCGTCTCTGCGCAATTCGAACATGTATACCCAACTGCTTCGTTGCAGCTGATGCCCCAAAACGCTTTACAATCTTCAGGTCGAAAAATCTAACTTTATCTTGGACGATGTAATGCACATAATCATGTTTCAAGCTGGCCTCTTTCACTCGAATTCTATTGTTAATCGTGCAGTCTACCCCGGATAGAACGACTAATACAGAGGCAGAAGCATCAGGGGCATTGTCGAAGCATATTTGACACATCCATCAAATTTCGGAGAAGATATAAGATTTCGGGTGATGGAAAGCCCGGAACTCCTTGGAGGCAAAAGCAAAGCAAGTGGTGCTCATACATAAAGCAAGTAGCGCAAATGTGCATAAGTGGTTATTTCTCGAAACGCGATAAAACCATTGCCTGAGGTGAATCAAGCCCGCTCCATTGTATACTTGCGCGGACGAGACGTAGCAAGACCGATTTCGGCAAAACCTATTAGCGCAGTCAACGTGTTTATCATTGTAATAGCTGACTTTGCTTGGCGGTTGGTGGGAATATTCTTTTCGTCATCGAATGTCGAAGGCAGAGATAATAAGATCAGTAGAGAAACAACGATCAGGAAAACACACTAGGGTTTCTGGTTGATGCGCCTTCCTCTTCAGGTCAAGCACACCAGAGTCAGTTTAGAATGTGGATATCAGCAGGGATAAAAGTTAAAGTACCGGGTATATAATCAAGCTCTGCCTTCAATTTCCAGTGGGATTATGTGAGTACGCTTGGGAAGGCTGCGGGCACACGCGGGAGCTATATCTGGGAATATTAGAGCCAGCCAAGTATAGGACACGGTGGAAGAATTACCAGAGAAGATCAGTCATGACATTCAGCGGCCTCCAAATTTTTTAAAAGAAAGGGCAAAAAAGAAAAAAAATCGGAAGACATGAGTGGATTTGTTCCTGCGAGCCAATCATGGAGGCAAGAAGAGGATTCACCCATGAATACGCTTTGAAAGCGAGAAGTTCTTTTGATCCCATATCCCTATATGGATATTTGTCAAACCTTTACCCATCCCGTGACGCCCTTAAGAGGTATGGATGGAAAATCTTTGTTTTGTATGTCATGAACCAACTGACTTTGTCTATGGGTTGACGCTTTTCATCCTCTCCTCGATCTGTCGCTGTAGCGCGGTAAAATGGATCCGCATAAAATAGGGGTTGAGAAAGTCAGGATGTTCTTTGGAGCCTGTATACGGGTGGAAAATTCATTAGGCAAGACAACGATTGGCCGAGAGATGGCATTGGAGAATCCGGGCCGAGAAACACGGCCTCATTACCGGATCAAATAAATGTCCGGGAAAAAGTTTGAGTTCTTTCACCATAAAACGTTCATGCAAAAAGTAAAAAGTAAAAAGAGCGCGGGACCTATTTAAAAAAAAAGTGCTTCCCTTTTGTAATACCATTTCTTTGTTTCCTCTTTTTCCTATCTCTACTCTACTACTCTTCCTCAACACAGTCTATGAAAGCCAAGGTCAAACTTTACAACCACAAATTCAGACGCGGCTCAGGACGCATCTACGACATTTATGAAATTGGTCACCCATATCCACAGCATGAACGACGGGACCAAGTTCGCCAAGACCAAGCAGAAGAATGCGATGCTACAGCTGCGGCTCTCAACGTCACCACCATCCGACAGGCGTATCAAGCTGACTATAAGCAGGCGACATTGATGTTACAAGCCATCGAGGCGAACGAAGGAAAACCCATCAGCCACGAATGCATACGTATGTTAAAAAACAGAGTGTATGGCAGCGACAGAGGGAGAGAAAGTGGTGTGACAACTAGAAAGTGGGATTCTATGCATGCTGATGTATGTGGCTTACTTTTTGTTATTTATTTAGGGCATCTGGCGACTTTTGTTGTACATGCATGGGAAGTGGACCCGAACCATGGCAAAGTGCAGGAGTTGGAGGGCGTTATGCATCACTTGCTCGGATCGTCTCAAATGAAATACAACGAGAATGATTCGATTAAAGATGCCATCAAGCAATATTGCCGAAGCCCTGTTGCAACCCCGACTGTGTGTCCCAACGTGACCCTTTTGATAGCTGTCCATTATGTCGACCGTCTGAAGAAGGTGAGATAATACTTTACTGTCCCTAATTTACACACGCAGCCTGATTCTGACAAATGATAAATATAGCGATATAGCCATATCAAAGGTGCCGCTGGCTGCAGCTACCGACTCGTCATCGTCGCTTACATGATGGCAGCCAAATTTATGCACGCCAACCTTCGTCTCATCATCGACACTGGTGTTTCCAGACCTACCCGAACACAAGAAAGCAGTCAACCCACATTCGAAGTGCCTGTCTCGCCCCCTTATACCAACCGAAGAGTCTCAACAGAACGCTCCACTTTGCGTGACTCACAGCATCAGCCCCGCCAGTCGAACGAACGGGGCGAAGATACACGACCGACGACCGACGAAGCGCCACAGCCTGATTCTGTGGGACCTGCTTCGTTGGCCTCACCACCGGCATCACCTAAATCGGTAAGACATCTTCCGCCTTTGCCACCGCTCCCGCCAAACCAGCGAGCACTCCGGGCAGCACGGATGGAAATCGAATTTCTCCATTTTCTCAACTACGACCTGACGCTTTCCGACCCGGTCCGCCTGATCACCTGGGCGCATCAATTTCCTCATCCCACTTTCTGTCAAGAAGAGGAAGAACGAGACTATCACTCTTCCTCGGCTGATGAAGGCGATGATGAACTCGATTAGGTTGCGTCCTTAAATATACATATCATACCCCCTACTCTTATCCAATCATACGAAAAAAAGTCATCGTCCCTTTCGCCTCACTGTTAGTATATTGCTTTCCCGCTTCCCAGCCTTCCAACCAATAATCACATTCCGCAGTCCATCTCGTCGCATCTCTTCATATTTTCTCCCCTTTCCCATTCATATTCTCTTGCCATTTTCTGTCCCCTTTCTGCCTATTCAACATAAATACAACCCATCATCATCATCATCATCATCTTACTGTACACTTAAGAAATGTTTCATTGAATTTGATGAAGAAGACGCGGCTTGGCAGGATATTCGTCCATCCTGTAGAAGCCATTGCCCACACCGCCTGTGAGCGACACATTTCCGAATTTGGCGACGCTGACTACGGCAGGATCGCAGCTGGTGACAGCGAGGCCGACATAAACGTCGTAAGCGAGTTTGAGACCTGTGACATTGGCGATAGGTTGCCAAGAGTTATCTTGCTGGGTATCTTTGTTGCTGTTATCTTGAATGTGGCTTATGTATGCAGAAAAAGTATCTTGGTGGCGCTCGAGTCGAAAGCTGTAAGGCGGTGAAGCACGCAGCTTCTTGACGAGGCGCGTGACATTGAAATTCGAATGGCGCGTTTGCAGAAATACGCCGTCGGCAGGGGAAATGCCGAGCATAATATGCGGAGATCCAAGAGCCAAGTGCTCACGAATCATGATGCCCGCCTTGGCGCAACTACCAAAGGCAGAGTGCGACAGCAAGGCCGTTTCCACCGCGCCATCGCCGGACATCGGCTGATACACGTACCGGAAAGCATCCTTCGTCCCGCCTATATCGGTACCGGAGCCCCACAGGGTGAACATTTGAGGCGAGTCAAACGATACCGAGCCGGGTAATCCTACTGCCCCTTGCTCACCCACATCCATTGTATGCCAGTCGTGCGGCAAGGTCGGATTTGGCTGCGGTGCTGGAAGCGGCTGTCGCGGCTCGCTTAGTTTCGCTTGGACAAGCGGTGCAAGCCGTTGAGCCATCCGCGCGTGACCTGCGTCACTCCAGTGTTTCTGTAAAAGTTATGGGAGATGGTGATGCAATTTGGAGTCAGAACAATAAAACAAGAGCTAAATTGAATGAAAAAGGCAACTTGCCGAGTCCAAAAAGGCCTCAGGGCCATACTGCAGCCACCCTGTGGTGTCAATGAAGTGGACCTCCTGGTCGCCTTCTTGCTCGTTGCGAAGCCGCACAGCGTCTTGTGATGCGCGTGTCTTGTCTCCGAGCGGTTCGGATAGAACCAAAATCGCCACGGCTGGCGTCGTATCCCGAATGCGTTTCAGAAAGTCGGCCAAAGAGCTGCTGTAGGTTTCCTCGCTGCTGTCCACATCATTTTCGCCAAGCAGCAAAACAGCTACGGCCGGGGCCTGCCTGGCATCCTCTTTGTCCTGAAAGTAATACGATTGCATGCCTTGATGTCCGAGACTTTTCTTGTCGACAAGAGACGCACCTGGGAATGCGATCTGAGCGTGCTCGACGTGCAAGGCCTCTGCGACTTGCCATGCAAAACTCGTCACGAGACCGTTCGAGGTACCAGTCCCGAGAACAAGGTCATGACCAATGAATTCGACTAGCTGAGAGGATGCATGGCGCGGTGGGGCCGTACGTCCATTGCTGTCGAGGGTGAGGGAGGCCAAGTTGAGACCAGGCAAGGGTAAAGTGGTATTGGCTACGGCGACGGTCAAATCGTGAATGCCTTGATCAAGGGCGGGCGGCGTAGCGTTGAGAGGGATAGAAAGGATGCCTTGCTCGCCGGCCTGAAGACGGCGGAACGGGCCTGAATCCACTTGCACATAGACCGTCGCCGGTCCGTTTAGGTTGAGCTGCACTATCGACGCTCCTTCGAGGGTCGTCTTGAAATACGCACCGGGCCAGGTCGTTTCCATGCCAGTGCCAGTCGCGTGCCACCGTCCAAAGTACTTGATGTTGACATTGTCAAAAGGAATCTGATTCTCATTCTCGCTGGTAGTGAGGGTAGTAGTTAAGGCAACCGCGGTGGCAGTGGTAGGGGTGGTGATGGTTGGTGCGGCATGGATATAGGTCCGAATTATCAGGAAAAGCACGCAAAGTAGCCGAAACATGATGAAGCAACAAGAGACACACGTCTCACGTACTCTTTTGCACTGTTGCTTTGTATGAATGAAATACTTTGGATATGTTACAGTCAACAAGAAAAAGAAATATACAATATAATACCTCAAACGGTTGAAACCCAGTTCTGTGCTTTCTTTGTCTTGGTAGATGATCATCACGCAGCCACTTGCACGATCTTGTAATTTTTTTTTCTTCGAAAACCGCGAGCATTTTGGATCCCATAACAATGCCAAAGCAATGGTATGACGAAGTGATCGAACTTTCTCTTTCTTTCCTATCTTTCTTTTTTGATCATCCTCTCGGAGCATGACAGACAGGATAAAAGTCCATAGAGGTATGCACTTTATGTGTGTACCTTCTCCTGCTTTTGTCATAAAAAGCGGGTTGATACACAAATTCGATCTACACGTTATAGAGATCTTCAGAGGCACGTGCTGGAAGGCCGTAACATCAACCTGGCACATACGTTGCCAAATGCCACTCCATCCATCGCAGCATCGCGTTGAGTGGTATGAATGAAGCGAATGTCTAAAGTCGGCTGCGGCGAGGAATAGCAGGTGTGTATCTTGGTTTGATTCGATTTACCATAATTGCTCCAAAGCATGTCTGCTTTTCATGTAGCACAGGCCCAGACTTACAAATGAAGGTCAAAGCACGCATATTGTCTCCCTCTCTGGTCAACCCCCGTTTTGCACTAAAATCGCATGCATATACTCGTCAGGAACAATTCATCATTTGTCACGAAAGTGAACGCTGCTTTGAACAACAAAAAAAAATTTTTTTATGGGCGTCTTTTCCTCCTGAAAGGTCCAACCAGGCGAATTTGGGTGGAAAGGTTATTGTGAAGTGTTGAAAACGGATAGGATATGGGCAAGGCAGACAAAGTACAGAGAGAGAGAGGGAGCACGCGCACGAACATATTTACATGGAAAGAGAAGAAAAGCCTCCAGATACTGCGAGAGGGAAAAAAAAAAAAATCAAAATGCGGGATGTGGGGTTTCGGGTTGCTGTGTGGTGTTTCGTTTGGGCTTGGACGATTAATGGAAGGCGGGTGTGCCCAAACCAGTAGGGCCGCTTCTACTGTTGGAGTGACTGGTAGAAGCTGGGCTGCTGCTGTACAAAACCAGTCGCGGACAAGCGCTGCTTTTGATGAGAATGCTGGGAATGCTGCGAGGACGAAGACGAAGGGGTGGGCAGAGACTGAGCCATATCATCTTCGTCTGTGAGGTCTTCGTCCATCGTCATCGAGGGTGTCGACGTGTGCTGGGGCTGAAGCCAGAGCGCGTCAGCACGCGGAGGGGGTCGATAGTCCGGCGACGCGTAGGTGATCGAAGGAAGGCTGGACTGAGCAGGCGCAGTGGACGACAGGTCGGTCTGTTTGCGCTCGTCGTCAACAAAGCGCTTTGTCTATAGCAGCAGCAAGAGAGTAAGTACATTATTCAAGGCATACATTGAACAGAGCATACCTCTACATCGTCATCATCATCCATTCTTCTCTTGCAGGCATGCTTGAGGGTGGTTGATTCTATATAAAGATATAGCAAATACGTAAATCAGACAATGGGGCGACATTTAACTAGCTCGTTTAAATTTTTCATGCGACAATATACCTCTGCCAACAAATCGGGATGCCATAGTGGATCGAGGTAAATGCAATGGAATAAATAAAAAACAGAAAGAAGAGCAGAGAGTCGGAAGGAAAAAAAAAGCAGCAAAAGCAGACAAGAGAGCGCAAGAAAAAGAGAAAGAAAGTAGAGAAGAGAAGAGAGGAGAGGAGAGAAAGGCTGAGCCCAATGCGGAAAGAGGGGAAGGCGACACTTATATACGCAAACCGCGCGCACCGATCATCGCTCGGCGGCCCGGTTTCAAAAATTCTAACCAAGTCGCGCTCGGGTGCTGAGTTCAAGAGACACAACAAATGATTGGCTCAACCCCTCCCCTCCCCCTTCGCCCAAAAAAATAAAAAAAAAATATTTCCTGACGACGTCACCCCGCAAAGCAAAACCCACATAAGCAATACATCCACAACTTCCCATCACTCAAATGTCCGAATCCTCCAAATACAAATATTTCTCAGAAAAAGAAAAAGCCCTTGTCTAAATGAGTGATTGTTTAGAGCACAGCAGCTAACGCCCACTGTAGCCCCTCTTGCTATTTCAACGACAATCACAACATACTCGTTCCTGAATCCCAGTGAGATATACTTGGAACCGCAGCCAAGTGCCCAACATATACTAGTAGCTGGTTGGGAGTGACGTCGTCCTTGTTTATACTTCTCAGCGCATTACATCTACCACGAACGTGCCAGTCGTACATATATGTGAACCGTCCGAACTTTACTTAGACTGGTGTTCTGCTGACGCGCGCTGATGAGGTGGATGATTTGTTGCCTGTGGAACGCCTCATATCATTTTCGGCGTTTCACAAATGGATCGCATCTCACGCATGTTCATTATAAAAGGAGTAGCTCACACTATAATAGTTGAGCATCAGAAACATAGGTTACCATTTATAATGATCAATACACATGGCTTATGCCGCCTCACTACCTATCAAATAGTATGCACTCCACTTGCCAAACTGCACACTCCAGGCATTTATCCGCCTCATCGAAACCGTCATTCTGGGAACCAAATTTTCGACATTGACCGACACGTTCCAACACATACACTGCACATATCCAATATATAGATCCGCTGAGTAAAATATAGAGAACCGTACCAATAATAGGCGGCAAAAGACCATCCCTCCCGCAAATTAACACCCAAAAAGTCCCAAAGATCGAAAGACAACATCAATATGGTATCAAGCTACATGTGGTCAGCCATTTGAAGCATATATTCGTGCGCGGACCATCTCACCTGGTCTCACGTTGTTCCGCTTTAACTTTTAGCTGTATTGTTACAGCATAAACCGGACATAAGTTGCAAAAGTAGAACAACAAGCGTCAGCGTAGCTCAATAGTCTGGTATCATATGACGCCCTATAAACGCTGTGCACTCTCCATTTCACTTGGAATGGTAGCTCATGCAAATGGGGCTGGACGCTGAAATCGAACGAAATCGTCAAATTTAACTGAAGACAAGACGTAAGTATTTAAGGCCAGCAACCAGAGAATGTGTATGCTACGTCAGGCTGGGAAAAGTATGGACCAGTGAAGTGACCAACGTGTATTTGGTACTGGTGAAACAGGTGTGTGTCACCTCAGAAGTTAAGTCTTTTTTTTGAGCGCAGATCTCTGATTTTCCCAAAAACAGCTCAATACAAACCATCCTCTCCTTCCTTCTCTTCTCTCTCGTTTTTGACCATAAACGTGCAAACCTCCAACCAGGCATGCCTTACGGAAAGTCACTGGGTGACCAAGGCGGTAGTCGCGAGGACCTTATCTACCACGAAAACAACGATCTCGATGACTGGAATACAGCCCCTCCTTCACCCGCTCGTCGCATGGTAATCTTTCCGTTAAACAGGATACCAACATTACCTTCTCACGATATCTTTGGCCCGCTCTGCAGACGCTCTTTCGAAAGGTCGTGGTCGCCGGTATCGTTTGCACACTTGTACTCCTCGGCATGGCGATTGGGTCACTTCTGACCGCGCCCATTGTACGGAACAACGAATCCAAAGCAGCGAGTGGCAGCAACTCTCCTGTCTCAGAAGACATGACCTTGACTAATGGAGGTAAATAACGAGAGAGGAAGACGTTCATTCATCTCTATCATGCGTGAAGCGAGTTGCTGAGTCTAGGAGCCGCATCTCCCTGTAGAACGTCCACGGAATATTGTCATGATGATTAGTGATGGTATGGGTCCAGCCTCAGTCGCCTTTGCTCGGTCCTATTATCAGTACATCCATGACTTGCCCTACGACCACCAGATGCCCCTGGACACGGTAATGCAAAATAGTGCATAGGAGTGCATTTTTTAGCTTCCATAACTAACAGACTGACCCTAGATTCACGTCGGTCAGTCACGCACGCGCAGTGCGTCGACGCTTGTGACAGACAGTGCAGCTGGTGCTACTGCGTTTAGCTGTGCTCTCAAGACTTATAACGGCGCTGTGGGTGGTAAGGCACAATACAAGCATGCAGTAAAAGTACAAGGTTGTAATTAAAACGGATATTAACTCCTATCGTCGCTATTTTTTTTGTCAGTGGACCCTGAACGGCATCCTTGCGGCACCGTCCTGGAATCTGCCAAACATCGTCATGGCATGCTGACAGGCCTGGTGGCAACCTCCCGTATCACACACGCCACTCCGGCTTCGTTTTCTGCTCACGTTGTGAATCGTGACCAAGAAAATCAAATTGCCGCGCAACAGATTGGAGATAATCCGCTTGGCCGGAGCGTCGATCTTTTGTTTGGCGGCGGCTCCTGCCATTTCTTGGCCAAGGGCGACCACGGCAGCTGTCGTGGTGACAAGCGTCATTTGCTCCAGGAAGCGAAGGAGAAGTATGGATGGAAGACGGTCTTACCGCTCCACAATCGATCCGCCTTTGACGCGCTTTCAAACGATGCAAAGGATGAGGCGGTACTGCCCCTTTTAGGTTTATTTAGCCAAGACGTAAGTCGACATGATTGTTTTTTCTGCTCTTGCTAAATTCGGAAATTGCAAATTTTTTAGCATATGGACTATGAGGTGGATCGCGTACATGACCAACAGCCGAGTCTATCCGAGATGGCAGACTCAGCACTGAACATTCTTTCAAATGAAAGCGGTGAATCTGGCTTCTTCCTGATGATAGAAGGGAGCCGGATTGATATGGCGGCGCACTCGTAAGTTTACAGCCTGGGACACATAAGCGTTGTCAATTTCTCATATGTTACATGGGCTGTGCCAGAAATGATCCTGTCGCACATCTGCATGACATCCTCGAATATCAGAACACGGTAGATCGTGTCAAGAAATTTGTAGATGCTCATCCGGATACGCTTTTGATTTCGACAAGTGATCACGAGACAGGGGGCCTTTCATTGGCACGCCAGGTTTCCACGAGCTACCCCGAGTACCTGTGGTAAAACGTGCTCCACCATGTACATCGCTTTGGCTCATAAATCGGGGCTTTTGGTTAGGTATCCGGATGTACTCACCAGGGCCAAGAGCTCGACAGTGGGACTCGCTAAGCAGCTGTCTGAGAGTAAAGATAAGCTCACGAGAGCTTTTGTCACAGACACCATTCTCAGAGATAGCCTGGGTATCACGGATGCCACCAAGCGCGAGATAAACGCGCTGATGGGACTTAGGCGAAAAAAGCCGATCGATCTGTACCTCGCCGACATGATCTCTTTGCGTGCACAACTTGGTGTAAGTTCCAAGACGCCGAAAAAAAAAAAGGCAAAACTGCACCTGATTCGATATTCATGTGCTTTTTTTAGTGGGCTACACATGGTCATAGTGGTGTGGACGTCAATTTGTATGCTTATGGGCGAGGCTCAGAATACCTGCGAGGAAGCCACGAGAACATCGATATCGGGAGCTGGATGAGCCAATTCTTAGATCTTGACCTTGCCGAAGTCACACAGCAATTGAACAAGTAAGTGGATGCAAAGGTTTCAGTGTATAGGATACTCAAAAGTACCATGATAGGAACGATGCATCCTTCCACCTCGACAATATGACTGACGACGAGAAAGCCAAATTCACAGCGCATTTGGATCATTACCATAGCGACCCGAGTCACCTCCATCATAAGACCTTCCAGTAACTCCTATCATTTTCTATTTATTATACTGACCTCATTTTGCAACATCTCATGTACATACTTTGACCGAAACAATGATTAAAGCACTCTCGTATTTTACATAAGATAGATAGGCTATTCTTAGGTCATGATGATACATCTAGAGGTTGCCCCGTTATTCGGTAGTGAGGCAGTTGGAAAGGAGATCAACGACCAAGCATTGTCACACAGCAGCAATATGGTGAAGGCGCGGGAAGAGGGAGGTGAGGCGATATGCGCCCTCGCGCGGAAACCTTTGCAGCTTTGATGCCTTTGACGCGCAAGGATAAAAGCGAAGCGTTAGTGCTCTACACTACTATTTTCATGCAGGCCGTCATTGCCGCATGCATCTTTATGTGCTGCGCCCTTGACTGTTGGCATCCAATGTGATGTGGAAGAGAGGAACCGCATGCAAGTCTGTGTAACTGCCCTTTGGGTGGATGAACGCCCACCTCCTGCATATCCGGTACAAGTGGGTATTCGGTACAACGATCCGGCGCTTGACTATCCTTCTGTATGTTTCCCGACCAGTCACTCACTTTGACAAGCATGGAAAAATAAACAGGCAAAATAGATACTGGTCATTGAGAATTACAAATGTTATTGAATGCAGCGGCGGCGAATTTCGGTAAAGAGGGAGCGGGTCCGGGCCTGGTTCTGGAACCAATTAAAATGAAATGTCTTTTTTCGCTGTCATATTGGCAAATGACTTTATGTATTATGTGTTTGAACGTATCTAGGTTCATGTCCCGGATCCCACAAACTTTTTGCAGTCTTGACCGAGGCGTCTGTGAAGATGATTGGCAAGTTGCCTTTTTCGAGCTTTCAGCCATATCGGTTATATCATTGTGAATGGAACGCGCACCCTGTACGCCCCCATCGCACTACACGCGCCCTGCATCTTGCAGACAAGGACATCTTCTCATCAATTTTTCTTTCTATAAACGCCCACGCACTCTATTGTACCCAAAACAATGGGACGTGCGCAACAATGGATCCTATGCATAGGATATGTCATTACACAAAAACAAGGGGTCCTTGTTAATCACTTTGCCTGCAGATCATGATTACTTGCGGGCGTTGATCGGGTTAATTACTCATGATGGGGCTGGCCTTTTTTCCATGATATAAAATAGACTGTCTTGACCTTTCATTTGCGCATTCATCCCTCCTCAGCAGCTCTCTCTCTCTCTCTCTTTTGCAGTTTGGCGTATACGTCTAAAACTTTCAAACTTCCTTTCCTTCATCTTTGTATATATTATAAAAATTCCCTCGTTTTCGTTCATTGTTCGACATAATGAATTCGCCTATCTTCCATACCATGATCCCTGAGGCACCCCGGGCCGGCTGGCTGGCTAAGCTTACTGCGCTCCCATTTGGCAAGTCAAGATGGCAGCGACGTTTTGTCGTGCTTCTGGATACCGAGCTTCGGTACTACAAGCATGAGGTACATAGACATGGGAGTTTTATTTGTCATTGTTACTAACCTTTACTTGCTTTTACTAGCATGCGGATACGCCATCACGAATTATCAATTTACGAGAAATCCGCAATGTAATCGTGACACGAGGACAGGGACACAGCCATTGTCTGCGTCTGGAGCCTGTGGCTGGCCACATCAAGCCCTGGACATTTGCCTGCCAGTCTCTGGTCGATCTGGAGGCATGGCAATACTCCCTACAAAACCGTCTCAACAAACTTGCTCTCCATTTACCACCACCATCCCTCAAAGCAGTGGCTTCTGTCGAAGATGTATGCTCCACCCTGCCTCCTTCGTATACTTCATCCATCACGATCTGCTCTGACGCCTCTTCACCCTACCACGCGCTGACGACACCCGACAATAGTAGCACCAGCTGCTTTTCCGCCACTTCCGTCGTATCCCGGCCACGAACACGCCGCGCGGGCCCGCCACCCTCACTTTCCCGCCGCCGAGGCATCGTCTTACCGCCGTTGCTTCTCGACAAGAGCAACCTGGACTCTTTCCTCTCATGCTCCACACTATCACCGTCCACTTTGTCTTCTTCTTGCTCGAACCACACCCCACCTTGCCTCGCCACACCGCCGTCTGCCACCACGACCGTAGATCAGGAGCGCAAATTTTCGCTGGGTTGTCTTTGCGGGGAAACCAATGAAGGGGAGCAATCGCCCACGTTTCTGCAATACAAGCGACAGTTTCAGCTGTAAATGCATCCCTTCAAGAACTTCATTCACTCGTTGCGTGCAACAGGCAAAAACCGCCCATCCGCTCTGGTATATAAATTCATACATGGCTATCTCTCGTTTGTAAAAAAAAATCATATCATACCCCATCCTAATACTGCTACATATTAAATTGTGATTTTAAGCACCTATACTGAACACAAAGGAAAATATTCTCCGTGGAGTATGGAGTTCCAATACAAGAAAAAACATTGGGAAATGTGGGGACAGGAAAGCCAATCGGAAAAAAGTTGTCATACGCAGCGGGGCTTGTGACACAAAACCCAAGGTTATTTTTCCGCATAAGCGATGATCCATGGAGAAATGCAAGAAAGCAAGGGCAAACAAAGAGGCTGTGTTGTCGATAAAAACGATCGAACTTTCATTTAAACGACTCAGAGTTTTGGCAATCTCTCGAGTTTACTTTCTTCGTTCACAGAAAGGTGATACACGTAAAAGTGTTTCTGACAATAATACACAAACGTATCATGGGAAAAAAAAAAGAAAGAGAAAGTGGAAAGAGAGTTATACCGCGCTTTTGCAACAAAAAAAAAAAAAAAAAGAAAAATTTGTAGTTCTGGCTGGTTTCCTTTTTCCCTGTGTGAAGTCGCCACTCAATAAATAGACAAAGCAGTTGGGAGTATGCATGCTGTCGAAGGCTCGCCGACGCTTGGCACAACAGCAGCGACATTGGAATCCAATGATCATTCACAAGATCCGTTCTTTGCTTTCTCGGTAGCTGCGGCCGCTGAAGTAACGACAGACCCATCACCCTTGCCATTACTCGTTGACACTCATTACCCGTTAACCCACCCTCAGAAGACACAACACCAACATCAGCAACAACAGCAACAACAACAGCAACAGTCAATATCGACCTCTGCGGCGACTTCCTCTGCTCTCTTTCCTGCCACACCCTCGACTCCCCAATCCTATTCTGCTGCCACACCTTTTATCCACGAAATGCCTTCTTCCGCTGTAGATAGTAGTAAGAGTGACAACAATATCAGCACATCTAGCATGGCAACAGCAGCAACCGTCATGACACCTTCAAGGTCTCCACCGAACCACCAGACCGGAACGTCCATGATGGTACCCGCCAAGCGGGGTTATAAGTCACATGTCCCGAGTGCCTGTAAGTTTTAATAAAAATATGTACCTGTAGGCACATACGCAAACCAAAGCATTTTGCTCCGAGCAGCAGATATCTCATTCGCACTTTGTAGGTATCAACTGTAAAAAGGCCCATTTAGCGTGTGATGGTAAGTCCTGAGGTCTGCTTTTGCTAGCTACCGTCGTAACCCATGTGATTTTGGCAGTAACCAGGCCCTGTAAACGATGTGTGACACTTGGCAAGACCGACACATGTCAGGACGTCAAACACAAGAAACGTGGGCGACCGCGACTGCGCGACAAGAAATCATCCATGGAAGCCGGCATAGGAGAAAACTACGAGGTCATGTACGGCACCATACAGACACCCACCTTCAACGTCTCGCCTATGCATGATAACCGCACATCCTCACCTGCCTTTGGCGTCTCTTCTGCACCCGCTACAGCAGCCCATACCACCAGCAGTCATACTCAGTCATCCTCTATAGCCTTTATACACGAACCCATCGAGTCTTTTCAGCGTTCGCCACCTCCACCGACGGCTGTGCCGTCCAGCGCTCCTCCTCCGCCACCGCCCTCCACACCTGCGCCGACCCAGTCTCATTCCACGCATCATCAGCCGATTGCTCCTGCTACGTCCTCTGCACTTTCCCCTTCGTTTTCGGCCACAGCGTCGTCATCTTCTCTCTCCTCTACCATCCAGTCGTTCCATCTACAGCAGACCCCGCGCTTGACCTTGGACGATGCCACCTTTGATGACGGCGGTGATCTCTTCCAGCAGTGCATGATCCCGCCTTATGCACCGCCGGTACCCGCGCTTCCTTATACCCAATCACACGTACCTGAGTCGATGAGCTTACAGCTCAAGATGGACAATGCTTACGCGCAGCGGCCTGCGAGCCTGCCCTTCTCGCCGTCCTCCACAGCCTTGTTGGGATCTGGAGCGGTGAACAGCAGCACAAGCATGAATATCAAGGATTTCAATAACAGCATCATGTACCACGGGAATGCGCCAAGCGAAGATGGCTTGCGGTCGCCTTCGTCTCCCCCACCACACTGGCGTGAGCAGGAAGTTAAACAGACGCGACGCCAGTCATGGCAGCCTTCCGTACACGGAGCCCCGAGCTCACACGCCCAGACCACTCCTCCTCTTCCTGTTTCTGTTTCGCACGTAGCAGAAGCTATTGCACCCGGACAAAATGGAGATCACGAACAGAAGCATGGGCACTACCGCCCGCAGTCCCCACCTCGACAACCGCAGCGGCAGCAGCAGCATCGACGAGAGGAGGGTGCGGAAAATCAAGCGGTGACCCTGTTCATGTCAATGGAGGTGTGCTGCGCACGCGTCTCGGACCAGGTCACCTCGATGTGGGGTTATTATCCTCAAGAATTCGCGCATCGGTCGCTGTATGACTTTGTTTCGCCCAAGGACACGGATCGTCTGGCTCGGCTGCATCGCCTCTTGCTAGATAACATCACGGATCTCGCCGAAGAAAACGATCCCGACTTTTGCGGACCACCGCCGCCGACCGAGCGTACAACTGCCGACTTTTTCCACAGCATGGACGTGGCCGTGCTCTCCCAGGTGGCGAGCGGGTCGCGTACGTTCTCGGACTCGCTTCACATCAAAAAACGCTCTGGCGAGGAGGAGTTATACGAAATGTTGGTGTGTTTGGGTGGCGGGATCGGTGCTGATCTGCGCGACACGTCGTCGCTGGACAGGCTGTACCTGATTGCTCAATTCCGGAAACATAACTACGAAGTCGGCTTGCGAACGGTCGTACTGGATACCAGTTCAAGTACTTTCGGTGGCAAGCGGACAAGTAGTAGCAGCAACAGCCATGGAGACAGCAACAAAAACAATAGCAGCAGCAGCAGCGGCGGCAACAATGGGGATGGCAGACGTAGCTCGGAAGAACACAGACGAAAGCTGAGTACGAGTCCGAAGCTCCAGTCCTTCCGCAGCAATAATGGTTTAGCTCGACCCTCCTTGACGTCTTCCTCCTCCTTCCGAACTGCACCCGGCGCGGCCTCGTTCAGTCGCTCTTCCGTGTTTGATCTACGATCGCGATACGGGTCGTCGATACCCGCCCATTATGCCAGATCTTCGCACTTGAACACGGTGACGCGGATCGGATCAGCCAAGGTCAACGTGGCACCCATGACGTGTCAGCGTACAGGCAGCACCTCGCCATCCTCGACGTCGCCCCCGTCGTCTTCGTCTTCGACCTGGCAGCGGCGCATGGACAATGTATTGCCAAAAGCAAACACGAGCGGTCTTCCAAATGTGAGTCCTGCCGTGGCAGCGGCTGCGTCAAGCGGCGGCAGCGGCGTCATGCGGGGACCGGCCGCGAACCTGCCTCCGCTGAGCGGCGCACGCGAGTCCAATAATCCTTATTCCACGCTGGCCTACCGGTTTGCACCCATCGCAGCCGCCAAAACCGCGACGGGATCACCCCAAGGCGGGCCAAACGTCACGCATCCTACGACCCAGTACTTTTTGCAAACCTCGAGCAGCACACTCAACGCGGCGGCCTCTGCAGCGCAGTATGGCACGCGACGGAACAACATGCTGTTCGGGTCTAATATGGCTGACAACGACCGAGCGTCAGGCAAGACGGATTCGAACCGTAAAGTAGAAATGAGTATACGCTCCTTGTTGTGTTAGACCTTTCTTTTTTGTAAATAAGACATAATCGGTTTGACATCATTCTTGCAGCTTTTTTTCTTTTTTTGACCACTTTTTTTTTTTAAAAAAAAAAATATCCCTCTTTTTGGCTTCCCCTCTCTCCCTTTCCTCTCTCTCTCTCTATATATCTCACACACACACACACACACACACCCAAACACACGCACACGCACATTTACAGACTCGAGTGCCCCCATTTCTTCCATGTCTGAGCATAGCATTGCACCCGTCAAGATAAGCCAATCAAACACGTTGAGCTTGGAGGAGTATCGCGCACGAAAAGTGGCGCTCGTGACAGGTAACACCGACACTGGGGTTGGTGTGGAGAAAACGCGTGCCACTCGAATTCACTTATGCCGCGTTAGGTGTCACGGGCCAGGATGGGTCTTATTTGACCGAGTTTCTCTTGGACAAGGGCTACCACGTCCACGGCATCATTCGTCGGTCCTCTTCCTTCAACACAGGTCGTATCGAGCATATATACAAGGATCGCCACGATCAAGGCAAGTCACGAGTTGCAACAGAAAGGCTCCAGCCGCAACAGCTGATAATACATCTGTAAAAATGTTGCTATGGAAACAGATGTCAAGTTTTTCCTTCATCACGGCGACCTGACTGATTCCACGTGTCTGGTGCACATTATCTCGCAAGTCCAGCCGACCGAGGTCTACAACTTGGCCGCACAGTCCCACGTCAAGGTATCGTTTGACATGTCCGAGTACACCGGCGACGTCGACGCTTTGGGTACGCTCCGGTTGTTGGATGCGATCCGCACCTGCGGGTTGACGGATCGCGTACGTTTCTACCAGGCGTCTACCTCGGAGCTCTATGGCAAGGTCGTCGAGACGCCTCAAAAGGAGACAACGCCCTTCTACCCACGTTCACCGTATGGCGTCGCCAAACTGTACGGCTATTGGATCACGGTCAACTACCGCGAATCTTACCATATGTATGCCTGCAATGGCATCTTGTTTAACCACGAATCCCCGCGGCGTGGACGCACGTTTGTGACGCGCAAGATCACACGAGCGGTGGCCGACATCCATCTGGCGAGACAGGAGTGCCTGTATTTGGGTAACATTGACGCGCAGCGCGATTGGGGCCATGCACGTGACTATATTGAAGGCATGTGGCTCATGCTGCAGCAAGACACGCCCGAGGACTTTGTGCTTGCGACAGGCGAGACGCACTCGGTGCGCAGCTTTGTCGAAAAGGCGTTTGCGGTGACGGGTCGCAAGATCAAGTGGGAGGGCGAAGGCGTGGATGAGGTGGGCAAGGATGCCGAGACGGGCAAGGTTCGCGTGCGCATCGATCCTCGGTACTTCCGCCCTGCCGAGGTCGAACTGCTCCTGGGCGACCCTACCAAGGCAAAGGATCTCCTTGGCTGGCAGCGCAAAGTCTCGTTTGACGAGCTGGTCACCGAAATGGTCGTAGCGGACATTGAAGGGTAAGGCTGAAGCACGGATAGATCAGGTCTATGTACTGCATTGCTCATAAGGGATACGTCTGTACGCCAGGTCCTTGAAGAACGATACATATAACTAAAGAATGGAAGCTGTGCAACATCTTGCCTGTCAGTGTATGTATATTCAGTTCAATACAGTACAAGTGATTCTTGGATGAGTCTCATGGCAAACGGCTAGCATCCGAAAGATATAGGTACTTTTTGATAGGATCCGCTATTATCTTTCGCAAATGCTATAGACCAAGTATATAGCAGCAACGTCTGACAATCACGCCAGAGTGTTTGCTGAGTGAGAGAAAATAAATTGGGAACGAAGTCAGTTTTTTGAAGTCACTGCCAAAGAACAAACTCCTTTCAAGCGTGTGCGTGAGTTTGTGTGTCTCTCGACTGGGAATGTACAGAACAGGACGGTAAGTTGTCCCATTTCCGCTCGTGTGAGACCTTCCAGTCATCTCAACTCTCGATTAGCTTTTCGTCATCCACTCCCAAGGCAACGGCCTCGACGCGTTGTCAGAAATGCCTGCAATTTGGCCACTGGGTAAATCGCATCTCTTCTCAAAAGACAAGATTGGACCGATCTAACCAAAACGACTAGACCTTTGAGTGCAAGAATGCGCGAAGCTTCAAATCGCGGCCGACACGCACCCAACAACTGGATAAACCTGTCAAGCTGCACGCACCCGAGATCCCCAAAGAACTGCTGGGTCGACGTGGTCTTGCTGACAAGATCTTGGCCGACAAGAAGAAGAAACGAAGAAGCAGGTAAGGCTTCAAAAAACGCATAGCGTCTTCAAGGTACTGACGTTGGTATAGAAGCAGCAGCAGTAGTAGTAGCGACAGCAGCAGCAGCAGTAGCAGCAGTAGCAGCAGCGGTAGCAGTGACAGTGAAAGCGACAGCGACAGCAGCAGCAGCGGCAGCAGTAGCAGCAGTGGCAGTGAATCGGATAGCGGTAGCAGTGTTAGCAGCCGGGGTCGTCGTGGTCGTCGTGGCAGCAGCAAACGACGAAGCAGACGTAACCGTTCGCCCTCGGTGTCCAGCCGTAGCAGCAGCAGCAGCAGCAGCAGCAGCAGCAGAAGCAGAAGCAGAAGCCGATCGCTTTCACGCAGCGTGTCGCCTCCCGCCAGACGCACCCGACGAAGCCCGTCCGTGAGCGTCTCTCCTCCTCGCTCCCGTGGACGTAGCAGACGCTCTTATAGCAGCAGCCGTAGCCGGTCTCCACCTCCACGCGGTCGCTCCTCTGCCTCCGCTCGCGGCCGTAGCAGCTTTGAAAGGAGAGGAAGCGTGTCCGTGAGCCGCTCTCGCTCACCTCTCTCGCCCCCGCCTCGTGGCGGTGGCAGCCGAAGACGCTCTCCTAGCCGCTCCCCATCACGTTCGCGCAGCCCGCCGAGACGCGGTAGAAACAGTTCGATCCGTCGACGCCGCTCGCCCTCCGTGTCTTATTCTCGCTCTCGCTCTCGCTCTCGTTCGCGGTCATTGACGCCACCTGCACGAGGCAGACGGGGTCGCTCGCCGTCGTATTCGCGCTCTCGCTCCAGCAGCCTGGGCCGACGTCCTTCTCCCAAACGCCATCGGGCATAAAGTCATCGATGGCGGGCCTCTCATCCAACACACATCATTCCCCCAGTTCCAGTGATCACACTTGTTTCCAATCCAAAAAAGAAAAGCCCAATCTCTATTATCTATAAACTTTTTTTTTTTTCGTTTTCTTTTGCTATTTGCATGCTGTAGAATCGAATGTATGTGATGGGTTTACAGAATGCCCCACAGGTCTTCCACTGCACCGGCCATTTTGCCACATGCGACGGAAGCAGAGAGCGAGTACTCGGATACACCAATCTTGTCGTCGACGTAAGCATCGGCAAAGTCATCGGTACCGTGTGCCATGGCACCCACAACGACCACGATGTTCTTGTCTTCCGGGATCGTAGGCAGATATTCGCTCAATCGGACGGCGGGTGCATCCCACGAGAGGGCTAAATATCGAGGTAAGGTAAGAATGCACACTGGCATGATGGGAGGTATCCCACTTACCAATCTTGTGGCTGTTGGTAGGAAGGTACTTTTCGATGGGGTTTTCAATGACACGCAAGAGCTTTTCGTTGCCGTTGACAGCACGAATGCTCAATTTGTGGAGAAGCTGAACCATGAGACCGGCGAAACGTTTAAAGGTACGCGGGATACGGATGTGAGGGTTGACTTCGATAAGCACGTTCTTCTGGGTATGGATGTAGACTTGGAGAAGACCCGCCTTGTTGATCGGGCTGTCGAGGAGTGTCAAAAGGCACTGTCCATGACGAGGTTAGAATACATGCAAATGAAAACGGTGCGTCCTTCGGGTGAGAGCCGGATCGTACCTGGTGCGTGATATCCGGACGAGCTTCGTACGCTTCTCTGCCATTCTTTTTCAAAATGTGCAAGTGATCGTCGACGTTGAGAAGCTGGTAGCTGCCCTCCTTGGCCTTGCCGACCTTGAGGGTCTCGAGGGTTGCTTGCTCCAATACGACGATTAACCGACGGGTCTTTTCTTTTTCGGCATTGGTCTTGGGCACCTTGGGCGCCTGGGGAATCATGTGCTTGTCGACATTTCGTACATCGCCCACCTTGATACGCTTCTGCTGCTGCTGCTCCTCGCTCTCCGTCGATCGTTTCGTCGTTTCACCCATTTGTGGCCAAGAGAAAAGAAGGTTTGAACAAAAAGAGAGAGAAAAAAAAAAAAAGGAAATGGAATTGGCGTAGACCAGTTGAATTTGCATGAAATAAATCGCAAGCCACACACACACAGCTCTTCACAGCACTCATTCTCGTACATACAGATAACTTCCACCCTTTCTCTCTTCCCCATGGGGAAACGAAAGCATGAACATGGCGATAGGAAGGATATCAAGAAGAAGAAAAAGCACAAGCATCGACATCATCATGCGCTTCATTCGACGCCTATCCTTCAATTACCCTATGAAATCCTCATGGAAGTGTTCGTTCTGTCGAGCAATCCAAACCTGGTTGTCGTGAGCAGGCACTTTTATTCGATGCTGCAGCACTGCTCCGAGCGAGACAAGGTGCGGTGGCTGCTGTATCGGCACGAAGGCAACTGTGTGCAGGCTGCACGGGGGAGCCTCCGCTTTCCCTTTGTCACACCCCGCCTGCTCAGTCTGTTTGACAGCCTCCACCAGGAACCGGTGCCACTCGACGACGTGGCTCTGCCGCCGCACCTGTTCAAACCACCCGTCGCACTCGACTTCCTCCAGCTCCTCCTCAGCCGTAAATGCTCACCCTCCAAACCCAAAGGATACCCCCTCGTCAAGGCCGCCCAGCTGAACGACCTCCGCCTTGCCAAGCTCCTCGTCGCCCACGGCGCTGACCCGGCCGCAAAAGATAACTTTGCCCTCCGTATCGCAGCCTGCAACAACAACCGCGACATGGTCCTCTATTTCCTCAACGATCTCCGTCTCTCGCCCGACGAAGAAACCTTGCGTGTTTGCATCCAGCGCGATATTTGGCCCATGGTCGACCTTCTTGTCCAGCACGGGGCTGTTCCAGATATGGCCACCGTCCTTGGCTTTTCATAATACATACATCTTAGTATTTATCACTTGCATTTGCTTGTTTGTTTCTTCCTTGCCTTCTTTTGTTTTGTAATCATTTGCATTTTTCATTAAGGAAAAAGGAAGAGAAAAAAAATAGAGACGGAAAGGGAAAGCATAGATAGCGAATACGAAAGTGAGACTAGACTATCAGGTGCGTGCGGTGATGAGAAGAGCAAAAGTGTAGAAAGATGAGATAAAAAAAAAGTGACAATAGAGCTGAGCGAGAGCGAGAGAGAGGGAGAGAGAAAGAGAGAGAGAGTGTGTGTGTGTACATACGGATGAGAAGAACAGAGGAAAGGGAGATGAACAGCGTGATCGAATCAAGACGACTCGCCGAGCGATCGTCGTGCTTCTTGTTCTGCTGCCGCCCTGTCCTCGATCTGCCCTTGCCATCCCTTTTCGCTTTCCAGCCATTCGTGCCATCGTGGCTGCTGTCGCATGCCCAGTTTTGCTCGCTGGGCGGGTCGTTTGCGAAGGAAGGCGTCCTCGGTATCGATAATGTAGAACATGTGGTACGTGTCCTTGCTGATCTTGTACTGCATCCCTTGATACATATAGCTGTCATCGTCCGCATTCTTTTCGTCCTTCTCCCCCTCCTTCAAGTTACGCTTCATAAACCGTTTCTGCATCCGGTCTTGTTTGACCCCTTCTGTCGGTATGTTGAAGTCCGCGTAGTTGGTGACGTATTGGTTGTAGGCCACACGTGCATCGGTCTCGAGGACGTAGTCATCTGTTCCCAGCAACTGGATGGTCAACACCCGTTTACCAAGATCCTACAGACAGCGATAAGAATGATGACACCGACAGAGTATGTTCCACAACTTACAAAGACAAAGGCGAAGATGCTTTCGTTTGGCTCCAAGTACTCTTGCTCTGCCCGCATCTTGTAGGTCGCAAGCTGTTGCGTGTTCGGTGGATTCTCCAGGTCACGGAACATCTTGAAGAGGTCCACCAGTTGTCTTGTGGACGCATCCGACATAATTTGATGCAGCTAGCAAAGTGTCAGCCTCCCTTTTACTTTCTCGAATACGCCATCCACGAACACTTACATGTCGGATGAGGAGCATCACAAGCTTATCAATCGTGAATATTACGTAGGCCTTCTTTCCATAGATATAGCGTGCGCATTCTTCGTACACCTGCTGGTCCACCGCGCTTTCAAAGAAGACGTCAATCAGGTCCAACATGGCGTTATAGTAGCCGTTGCTGAAATCCATGCCAACACCTGTCCCAAAAGCATAAGAGCTCACAGAGTTGCTTCCATTTCCAAGGCCACTTACCATTGACGGTCACGTTGGTCAGACTCAGATCTAAGGCAGCCTTGTTGGCTTTCTTGGTTTTATCTGGATGGTCTTTGTAATCGTTGTCGACGTTCTTTAAGGTTTGCAGTCGGTTGTATGCCATCTAACAAGTACCCATCGTCAGCCGTGAACCGAGATATGTCTACCTCCAGACGTACCTGATACAGTCGCATGAAGCAATAATAGGTAGAGTTACCGAAAAAGGTAATGCTGGGACGCTCTTTCCTTTGCTCTTCGCGTGCGTCGTCGCCTTCTTCCGTCTTTATACGTACGTCGCCCATGAGCACGTCGCCATCCACGTCAAAAAGCAGCGGTATAAAGGTATCCAGGAATGCGCGCAAGGCGTCGCAATGTTCTGGATTGTATACTTCTTGTCGCTCCAGGAAAGAGATAATGAGGCGGGTGATGTCATGAAAGACGTGACGATCGTTAAACTCGAACGAGAACTGAGGTGGGTGTCGACTGCCTCCATCGTATACAAATTTTTCTTTGGAAGGCTGTTTCCGCTTGACCTGGTCGGCCTGGCTGTTCCGTATGTTTTCGATTTCGGCGAGCATGTTCTTGGAGGACATGATCTTTTTATCATTGTTCTTGAAGGTCACACCCTGGTAATCAAGCGCCTTGTAATAGTTCTTGGCTTCCACTTCACGCCAGATTTTGTTCCACTCACGCTGTGCTCGCTTCCATTCGTCGTCCTTTTGCTTGAGGCGTTTCAACAGCAAAGGTACGGTCGGCACAGGGTTGTTGTGGATCAAGTCGATCACCTCGCGGCCTCGATCGTTGCCATATATCTTCTTGATAATGTGCTGGTATATGGCCTTTGAGGGCCCGCCAAGACCAGGGGGCAGTTGATACTCGATCTTCTCCTCTTCGCTCATGACCGATATTTTCTTTACCACGGGTTCCAGGAGCGCGATCGTGTTCAAATTCGCTTCGATACTCAGGTCGTAGTCATAGCGCTCCTCTTCCACACGATGGAGTGCCTCTTCAAAATGGTTCTTCTTGGATGTCACATAGCTGTTCTCCTCGCTGGCCCACCGTGGATGGGAGACGTACTCGTCGTTTAGCACCTCACGACACAGATTATCGCGGCCAGAGCATGTCTCCTGCTGCCACTTTTCAGGAATGCATCGGTAACTTGGTCCATAGGGCTTGCAGTTGGCCAAGTTGGGCTTCTCGGTCGGCTCGTTCTCAATTATGGTGTCATCCTTCGGGTTGTAGCCCACCAGACGCTTGAACCAGTCGAAAAGTTCGTGGTTGCCACCAATGAAGCTCTCCACACGCGCGACGAGCAGGTTTTGATCGAGGATCTGCCGGCTGAATAGGTTGAGGAGCTTGAGGAAAGCGCGATAGGTTCCGCGGTGGCCGATGTATTTCTGGACGCGGTCAAAAAATTCTGCTTCCTCCGCTGACATGGTGGCCCGTGCGGAGGTTTCAAAATCAGTGTCATCCATACCCGATCTGACGTTTGACAGCTGGACTTCCATCTTGTGATGTATTTTAGAGCGCTATGGGACACGTTTGTTACTATCTTGGCACGTTGTCGTCACATAAGTCTGTCACCCCTTACCTTGGAGAGATTCGCGCTCGAAATGGAACCAATGCGCTTCTTTCTGCTGCTTGTGCTGGGGGGAAGGCTAGGCACCATCACAGAACCACGTTTGCCCGTAACACCACCGAACAAGGCGGCCATACCTGCACCTCCTCCTGCACCGGATGTCTCTGGCAAGAATTGCTTGAATTCATCCAAGAGATCTGCAGCACCATTAAAGAGGTCCTGAACCTGTGCATAGACTTCCTGGATAGGTTTTTGCTCTTTCTGATAAGTCTGGAGTATCTCGAGAAATTGCTTGTAGGTGTCTGGCTCGCCTGCAAACCGGTTTTTGATCTTATTGACGTAATTAATGGCGTGATTGAATTCAACCGGGGCACGTCGGCCGCCTGTGTCTTCCCGTTGCGGCATACTGGGACGATGATAGACATTCTGAGGTGGCATAGGACGACCGTAGCGTTGTTGTTGGTGTTGTTGATGTTGCTGGGATGGGGGTTGCTGCGCATAGGATGCGTAATAGCCGCCTGGCGCGGTGCTCGGCATAAGATTGAGGGGCTCAGCGCCTGAAGTAGTGGTTGTCCCGGTGGGTGTAGTGACTTTGATAACGTCGCGACCACGTTCGTCGGCATAGCATTCGATCCGGTAACCGGGAGGAAGAAAAGTGTTGAAACCAGAGATAAGAGAGGAGTGGCCGTGGAATAGAGAAGAAACGCGTTCAATTACGCCTGGGGTGTCGATGCTATCGAATCCGAGAGAGAGAGAGTTAGCTAGCAAACGAGATACAGGATGAGGCTACTTGCGTTTGGCTTTTAAAGTCCTTCATGATATCAAGGAAGCGATTGTAGATTTCTGGCTGTTCTGAGAACTGGATTTTGACCTGGTCCAGGTAGGTCAGGGCATCCTTGACATTGAGCGGGCGGTAGCCGTTGGTGGAAGCGGAAGAATGGGTGGATTGCTGAGAAGGGTCTTGCTGCTGCTGCGGTTGTTGAGGGTGTTTTGGGTGATAGATGGCAGGGCTGGCAGGAGAGCGGTGGGAAGCAGGAGCAGGAGGAGCAGCGGGAGCAGCGGGAGAAGAAGTCACGGGCGAAGACGACGTTGGGGCGGAGCCAGAGGCGGCAGAATCAGCGAGCGGGTGCACGGCTTGACCATCCATACTCACGCTTGGGCTCCGTGCGGCTCCAAAACCCTGGCTCTGGCTCTGGCTCTGGCTCTGGCTCTGGCTCTGGCTCTGACTTGGGGTTTGGCTTGCGCTTTGGCTTTGTGCACGAGGTTGTGAAGCTAATGGCCCTGGCATTGGGTACATGGACCGCTCAGTCCCGGTGGAAGCCAACGACGCGTGTGCTGTGGGCGACGCTGCTTCTGTGACTACGCTTCGAGATGGCGGATCTTCTGATGCGTGCGCAGACGGTACAGGGGCCGGGCTGTTGCTGTGTCTATAGCCAATTGAGTACTCCGGAAGCTACCTTCGGGTGGCGCTTGCTTACCTGGCCAACAGGTGCGATGCATCCTCAGCTGCCATTGAAAGTACGGAGATTTGGGGGGACGAAGGGTGACGACTTTTTCTTGTGGTTGTTGAACGCGAACAGGCGTGGGAAATGGGTTATTAAAGAACGCGTGAGAGGTGCGGTAGCAGGTGGTGGGGTATGGGCTAGGACAGCTGCGTAGAGTAGCAGAGAGTGGCAAATGAGAGAAAGGTGGGGTTCGCGTTCACGATCGTCAAATCAGGCGAAAAGGAGACGAAAAGCGGCAGTCCCTTCCCTTGACCTTCTCTGGTTTACAAAATTACAAACTGAGACCGAATATTCATCCCATTTTCCCAAAATGTTGTCTCTTCTCTTTCCCTGGTGTCGTTATCGTTTTCTGCCGCAATACAACCCTTTCATTCATGTACGTGAAATCTTATAAATCGGTCGGCATTGAAGAAACGAGTGAATCACGCCACTATGTACGCAAGGAATCCATTCTCTGATAAGACCACATGTTTTATTTTGTCCTCTCCTGAGCACATACGTGAAATGAAAGAGTTTATGGCACGTGATAAGTGAGAGAAGGGAAGAAGGAAAAAAAAAAAAAAAGATGACCTCCCTCTTCTATCACAGACGGGTCATGCTGCTGAGCCCGGGGCGATCACATCCGCGAGTGATACGACTGCTATGTCATGTTGAAGCCTGATCACTCATTTGAGGTCTGCAAGGCAGATACTTTTTGATACTGACTCCCATGATCTGAAGTCGTTCTCCATATATAAAGCTTCGGCGTTCGTCTCTTTCGCACGACAGACAATGCAACTGTTATTCTGGAGAACTTTACTTTCGGAGGAGGCATCTGTGAAGAAGGATTCATCATATGGCACCAATTCTGACGCTGCATGTCGAAGCAAAGAGCGACGACTACGACACTTGGTGCAAGCCTATACCATCATGCGCGGCCGCGAATCGCGGGGCATGCCTGTACGCCTGATTCCTTCTTACCTTGCGCTCTAGACATAAGAATGCTGTCCATGAGCGTCTATTCCATATCCTAGCTCATGCATATTATGCTGTAGATGCCTTACCAGGGACGCCATTGATCTGTACGACAAACCACCGGATAGGCAGTACACAGTATTTTTGTTGTAGATGACGTCAACGTAAAACGCATAAAATCTTCTCTCAATTCTCTACCACAATGGCGGGTATTATATGCAAGTCTGTTACAAACCAAATCAACCAAAACTGCTGCGCAAAAAAAAAGTCTCTTCCGGTTTTTTCACACCTGTGTACATCGTTGTCATAAAAGAAAACAGGCGATATCCATCCTTCGCGCCCAGAGAAATGAATAATACCTATCAACACATGCATGGATGGTGCCTGACGCGATGCCTGCTCGTACCCGCCGGCACACTTGCAGATGAATGCCTTCGCTTCGTGATGTTTACGGAAAAGATGTACGTGACGACAAATCATATTGACAGACAGAGTCATTTATTTCTATCTGACTGTGCTGTCTTTTTACCCAGGCCGGACACGCCGATAGTCTGCACTGCAACCGCTGACATGTTACGAAGTGTTGTCACGCCTGTCGAGAGGCTTGACTTGTTCGTGTTTGTGGTCGTCCGAGGTCGCACCACGACGCAAGCGATGACTAGAGACACCTTCGACACAGGCGTGGAATGGCACATACTAGTGCATGACATGGAAGTTCTTGGCTCTGGCTGTCCTTCCGTCATACAAGTCGCCAACGAAGAAGAGGAGCGTAACCGACGATTCGATCAGTATAGTCAAACTATTCTCAGCTTGGACGGTCCTCCCCCTGACCAATCGGAAATCACTTTTTTCAGTAGCCAAGAACTGGAACAAATGGACCGTTCCCACCACCCTACTAATATCAATGAATCCAGAAGTCCCTATATGGTATTCACTGAACAGGAGACTCTGGGTGAAGGAAACGACTACTTATTTTCTTTCGATACTACTGAATGGACTGAGACAGACGTGCCTGCTACCATTGATCCCTCTACGATCACTTGTCTCACGAACGCAGCTTCCCCTGTCACGGCCATCAACGATTTGGACCCAGACGACCTGCTCGATGTTTCTACTCAAACTACACAGTAGCTACAGTTATCGATTTAGCAACACAAGTCACGAAAGAGCTATGACAAACAAATAAATCAGCGAATCACGATACAATATTCCGGCTGATAAAAGCTTAACAGACTGCGCATCATCATATGCAGCTAGTGGTGCCGCTGAAGTTTCATATGAAATACGTTACTGAGTTAACTTCTGTATCCCTCTGATGTGTGCTACGGCGGATATGCATGTATTTTAACCATCTATATAATATGACATGCACGTAAACAATATATAGCCTGCTTTGTGTATGATTCCATGACATTGAGTACAATATATAGGTATTGTATACTGGGTAATTCAATGTGAAATTCATATAGTGCGGATTGATGGAAAATCTTATTCAGTCGAATGTGAAAGAAAAAGGGAGTTTCCTGCCAAAGAAAAGTTCCATAGCATGACGAGAAATATACTGTATGCGATAAAGAGGATACTCAACGAAGAGGCTAATTGCTTGTGTTGATACTCAGGCCAGAGTTCAAATGCATGGGGGATTTCTCGAGGAAATCTCGAATGCTTGTAGGGTAAGTGCTGCCATTTATGGTAACTGGGTCAGCATCTTACAATGCCTTGCGGGGAGTGTCACGATCCTTCTTGACTTCGCGTAGCAAGAGACGCTCATCACGTTCCGTGAGCTTTCTGGGGCGTCCGGAACCTTCTTTTCGCTCGTGGTGTCCATATTGCTCGTGGTCAGCAATGGCCTGATAAATGGTCTTTCGTGACACATTTAGTTCATTGGCGATTTTCGTGATACAAGTGTTTTTGCGTTTACAAATACACAAATTGGTGGAATAAAATACACTTTTTAATTCCGCCAATTTGTGTATTTTTTAAACGCAAAACACTGTATTCCAGCCAGCTTGCTTGAAGGCGACAGCTTTAGCTTTATCGGCAGTTGTGAGAACCATTATAAACGTGAGAAAATTGGAGAGTTTTATTGGCCTCTTTTCAAAAAAACGCTTTTTTTCTATTGAGCAGGTTTCTTGTCCCCTCGCCTTGCGGCCACAACCCTCCTACACTCTATGATTCTCTATTTTTCTCTATTTTTCTTCGTATATTTTATTCAATACACCGATATCTTTTCAACAGCTGAAGTCATATCCTATTGTCTCCGTTGGAACAGCCTTCTCCATCGACAAATACAAGCCGCTACCTTGTTCTCAAGAGACGCATAATTCCGCTTGACACTTTTCTTTTATCAGAGACGCATAATTCCTCTGGCCTTTTTCAACTTCTCTTTCTTTTTTCACGAACCTCGAACGCGTCAAACACATCTCTGTGGTTTGACTGGTGTTCACACGTAAACAACACCGACCTATCAAACTCGGTGTTCAGGAACCTCAAAGCCATGCCAACCCACAACGGGAAGATAGTACGACTTTTGACGGCGGGAGTACCGACCTTACGAAGGATTGAATGGTGAAGATCGATTTCAAGGATACCTACACAGTTGCGCCCATGCATAATGAGATCGGTAATGAGATCGGTAACATCGGTAATGAGATCGGTAACATCGGTCCATGAGCCTAGAGTGCTGTGATCATTTCTAACTGCATCGAAAATTTTCACAGTTGGGGGAGTTGCCTTGCCGAAGAACTTGTTGCGCCAAAACGTTAACATTAATAGGAGCTTGAGAGCCCATGAAACAATCTGCTAACCGTCCGGCCCAGGTGTCATCCCTGGCCGCTTTTCATGAGTTACCGACGCGTCCCTGATACACGTCGCAGCCCGATCCCGCTCTTTGTGAGCAGCTTCCCACTTTGGCCCTTCCGATTTTTTTTGCCAGGTCCTGGACGAAGAAAGGAGGACCATTGTGGACCGCTATCCAGCGATCCACGGCGTTAAATACACACGATTCCTGAAGCAAGTCGTCGATTTAACCGTGGTAAACGACGGGAAGATAACGGCCTTCGCACCTTTCAATACGCCGCTTCTGGCATTCTTCGTCCTCTGGACGTCCTGACGCATTCTCTGTTGTCTTTGATTCCCGAGCAAGATCGAGACCGTATTTTTGCAATGCTCAATGATGTTCGCACTATGGTTCTGCACGCCTGCGGTACGGCCAACGCCTCACGTAATGAGTTGGCCACGCGGGCTATCAATCCTTCCTTCACTGTAACCAAAACTCACAAGAATACACTATGTATCGCACAGCATTTCAAGAATCCCTGGCACAGCAGACTGTCCTCCAAAAGATTGTGCGTGAGGCGTACTCTTTTTTCGGGACTCCTTCACACGCACCTGGAGGACTTGCAAGCTCCTCCACGCGATGCCCCGTCAACGACAATCCCATCTTCCGGCGCCAACCACCAGCAGGAACCGGTCAGTCCGGAACCAGGGCGCGTCCCGCTCTCAAAACCAACACCGTCCCGACACTCTCCCAACTCCCGCCAACATCAGCAGGGGGCCGCCTTCAACATTTTCATCTCGCCTGGCCCCGTCTAACAGGCCACCGCTGGCTACATTCGGTAGTCAAGGAAGGTTTCAAGATCCATTTCCATCGAGAACTACCACTCTCCCTCTCTGCGCTACTGACAGTCCCATACAGTCAGGAACAACGACAGCTTCTCCGCAAAGAAATCAACGAGCTGCTGATCAAGCGTGCTATCGAACCAGCCCTGGACACGTCGGTGCTTCAGCAACCGTATGTTTGTAATCCCCAAGCGCAACGGCGGCCACCGTCCCGTCTTCATCGGCACCTGTGGTTGATGTTGTGGATGCCCTCACAGGCCATTTTGAGGAACTATCGATCAAGAAAACGGCTGTGAACCGGTTCATGACCGCGGAATGCGGCCTACTGAAAAGAGTTACTCTGCATCCCGAGGCGCGCAATTCTCCCGCAACAATCGAAAAGCGCGTCGCATGGGCGAAGAAATGGGCTGCTACCGACCTTGACGTCGTCATGAACTGCGTATTTATTGATGAAGCTGCTTTCAACATCAATTTGCGTCGCCCATACGGCTATGCACCTGTTGCAAAGCAGGCAGTCGTCGAAACCAAGACGACAAGAGCAGTGTCACGCACAATTCTCGGGGCGATCTGCGCCCCGGGCTTAGTTCAGATCAGCATGCGGAAGACACTTCCAAAGAAAGCAGCAGCCGAGAAAAAGCGTAAATTTAGCACTGGTACAACGAAGGCAACTGGACGAGGCGGTACGCGCACGCACCATTACCTGTCTTTTTTGGAGGATGTCATGAACGTCATGGACGAGCACGTAGAATTTCAAAACTACTATCTCGTCATGGATAATGCGCCGATCCATCCGTCCGCTGAAATTGAGGAGCTTATCATGAGCCGTGGATATCGGTGCGTGTATCTACCACAGTATCCTCCTGAGTTCAACCCTACTGAGCAATACTGGTCTGCTGTCAAGAGTTGAAAAGCGAGGAGCTTTTCTCGGACCGGATCAAGGAGGCCTGCAACTCGGTTAGATCACCTGTACGGCTTTGTCCGTCAATCACATAATCGCATAGACGATTGTTTATATGGAAGATCTATATAGACTTCTTGAGCTTGACAATATATATTACTTAGCGCGACACTGAACTCATTTAATCTGATACACTGAGGCAAAAATCTAGCGACACTCCAAATTTGGATTTGGCTCACTGCCAAGCGACTCCTGGCCTCAACTCCAGAGACACTTGAGCTCAAATGCAGCGAAACTCCATTCTAAAATCACGAAATTCCAAATCTCTTGGTGGGAACACTCAGAATGTTTATAGGCGCACTGGATCGCGGAACGACTGTAGCCTAGAAAACCTCTACTTTTGTACCCTTTTCCCCGCATTGTCCCAATTCGCATTCCGGACCTACAAGTGCCTTGGCCCATACTACCTTAATCGCCCTACTACATTAAGCGACGCAACACGACCTTATCGCCCACACAAGGTAACTATTCACACACCTATAGCACCCCTATACAACCTATAGCGGCTATCCGGCGTCGTTTTGCTGGCTGTAGTTTCTCTCAAGCATCATTGACGTCTGTTTGCGACCCGTTCCTGCGCAAATCGCCTACCAAACGCGTTTACCTCCCGGGCTACTGTGGATGTAAATCACTTCACTGTATGACATCTCACAAATTTTTTCCGTATGACTGCCTTACTACATGAACCCCGGATCCATCCGCCATGTGCCTGAGCTCTAACAGTTGCTCACTCTTCGCTAAAGGCGCCCCTCCTCGCCCATGGCTCAGCCGTCTCTGGACCTCGCATCCGCGCTCCAATACCTGGCCCATCTGGACTCTTCCGCCTCGTCTTCTTTGTCCCATATGGATTCTAAGACAACCTTCTTGCTGGCGGCCGCTGCCTTTCTACACCCTTCTGATATCCACCAATTGCAACTATCTCGATGCAGATTGATTACCAAGACAAGACCGGTTTCACTTTTACATCCTGGCCCCCAAAGGGGCTCGTGTGGGCCGCCGAATCATGAAAGTTCTTCTCGTCCACCTCTTGCACATTGATTACGGTCTTTACCCGCTATTTGCTCTTGAGGCTTTTGCGTGATTACCCCGCGGTCTCCGCAGGACCCGCGGAAGCCCTGATTGTAAAAAAAAAATCTCCACCTTTCGTCCCCAGTTACGGTTTCCACCATGGTTGGGTTCGGCGACTCTTAGGTCGCTCCGTATCGACCTCGCAGCAACTAGACTCTAAGCCTTCCCGACCTTCTTTACGTACGATCGCGTCCCACTTGACCATGGTTTACGGCGCGTCCTGGACGACGTCCTTGTCACGAGCAACTGGTCCTCCCACCCCGTATCTGACAACCATTATCACTGATCTCGGCAATTTGGTGACAGTCTTTCACCTGTGTATACTCCTGGCCCCTCAGGCACCCATTGGACCCTTCCTGATGTGTCAACTTCTCCATTTCTCCCTTTCTTCCTTTCTTCCTTACTTCCCTTCGTTTTTGTTTTTCCAATGCTCATTTTGCCGCTTCTCTGTGCTACCTCAGCCCTTGCTGGTTTCTGTTTCGCGTCTGTTGGGCTCAATCGACTGTCCTGATTTATCGTCAGATAATTGTCAGGACTAGCCGAACCAGAACTCACAAGGATCTCTCCCTTTCTGTTGTTTCCCCTCCCATTCGTACCTGGTCGCGCTAGATGCTCGATGCCTATACATCACACACATAGGCTCTATTTTATCTAGAAAGGGAACTTTTATTGGACCTGTTTCTTCGCTAATAAAAACTAAGAGAGATAATCGCAGCACTGTTCTAGTTCAGCTATCCGTAGGACTAGCTCACAAATGTCAGATTCATTATGTTTATGTTTATGTTTATGTTTATGTTTATGTTTATGTTTATGTTTATGTTTATGTTTATGTTTATGTTTATGTTTATGTTTATGTTTATGTTATGTTTATGTTCACATTTATGTTCACGTTCATTATGATGTTGAATTAACCCGCAAAGAGGGGAAGAGCAGGGTGAGCAGGATTATAAGCATTGATATCAAGGTGGAGAAAAAATGATACACGCAGCGACGCAATTGCAACAGTTACTTTGAGGAAGGTGACTTGCTGATTCGATAATAACTTGCTTTCAGACTGGCACTGTTGCCATATTCTTTAAAAATTCCTTCCTTACGGCCTTGGCTCCAGCACCCACTCCAGTCCATACGTCCTCCTCTGTGGGTCTGTTTGTATCGCTCGACAAAGTTGAAAAGATCGTTGGCGCTGGTGGTGCTGGTGCTGGTGGAGGCATCCTTATTCGATTTTTGCTGCGGCGACATGGTGATAGGCGCCGGTTCTTCCATAGGTGTCACATTTCCAGGAGAATCCTGTGATTCGTATTGGTCATACCGTCGCTTCAGGTCCGTGCTGTATAAGTGACCGGCTTCTGCGTATTTAATAGCCTTTTTGGGTTCGGTAGTGATCGCTTTTGCGATCTTGGCAAACTGGGATCCTGTAGCTTCACATATCGTGACCAAAGCATTCGATCTGCTGTTTTCTTCTTTGAAGTCCGCCTTGCAGATGTCCTTCGCAAGCCGATATAGCAGCTGGATTGTTGGGTCGTCCCATCGATCAATACTTATGATGCTTTGCTGGCCTGAAGTAAGAAAGTGGACGAACGCCACGACAGGATCCAATGGCTGGGTGCCATCAGCAAGCACCAATGTATCGATCGAGGTTTTCGACAACAAAAAGCAATGTCTGGTCCAGTGAGTGCAGGCCGTTTCAAGGCAAAACGGCATATCTTCTGTCGGCGTAAATCCGTTCGCCAGAGTTTTAGAGCCGATTTTTTCGATGCAGATAATGATGAGAACAGGATGAACATGGAATCGACGATATATGTTTAAGCAGTACTGTATAGCATTCGTCATCGACTCTTTGCTAACGGTATGCTGTATTTCCATTATTACAGGCGGCTAAGTTCGGCCGAACGTGGCACATAGACGATGTCGCACTCGATGCCATCCACGAAACAGGTACTGGTACTGATGTAAGTCCCCTTTGGAACTCTAAGAAACGCCGTCGTAATAGTGTCAACTGTCCACTGGTCGTTGGCAATAAGTCGACTTATTTTGTCTGAACCAGGTTTGTTTTTTCGGGTTAGCTTGAATTGGAGGAGATCTTCTGGTATATTCATGATAAAAAGACTGAAAGGTGGGTAGAAAGAGTATGTATGTATGTATGTGTGTGTGGAAGACAGAAAGAGACAGAGAGAGACAGAGAGAATGTTGTCTGCGAGTGAGAAAAGTACGCGAGAAGAAGATAAGCAGTGAGGAAAAGAGAGAAGTGACACCACGAAGAAATGAAATACATGTTTCACTGATCTGCTTGCTTCTCTTAATCCTTATCACTGCATTGCTGTTTCGAAAAAGTGGTAAGCAGTCTTATGAGGGCTCAATATTTCGGCATCTATCTCAGTATTCGCAAGTATGTCAGCCTGCTGCGGTACAATATCCATGATATGAGCCTATATGCATACTAACGTGTGTGCGAAACGTCGACTATCATTATGGCGCCATCATAGTGCCTATGTTCGCTGCCTCTCATCCGTTAAAACCACATGTCTCAAGCAATAGCATTGGAACCTACCATGTGCTTGACTCTTACCATACCCTTCTAATTGTGATCACATGGATGCCGCGTGGTGCATTATCCTGATGCACCCTCGTGTAATAATTTCTCATTAGCTTGCTGCATATATTTCTCATCTTTTTCGCCTCTATGTGTTTTGGTTTCTTGCTTTTTCTTGATGTCAACGGAGAACCTCATATGGACAAAAAATAATCTTGTATCAGACATGCAAGGAACCTTAGACTCGCAGGCAGATAGCTAGGCTGATTTCCAAAAACATATAATTATTCTGACCCAGGGCATGAGCGCTCTTGTCGAATCCGTGGACAGGGTGAGCGCTATACAGCTAATTTTAAGCTATACATACTCAGTCAAGGCCCGCGTACCTTGAATTCCCCCGTGGCATTCGTCCAATCCAGTACGTCTGATCACCAGAGCATAATAGTATTGGTCGCTGGTATAACCACACGATACAACTTCTCTATCGACTGGCGAGGGATACAACCAAGGGACAGGAAACGGAAGAAATCGAAAAACTGAATGTTTCGACGACGGTCCTTGGGGCCACCGTATCCCGGTTCGTCAAGGTGAAGGAAACAATATCTACCGAGACGGAAAGAGCCATGATGTATGTTCTTTATAGCACAAACTTGAAGCGACAATACGACCACTTAAAGCTCAGAATTCTGGTGGAAACGTGGCGCCCATGGAGGAGAGCTTCCTACAAAGCTAAGAGCGGGGTATACAATGCCGTTTTTACGAGGCCTACATACACAGAATAAGGAAGCGCTAAACTAGTCCGCAAGGTTTTGACGAAGCTGACAGTCAAGGAAAGTGCGAGCCGCACTCCATCCGCCACCGAGCGCGTGTTACGCGTCAAGCAGGAGTCTGTCACCAGATTGGCACAGCAGACCTTCCAATAACGACACTACCATTACCGCCAACAGCCTTGCCCGAATTTGTTGACACGTACAAAAAAAAAGTCTCATCAAAATCAACTCACGGACCGGGCAAGAGCGCTGGCCTGAAGGGCGGAAGAAGGATAAGTTTAAGAGTACGGAAACAGCGCCAATCTCTTAAAAGTAACTCTCGCTGCATGTTTCATTTTTCCCCCACGTTGGCATCAATCTTACACTTACATTTCGAATAAAATCAACATCATGAATAAATGTAACAGAGCGGTGGGAGCGATTAGAGTGACCGAAGATTGAGTGGAGGTTGTAATGACCCGTAGCCACAGGCGAGGGGTGTTTGTTAGTCGCGTGAAGAGCCAAGACACCACCGAGAGACCGAAGGGAGCGGTGCGAAATTGGAAGTTCTGTCCGTTCCACCGAAAACGAAGATGGCGGCGAGAGTGACGAATGAACCAGTATATGAAGGAACGCGTCGGAAAGATCTATAGAGGTAATGGAATCGTCGGGCTGCAGTAGCTTGACCACCTGCTGGATGGTTGCCATTTTGTTAAAAGGGGGCTGCGATCATTTCGACCGCGGCTGTCGTAGACGTGAAAGTATTGTAAGACGTACGTTAGAATGACAGCACCCTCTGCCGTACTTGATACGTCTTTTGGCATATTTTTCGACGCCACCTTAGGAAGGCGCTAGCATACATACTAAAGTATGCAGGGGCAACAATATATTATCTAATGTAGCATTACAAAGAATCTGCCCGCAAGTTGCATGACGTATCCTACTGACACGTCCTTTTCTTTATACAACCATGAAACCGCATAGCTTTTCGACCTTAAATTACATATGTGGCACGAAGCATAATGCTTTATATAGGCCTGTAAGAGATAAAGAAAGTACATCTGGTTCCTTTGCAAGGCTATATAATCTGCTTAAACTTTCATGGATACAGCATTACTAGCAGAATACTCATTCTCATCAGCACTATCTTTTTCTCCCGTCAAAAAATCGTTATTATGCGGCTTTATTTTATTTTATGTTTCGCCGCTATCATGTATCAAGCATCTTCCGCAGCTGTCACGCCTTTTCAATCAAGATACTCTCCATGTAAGTCAGAAAAAAGTCTGATGAAGCACCCCTTGGTTTGCAACAGCTATGAAACCAATGCTTTTGTCGCTCTGCTCATATACATGATGTGTGACAGCGATACTGACTTCTTCTGTTTTACTTCTAGCGGCTGATGCTGTTATCTCTAATGAAAACCTTTTGAAGAGGGACCTGAAAAGTCCACGAGGCCAATGTATTCTCGGCTGCAAAGTTATCCATTGGCGCGCCGATGAAGAAGCAACTCGTCAAGAATGCTATGACAAGTGTATCAAGAACGCTCCGGACAACTGATAGGTTATGCCTGTTTTCTGCTGAATGTAGTAGAAGATATACTTCTGTATGTAATGCACGATTTATTTCATTCCAGTAAAGCAGTAAAGTCTGTTTTTCTTTGTTCTCTTTCGTACAAGTCGGAGGTGCAAGTGGTGACGTCCTTAGAGCTGTCGTCTAACATGCATGGTTTGGTTTAGCCATTTCTACCAATATTCAAGACAACACGTATGATATTTCTAGCCCATATCCCTTGCCCTTGTATATGGACAGTAAAATAGAGAGCTATGTATAGAACATATCAGCATTCATAAGCAAGCACGGATGGAATCAGTTGCGCAGTTTCTCTTTACGAAGCGCGATACCGGCTCTTGCCCATGTCCTTGGTGCCGGAATTTAGGTCTAGAAATCGCATTTATGAAGGCGAAATAGCGTGTCGGTTTTTAACTTGGTCGATATGTATGGTATCGTGCCACTGAAGACAAATGCATCATCATGATAGTATCAATAACGTAATGGATAGTGAAAAAGTAGTTATAAAGCAATGTTTCAGATGAAGCCTGAACGAAGTGAAAAGTACTGCATACGTTTGGACCAGTCAGATGCAGACTACGTTGAGTATCTTCTCCAGGCATATAGTATCATAACCCATTTAGCTTAGAGGACTATTCTCTTCGAAAGTGTGATTTTGCCAAGACGACCTTCAGGAATAATTTAACCTCAGTCCCGGTTATCTACCTGTTCATTAAGTTATGTGGAGGGAACGTCGGATCTAAAAATTGTAACTGCTTTGCAATGAGCTACGCTTCCAAAATATTTGTATGCTACAACCTCTATATATAACTTGCATCCTATTCACTGAGCCATCAACAGAAAATATGACTAGGTGAGCGCAGCATTTTACGCCGAATGGAACATTAGGCAAAGATCTGACTCAGACCAACAGATATATTGATCAGAGCATATTTGTGCTACTATCGAAAGTCGCTGCTAATGCGGCAGGAGGGTTATAATGCACCCATGTAATGCAGTAATAAGGCGCAGTCTGTCCTATATAATGGTGATACTGACTGTCTTCCGTCATGCGCTTTTCATGTCATGGACCTAAAAGCTCAGGACGCTGCACATACAGCAAGACCATACGGAAGCTGATCATTTCTCTGTTAGCATATTATCTAGGCGTGCCATACGTAAATGGGTTTTATCGTATTATGCTACCATTCCATATAGACGTGTTTTTTTCAAAATACACGGTGATTACACATAAATATTCATGATAGCAGTCCTATACCTAGCTACGGGATAGAGCCGCGGCTCGCTGTGATAGATTTATAGCATCGTTTCCATACGAATGGCTCAGCCAAACAGCGTCAAGCAGGCATGGTGAAACGGTTCCACAGCTGTTGCAGGAACTCAAGTCTAGTTAATAACACGATAATTATTGCTTACAGCATGCGTAGCAATGACTGAGGACGCCACATCAAGATTGGTGCATATAATCCACAGCCAGATTACGTGATAAAAGGATGAACAGCTAGACTATATATATCTTTCTTCGGTAGGATATGGATTGTCTCTCAAATACACTAGATTTTTCTATATGACGATATGTAATTTTCATAAGTGTACTCATGACGATATTTGAGTCCTTCTGGGACGGAGTGGGCGGGTCAGATTTGCAGCTGACTTTCGGATACCCCCGAGTGAATGATGATCGAGAACAAAAAAGCAGCAAACGATCTTGTTTCGCCGTAACCAATTTCTGAATCATTTATCGCATAAAACAGTAGCTCTTTATTAATGAAATTATTATCAATGTCTTCGGAAAAAGTATTATTTACTCAAGCTTGAAGGTCGCGGCCCAGTCGGGTACCTGAGAGGCGGTCATGCATTGGATGTCCGCAATAAATCTGCCAAGGATTATGACAGTACCGGAGTTGCGTTGGACTGGAACAGCCTACGTAGAATATGACGAGTCGCGACCATTCAATGGATCTAAATGTGTTAATCGGGTGCCTTTAGCAGAAAACAAATGTAGGGATACCAATAAGTGACGAAATGAATTGTTTTTCCTATATGTGAGACATTTGAATTTAAAAAAGGAAAAAGATCATAAAAGTACATGACAAGACAAGATATACTGTATTGATTTTCGTTAATTAAATAGAGGGATCGACTGTTGTTATCTTGATGATCGCCATAATACAGAAGAGGAAAAAAGGCGTGTGAAGCTTGTATATGTTATAGATGTGCAGGCGTATGGTCGGATGGTGTTGTTGCCAAGACCGGGTATACCAAAAATGATTGACACAAAGGTAAAGCACAAACTCCTACATAAGGAAATGGGAAGCCTTTTGACGCAGCTTATCGTTAGACGGGTGACAATCTACAGCGGCAACATCTACGCGCGCAGTCCAAGTCTCTGATGCAATATCTCAGTTTAGGATTATTTATCATAATCAGTCTAGGCAGGTTATTGGGAAAACTTGGGCATGGGCAGAGATCGATAATGGAATTCAGAACAACTGCGTCAGGTACAAACGACATCCGAGGTATCACACAATTTTTTTTCTTCAAGTATAAAACCTTGAGGTGAACACAGACTCTTTCATTATAGTCAATCGCTTCCTCAGCTCATACAACCATGAAATTCTCACTCCCTTTCACAATTGCAATCGCTCTTACTGCTGCCAACATGAGCTACGCTGCTCCTGCTGCTGGTGCCAGTGACATCGGTTCGCTTGGTGGTGTACCGCCGCCGCCGCCCAGTGGCGCTTCTGCGGGCCCCAAGCCTAGTGGTTTCGATCATTTTCCTCACGGGCCCCATCACGGTCCTCATGGCCATAAACCCTCTGGTGCTCCTCCCTCTGGTGTTCCTCCCAAGCCCTCTGGTGCTCCTCCCTCTGGTGCTCCTCCCAAACCTTCTGGTGTTCCTTCCTCTGGTGCTCCTCCCAAGCCCTCTGGTGTTCCTCCTTCAAAGCGTGCTGAGGATCAGCCTCCAAAGCCCAGCGGTATTCCTAGAGGAATTCCCAGCGACTTGCCTAGCAATCTTCCTAGTGGTCTTCCCACCGGTGTTCCTCCCAGTGGTGCCCCGAGCGTTATCCCTACAGGACTCCCCAGTGGCTTCCCTAGCGATCTTCCTATTCCCAGTGGTGCTCGTCCCCCGCACCCGCACCACCCGAAAGACTCTCCTAGTCCCTCAGAACAATGAGAAGCAGCTGTATCTCTGTCGTGATAAATTCTATTCGCTATTATATAACCCAATTTCTTCCTTTCGACTAAAACGTAGAAATGCTATACTGTCTAGCAGAAGAATCTCGACAACACCTGTTTTTTATAACTTGATAAAGTGGGTTATTGTCATCACCGAATAGAAATTGTCTCAAGTCAGGAATTGACTAGTCTTCTTGATTATCCGAGGGGCCCCTCCCATCTGCGATGTTATCTATTCTTGCGCTCCATACATCGACAGAATTGGAGTTTTGTAGATGAAGAATCCGGCAGACAGCTGTATCTTCAAACCTGTATCCCATAAAAGATCATGATGATCTCGGTTTCATATTGTCTATACGTTTCAAGGTGCGTCCCAAAGATATAACCGTGAATTGTTCATACAAGTGTAATTGAATTTTTAGACGCAACAAACTAAAGCCAAACACGTAGCCTTATGTTCCCTTCGCCTTTTCCCTACTTTTTTTTTCTTTACAGTAGAAGAACGCTGTCGATGGAGTAAACGAGATTTGTCTGACCTTTGAGATGGGGCCCTGAGAAAGCAATGTCGATCCGAAAGAGGACGGCCAAGGACGGAATTATTAAAAATTCTTCATCCTCTGCAGTTGGAGGTTGCTAAAATTTCCTGTTTGCTGCTGTCCACGCGAGAGCTACGTCCAAACGTTCGTCCTTCTTACGTGGTATGAATAGGCGCACTCAATTGATATATCTCTCAGCACTCAAAACCTCACTGATCAAATTATTAGAGCTCCCATTCACAAAAGCTCTTCTTTCCATACGTGCGGCGGCTTCGACGTTTGTCGCTGTAAAAAGGAAATCATTGCTCCCTCCATTCTTCAGCTATTATATATTATCTATATTGCCAATTTTAAAAGTAATTAATGGACTCGTTGTCAGGGTGTTAGAATAGTTGCACCACGTGCTTTTCTTCTCGAACGTACATTTCTGAGAAAAGAGCAACTCAAGTAGAAGAGCGAGCATCATTGCTGGAATTAGATCAGCATTGATTGGGTATCCATTTTCTACCAAGTTTGACATAGTCTGCATGATGTGAGCGTAGCTGCACGTGTCTCTCAATGTGCATCATTGTTTGCAGGATATGCGTTCGGCGGTAATAGTTAAATTTTGGATACATGACATATTACAGTGGATACGGTACCCCATAAGTGCATATATTATTATCTATAGCTGTCATCGCTTATGTCATCGCTGCAGTGCGACAACTCCATCTCGGATCACGCAGACGTCAACGTTAGGCTTGAAAGTTAGCATACAGTACAAAACGGTTTATGATATATGGTGCTTACGAGCAGTGGCTGAAAATGACGTGAAGGCTGTCCCAAAACATTAAGCATATTTTCACGGGTCTCCCGTGCATAAATAAAGTGAGCCTGAGAACGTATAATTACGTGTGTAGCCGTGAAATGCCATGATAATTGAAGTTATCATAGACCTCACTGTATAAGCGTATGCATTAATGAGCACTGACGATTATATATCTAGATTTCTCATACTTGTTTATTAAACGTGCTTACTCCATGAACACAGATAAGCAAGAGAGCATTACAAGTAAGGGAATCTTAGTACACGAGATACACAAGATGAGAAGACATGAGGGGCCCGTAATATAAACTGCCTTCGACGAAATGGAAAAAAAGGAGGAGAAAAACAGGGGAGAGGGAGCGCTAAACATTACAGAAGATGAAATATACTGATAAAAGTTTACCAAGTTTAGAGGGTTCATTGGAGTAAAGGGGGGTTGTGGTTTCTTCACGTTAGAAATTATACCCACTGACTTTAGTGATGATGATGCTTTCCGTGACCTTTACCCACTCCATGGTGACCATGATGGCCACGATGGCCATGGTGGCCATGGTGGCCATGGTGGCCGTGTTTTCCATGACTAGCAGGACCTTCAGGATGCTTAGGAGACTTGTGACAAGGGACTGCCTTCCAGCTAATGTTCAAGACACCGACACCGAGACCATGATTAGGTGACAGCAACTGGAATGCGCTGGGAGTTAAATCAATAGCCTTGCCGACCTTGCATCCAGCGCATTTATCGACAATCATGACGGTCGTGCTCTTGCCATTGTCATTGTTGGTAATCTTTACGCACTTGTAGCATTCCTCGAAGTCGTTCATAGCCTAGTAATTGTATGTAAGCTTTCGCTGTAGGAGGATCGGTCCCGTTATAAGGCCTACCATTGCACCAATCATGTCATGAACGGTAGCATCATAGGTGGGCAAGCCATTGCGACCGTAGCACGCTGCATTTCTCAGATCCTTGCCATTATACCTAGAAAAGAGAACGGTTGGATTAGTTACTGATATACGCCTTTATGCAGAATAAGCCTACCAGGTACCACGGTAAAAGCGCTTTTCCAGTGAGGTGCCATTGGAGGAGTAGTCGACCTCATCGAAGCTGCGTTTGCTAAAGTCCATGACAGTCGCGATACCGGTACCGCGTTTGGCAGCAGACACCAGGCCGCACACCAAAGCTGATAAACAGACAAACAAGAGAGCGCGCATCGCTATTGATGGAAGATAGAAGTAATGCGGAGGAAGGATGAGATGGAAAAGAGAGTGGGGAGTTAATGTTAATTACTCTCTTATATATATACTATACATTTTCGTTTTGTGCATATGCGTGTATGTATGTTCCTAGTCGAAGGAAGAAAAAGTGCTCCCAGAAATTACCCCTTTCCTTCAGCTTACAACAGTAGCCTGCACCTTGCATATATATTTCCGTCTGATCCATTTCTTTCTCTCCCTGTCCTATAAGCAGCAGGTCCGGAAATGACAGCGACGAAAATAGGCAAGAAAAATGAGCCATCAAGAGCGTTTTGCCCAAAAATATCCTTCAATTATACAAGCTCTCTCTATTTACTCTTTTTCTTTTCATTATGAAGCAAAAATAGGTAATGCTGAGACGAAGAAGAAGTTCCCATGGACCCCCAATAAGCAGGGGCATCGTACACACCTAAACGATCATCATTCATCGGATCGGAAAGTGTGTACGTAAAAGCCAGCCAAACCCAAATGCGCACTTGTATGCAGCAGTAAAAGAGAGGTAGTCTCATGCGCTGAGAGAGATATGGAAGCGCACTATCTGCACGAGTAAACAAAAGGCTACAAAGCATACGAGAAAGGGAGCTAGGGCGCGGACACACTATCGGGGTGCGGAGTAGCCTTTCGGCTTTTTTTTTTGTGCCTCGCGAGAGGATATCCTGCATGAAAAAGAACCGCAGGCGGCACAGTTTCGTTTCGCGAAAGTTTCGTTGAAGCCTCTTTCATTATTCAGCAAGGCACAGATTTTCTCGCCACAGCTCCGCTTGTGCTGTTGCAGGCACATGCTGAGCTCATTTCTAGGATGGATGAGGGTCTGTTGCATAACGATAAAGTACGACGCTTCGTCAGTATAAAGGCTCCTTTTGTTGAGACAATCCAACGGCTTGCTCACTCCCGGAAGCTCAATGGCTTACCCCTTATTTTCTGGTATTCATTCTTTATTTCGAAAGTGTAAAAAGAAATACTGATATCAAACTGCGAAAAAGGGCATACGTATATATCCACTGACCTTTTGTCAAATGCGGTCGAGACTTTTTTAGCACTGCCTCCTGATGGATGCGCGTGGCAATTATTGTTACTTCTCCCCGCTGCTTTGACCGTGCACGTCCACGTTCCCCATGATCCGTTATCATATGGTATCAACAGTATGGGGTCACCACCGACATTATATTACAATGAGGCAGGGTGCTGACCGGGTATGGCCTAAAACATGCCATCTTTTCACTAATATCAGATAAATATGAATCGTAGCAGACTTTTCGTACGTACTCAAATCTGCATTCATTTATCCGTAGAAAGAACAAAAATAATTACACTTGTTTAATAAAGTACAAGAAGCGAAACCAAAGGAAAAAGGAAAAAGAGAAAGGAATTCAGGTGCTGCCCGCGCGCACAGGAAGGGCGGTTGTCGCTCGCCCTTGGAGGGTTGAGACCTTGGCTGGTTTTTTCTTGCTATCGACTATGGCGACGCCCATCTCATCGCACTTGCTAAGCGCAAGATTAAGCCGGACGGCCATACGATACTCGAAATCATACTTGGTGCACGACAGGGCTTGTTGCCATAGCTTGCGGCTCTTTACGCAATTACCTAGATGCCAGCTTGTGATACCTCCCTCTGTACCATCATAGGGCAAAAGAAAGTTTAGCACCCCCTTTTGCTAACGAGACACGCAGAAATGATATTATGAGCAATAACTTACCCCAGTAGGCGAAGGGCACCGTCCATGTATCCGATTTGATGACTTCCTTGTGGTCCATGATCCAGTTCAGGAACGGTATGGCTTCTTTATGGCGGCCAAGCGCGTTGAGCACAGAGGCCTTGGTAAGAAGCAGGACAGCGCGCTGGTCGTAGTAATCCGGAGGGGAACTATTGGGAACAATTTCACGGAGTCGAATATCGTACTCCATCTTTTCGCGTTCTTGGATGGCGTTCAGTGTCGTATCCACATTATCCAGGCACACCAGCAAGACTTCCACTTCCATTTGCTCAAAGACATTCCAGACCAGCAGCAATTCATAGGCGGGGAGCATCAGATCCATATCCTGGTAGCCGCTACGCTGGAACAGCTCGACCTTTCGCTGCACATAGACATCGATGTAGGTCTTTTCGGCTTCACGCGCCTTGACGAGTTGCGGCACCTCCGCAAATGCGAGAATAGCTTCGGTGCGCATACCCAGCATTTCGCGACAGCAGCCGACAAAATACATGCTAAAAGCAGGTGACCAGTAACCATCTTTCTCGAGCGCCTCGAAACAGGCCGCTGCACTCTCCCAGTCCAGCTGCAGAGCATGGTTCCATCCTGTCTCGTATTGGGCCATATGTCGCATTGCCACCTCCGCCCATTCCCCGCGGCTCGAATCGACCGCAAAAGAGAACGACTGGATGGATAACGGTACATTACCGGCCGCGCGTGCAATGCGGGCTGCAAAGTACAAAAAGAAGCACGACGCAGGATGGCTCTTTTGTGCTTCCATCAAGCATTCCACAGCAGGTGTGCTGAGTTCTTTGGCGTATAGTTGCGGAGCGAACGACGTCAGGGCGGTGTAGTATGACAGTAACCTTTGTATAGTTTAGTTCGTTAGCCAAAGAAGAACCATTTTTGTTGCTGAGCACACAACACCAGCTCACAAGGAGATTGTATGCAAGGGTAGGGGTCAACTTACGTGAGGGAAGCCAGGGGAGCGCGGACGCCTTTGCCTTCCAGACAAAGTTTAAGTAGTGCGAATCCCAGATGTTTATCGCTCTTCCAGCCAAGCATTGAAAAAATTCGGAGTATCTTCTGTGGCAATGACGATAATAGGAGATGTACGGCGCCAATGCCAAACTGTATGCCGGAGACAGTATCCCGGTCAACAAATTTCGCATACCCCTGGCCCATCCGCTTGTACTCTTGCCATGCAATCATGTAGCTACTATAGGCTGTTGTACACATAGAAAGGTATGTATAAGAACCAAGACCGCCACGTGCTGCTGCATGCACGTATCACAAGCAGAGAGACAACATACCTCGACGCAGGTTGAGTCCGCACCTGAGATAACCCAAGACCGACTCTTGCGTAATCTGAAGGATTGCCATGAGAAGGCAGCATTCAGCTTGAACCACATGCGCACGCAGCACGCCATTTGGCGAGAAGTTGCTCGGGTCCACCGGAAGGTTGCTGGCCGAATTCGGTACAGCCGGCGGTGTAACAGGTAGACCGGTGCTGGGATCGGTCCTGAAGGACGCAAAATAATGTGAGATGGTTTCCATAAAGGAACGCTTGGCTGCTGTCGCTTCTATTTGTGCTTTGGCAATAGCGTAGGCGGTGGTGAGTGCATCCAGCGCCATCTTGACGTCTGATTCCGTCAAGGTCTGAGAAGTCGTGTAAGCCCAAAGTAATAACAGAGTATGGTACAATGCGAGAACCTACCATCATTGCCTTGATGAATGCCATCGAGCCCAGACCAAGTGCATACATGGGATCACTGTTTAAGGAACACATCGATCAGCTAAGCATGAAACATTCCCAGAAAGCAAATACCTTTTTGCCTTAGTGTTGAAAATTTTTTTTGCCTTCATAAATTTGTTGTCAAATAGATAGGCCATCCCCTCACGAATAGGCTCATCTATATCCGAGTTGTATTAAGTAAAATGCCTCTTTTTTCTTTCACCATTCTGTTTACCTGCTTCCTCTTGCTCTCGTGGCCCCATCACATTGGGAGCAATGTTCTTTAGGTCGACAGTGTCGATGGTAATAGTGTTGTCCCTGAAAAGGTCCATATCATTGTCGACCGGGTATATTTCCTGGACATTATTATCACGCGATGGTACTTGAGACGGGTGTTCACCAGTAGAAGGCTTGGTGTCGATATGACTGCCGGCAATATTGTCGCGAATGGAGGACTCCATGGCCGGTAAGAGGGTCGCTAGGCGGTCTTGATAAATCGTAGAGCTGGAGGAGCGGTCAGGTGTGCTGGGGTCGCGTAGACTTTCTTCGTCGTCTGTGTGGTTATTCTTGTGAAGCGAGACATCAGCTAATGCGTATGTGGAATCCGCTTTTTTGGGCGCATCACCCATGGCAGTAGCGGGAATGGCACGGTCTGCCTCGGAATTCGTTTCGTTAAGGCTATTAATCACGTCGATGATACGAGACGGCTCTTGTTGCGCCGGCTCTTCGACTTGGTTTTCCTTGGGTTCATCTACTATTTCGTCTGCATTGTCGGCTTTCGCTGCTGGTTCATGCAATTCTCCATCGTGTTGCTGCTCCGGGAGGTCCACGACTGGCTTTCTTTCATAGGCGCCTTGCGCTTGATATTCACTGGGAGGCTCATCCAAGACAATGAATGAAGCAGTTTCTTCTTCGAGACGCTCAGCACCACCACGGGTAGTGATATCAGCCGGACTCTCATTAGCACAACCATCTTGCTGCTGTACTTGCTGCTGAGCATCAAGCTCTGCTGGAGGACGGACGTCGTCGTTGATTGGCGCAGTTGCCTTTTCAGGTATAGGCGCCACAGCCTGATGGTGGCCGTCATCTTCCACTGGAAGAGTGGGTGAATCGGGCAGTATATCCTTATTGGGGACTTTGTCCTCTTTGATGGGAGGTATATCGACAGGAGCAGGGGCGGCGGCCGGAATCGGATCCTCAGGCTCGGTACCGATCTCGAGGGCTTCAATTTCAGCCGTCAGATCTTTGCTGGTGCGTCCATTCAGCAGCCGAGTTGCCTTCTTTCGCTGCTGTTGCCTGACAGGACGATGAAAGGTCTCATCGTCGGCTTCATGATATTCATCGTCGTCGTCGTTGTGCTGCGCGTGGTGGTCGTCATTGTCGTCGTCGTCATCTTCGTTATGAGCGTTTTGGAGAGCAGGAAGAATCATGGACATGCTTGGTTTCTGATCTATCTCGTCTTCGTCGTAGCTCGCGTACTCTTCGTCTTGGTCGTTCAGCGCATCCTCAAAGATCTCGCTCGCCGAGTCGAGACCAGCGGCGGACGAAGCACGAGATCGACCAGCACGCGGGGTTGTCCCGGAGTCGCTTCCAACAGGATCGCTGTCTTTGTTCTGTTGTGCAACCTCTTTGGTGGTGTAACTCTTGGCCGGAGGAGGGTTGGTCTTGTCGTTGCCGTTGCCGTTGCTGTTGTTGTTGCTGTTGCTCTTGTCACTGTCGTCGTTCTGGTTTTCCGTGTTGTCCTGCTCACGCACAAGGGCAGGTGAAAGCTGACTTCCGTTCAGAGAGCCAACTGTCCGAGAAGAGTGGCGTGAATCTTGAGATGACACGGAATCAGGGCGGGAGGGGGATTTGGGCTTGATTTGAATGCCTTTCCACGCAGACTTGGACTTGCGACTGTCAGGATTGGGAGTCTTGGGCGATTGGCTTGAACCTTTGGCCATCTCCAACGGCGTAGTGATTTTAGAGAAGCAAGTTAAGAAAGAAACGAGAAAGAGAAAGTTTGTGTGTGGGCAAAGAAAAGATGCAAAAAGCAACTTCTGCTAAGGTGACACGAGCTGATGTAGGTTCCTTTTGCTCCGGCCCTTCTCTTTCGCTCTTTCTCTGCGTGGATGCTTCTCTGGTTAGTCTCTCTCACAACCTGACGCTTCATCTTACTGCTTCCGGGGTCGCAAGCACCTATCACTGTTGGTGTCTATATTTGTGCGTTGTGCATACTCGCGGAGAGAGGGGGCCAAATCATGTGAAAGGCACCACGCTATCATTGGGAATGAGTGCAGTATACGCGCTCACACTTTCCGTGGTCCGGTCGGTAACACAATCCACCACCAAATGACAAAGCCCTTTTGGAACGAATACGGTCCAGCTGTTAAAGTTGTTATATACAAGAAAGTTTAATACGACTACGGTCAGGCATTCATTGGCTATGGAGCAAAGCTCTCTGCGCCAACACCAGCAGGAGGTGTAGGTGCTGATGTCAGCTGATACGGGTCGTTGGCTTCGAGGAGACGGATCATTGTGTTACTGGCCGATTCCTTGGCCGCCTTCTTGGACCTGCAGAGATCTGACTTGGTAGAAAACACGACACGATCCTGGTGGTCCTTGGCAATAGCAGTTGCTTCGAACCGTGGCAGCTTGCCATCCTGTACGCACTCTATACTGACTTGGATTGTGAGTTTCATGGCGCGCGCGATAGATTGCAGTGCGAGGTAGTTCGTCGTCTGCGGAGGTGCAGACTCAACCGGTTCTTGCGGCGTGTTACACGCCTCACGCATAAGAGCATCGACAGCCATGACCGCACACGCTTCCCGGGCTTCTTGCATGGTATCATACCGTTTGTTGTCCTGCGTCCGAAAGTAATGGTCTCCAACCACCAGCGAGCATTTGTACGGTACATGGCCATACCCACCCACCGCCCCATAGTTCTCTGTCACAGTGTAGTCTGGGGCTTCGAGCCCAAGGATCTGCGAAAGCTCGCTCAGCAGGACGACGCTCGTCTTACTTTGTGTTTTCGCCCGTTCAAGCAGAGCTTGTATCTTTGCTAGGCGTTGGTTCGTCTGCAGTTGCACTTTCGTTGACATGGTTTTCTCGCTGGTGATCTCGTCAAGGGCACGTCGGACGGAAGGAACATTGGTCGCGATGGAGCGCAAAGCAACAAGTGCAGCTGCTTGCTTGGCTGCCTTCTTACTAGGTTGTTGTCCAGACGACACGAACTGCTCTTTCCCCACCGTCAAGATGCACTGGTAGCCAGGACCCTGCTGCCCCATTTCTTGGACATCGAAGTTGATTGGAATCGATTTTGCATAGGCATTGCTTAATTTTATAATGTGGTGGTGGAGTAAACTGACGGCGTCCATGAATTTCAAAAAACTGCACAAAATACAACCCGGCATGTCTTGATTCAATTGACCATGCAAGTTTCGTGAACACATGAATTTATACACGGATATGGATATCCTTCGCGTATATATACTACACACTCGCTATGGACATACTACAGCAATAGTAAGTAATTGGAGGAAGTGGGTGATTGGGGGGGGGGGGAAATTGGGGAGGGGTCCTCTTATTCTTCGCTTTTGGTCAGAGCGATCGCACTGAAATTGGTCTGATCAGGGTCGCGTGCCATGTATTGACGCATAATCTTAGCTGCTCCCTACACGACGTTGATACCATCCTAGTGAGCATGTACACGCAGCATAATGACGTAAGGACTCTTTACCTCTACCAGGTCTGTGCACTTGCCATGGTTGATCGGAAACAGCTTACGCCCATCCAACTCATACAAATGGTTGTCCGCCTCTACGAATGTGATGAAATGCAAATCGACGTCTTCATCCAGACCAGGCGCCTTTATAAGAACGGGTAAGATGATCATGGCATGTGAGCGGTGGCGGCTGACGCAAACCACTGGTCTCATAACTCACTTGAGTCTGGCCCTCAAGGGCACATCGCTCGTGGATCGTTGCCAGTTCTCGGTTGTTCTCCAGCAGCTCGGCACGCTCATCAAAGGACATGTCTCTCGACTCCTCGATGATATCGCGAAACAAACCGGGTCCTGGTTCTCAGGAATTAGCATCGATATCTGGCTGTGGCTTAAGTGTGATCTCACTCACCGACGATACTCTCGTTGTTTGCCAAGGAATGGAGCAGGGCGATCATACCGCAAGCGTTGGCAATTGTCTGCTTGAAGAATATGATTTTGGGGCTCACGTTCTGCTCCAGCTTCGTAAGATGAGCCTCTTCCTCCTCTTTGAAGTTCTCGTAGTTTTCTGTCAAAGGGAAAAGGAAGATGACGGCGCCCACAGGCTTGGGAAGCATGGCCAACAGCTCTGGATCGAAACCTGAAATATGGCTGCCGTCAGGATCGAGAATACGCCTCAAATGGCATTTATGTTACCGTAAACATCACAGTAGCCCCAGGCCTTGTCGACACCGTGACTATGCACGATCTTCATGGACATGAGCCGTCGTATGGTACAAAAGTCGTGGTGGGCTTACCTTGTTCCACACCTATACGGGTAAGCAAAAAGAAAAAATAAAGAGCTCAGTACCGGTATAAATGGATGACGGATACAAGCGTACCTCTGGGTTTCCTTCGAGAGGAAGCCAGCGCAATTCTGGTTTTTTCTGCGAGTCCTGATCGTCCATGAGTGGTTGAAGAGCAAGAATACTGTAAAAGCGAACGACAAGCGAAAAGTAAGCATTGAATTTGGCGTGCGCGTCATGCTTTTTGGAACCCCGATGATGGTTTCACACGGTCTGCCACATGGTAGTATCCATCCATGGTCTCTACAACAATAAGATGGCACGCGCCTTGATATCACACATGAACTTCTATACAAGCCTACTTTATGTAGATAAAGCTACTCTCATGACCTTATTAGATATAATCTCTTGTACGAACTATTCATTCCTATTGATTCGGTATTCCTTTTTGCCGAGAATAAAAAAATGAAATCATTGGTAGACGTAATATACTTTTTTTGAATAAAACTGATTTTGCTACTATATGGCCAAAAGCTTTACTAAACTTCGACTAGTCATACAGATGAGTAATGCCTGATTGCAGTGAATGGTGTAGATAAACTAAGGAAGTGCCTGAGGAAAGGATGTAATAAAAAAAAGGGAGTTCAAATAAAAGGGTGGGTGTGGTGATTACTTGATACAAGATGAATTCCCGAAACGGGTGTGATAAATTAGGCAAGGAGGAAAGTGGCTGCCCCCGCCAGACCAGCCGCAACGAGTGAGCTGGAAAGAGCACGCATCGAAACACCGGCGCTTTCTCCCTGGGGTGAGGACGAGGCGTCCGCGCTAGACGCGGCCGAGCCACCAGCGGTGCCGGAAGCAGCCGCACCGGAAGAAGCTGCAGCAGAAGAAGCCGCGGCAGAAGAAGTAGCGCTGCCAGAGGCAGTGGCGTTGTTACCACCCTCCTTGTAAGACTGCTGACCCGAGCAAGCACCGACGGTCGTGACCTTGTAGGCCTTCTGAAGGGTGGGCAAAATGCGGATCGCAGCATCCACGGTTTGCTGGTACAGGTCGTGCTCGAGCGAGATACCACCAGTTTGCGAGCTACCGGCCTCAGAAGCCCACTGGGTCGCGTTGCCATCAATCCATTGCACGTCGAAGCTCTTGCTCTCACCAGCCTATGGCAAAAGAGAGGTCTACGTGAGTTTCTTTTGTCTTGTTTGCAACTGTGCGAGGCACTTACCATCCAGTCATCCGTGTCATGATCCCAGATAACGGCTATATAAAATGGTATAGCATTAGCGTATGAAAAATAGTATGATACGAGGTAGACTTACGAACGAAGCCGAGGGCTTTCGCAATGCTGCGGACACGGTCGTCAATGTCGCCATAGGGCTGCATTAAACATCTGCAAGTGAGTATTCTATTTTCCCAAACCTTCGTTTCAGCTGCAAGCGGCCCCCTTCACCGCCGGTCTTCCCCCTCCCCTCCTCACTAGCAATAGCCCCTTCTTTCTCTCTTGGTCTCAACGTTTAGCTGTTCCTCTTTTTGCTTCTCATTGCATTGCTTCTTCTATCTCTCTTTTTTCGAGATGACGAACAGGAGCGATGCAATCTAGAACCCCTTTCAATCCCGCATCTTATCTCTACCCCTCGCTGTGATATGTAAAAAGTTCAGACGTACCGGTCGGAAGAAGCGGGGAGTGACACCAGTGACTTCCTTGATAGCTAATTCAGTCCATTTGAGCTCGGCAACGATTTGCTCGTTGGTCTGCGTCGTCAGGTAAGAATGCGACCTAGTTTAATAACATATGCATTTTTCTTAGCTATGAAATTAATCAGCCAAAAAATAATATTTCTTACCAGGTGTGCATGGCCAGTTCGTGACCGGTGTTGTAAGCACGCTTAACAAGATCAGGGAACTGAACAACTTGGCCTCCGATCATGAAAAGGGTGGCCTTCTGCTGCTTCTGGTCCAAGAAGTCGTAGAGCTTGCTGGAGTACTGCGTCGGACCGTCATCATAAGTAATGCCCCATTGACCCTTGGGGCAGGTCGTCACGTCATCTGGGCGGGTGCATCCAGTGAATGTCCAGTCGCAGTAAGGGTCGGCATCGCCGGATTGCTGGGGACCTTTACGAGATAAGATCAGTGGGTTATAAAACAAAAAGGTCTCGTCGACTCATACCTGCGTCGCCACTCGACTTGACGACGGGAGCGTCGGTAATGTTGGCGTTCTTGATCAAATCCATCCATTCCTGTTTGGGCGTAGGAACGGAGCCTGACGAAGGATACGTCTCTTTGAAGGGGGACGAAGAAGACGCGGCAGCAGCAGGCGCAGAAGCCGTAGCTGCCTCAGACGATTGAGCCTGAGCGGCAGTCAAGGCGACGGTGGCGAGAACGAAAAGGCGTGTCAAGGCAGTCATTTAAAGAAGGTGTTTGGGAAGGGAAAAGGAGTATAGGCAAAAGGAACAAAGGATTAGAATACACTCAGCAGCAGCAGAAGTAAGAAAAGAAGCAAGAAAGAAGACGAGAGATGCTTCAGCGGCGTGCGAGCAATTGGGGAGGTAAGAAAAAAAGTAGTCGGCTCAGGGACCCTTTTATATGCGCTCTTCTTGGGCTTGATCATGGCGCCAGCGCGAACTTTTTTTGCCCGTTCGAGCAAGGTTGTACGCATGTGCGCGCTTATACATTACATACATACATTACTCACAACTATTTTTCTTTTTTTACAGAAACACAGCATTTCGGCTCAGCAGCGGGCTGACGAATGCACTAATACAGGTCTTTTTTTTCTCTTTTTGCCCTGGTGCACCGTCGCACAAGGTGAATTCCGGGAAGAAGACAAAAAAAGTACATTTTTTACGCCTTTTCTGGAGAAGTCTTGCCTCCCGTCAACCATTTTTACCAGATTTGGGATACTTTTCAGTTTAAGCATTGATCCTTCTTTTCTGATTTTTTAATCGTGTAGTTTCTAAAGGGGTACATGGGCGTATAACTCTGATTTTGATGATGGTATATTGTGTGCGTATGTGCAACCGTAAACCGAAGATCACTCATCAATTGTGGCAAGAGGTGAGGAACCCGGGTAACTGCAAGTTTGGCAGAGCTGCGCCCATCTGAGCAAGAAATAAAACCACACACGCGTACTATACTCACACACGAATTGTATTGGCACATTCAGGCCAGTTAGGTGTTCTAAAATTACTGCGTATCGCGTCACACAAAACCACGGCGAACCCTACCAGCGCCTTTTTTGTCAAAGGGAAAAAAAAAGGACCTTATTCATGTCGAATGCTTCCGAATCCGCATCACACTCATCTCACATCTGCCTGGGCTTCTGTTCCCTACTCTTATATAAGGAGAAAGTAGTAGACATATGCTCCCGTTTTACACCGTGAAGCCCCCGAAGCACAATTGCAGAATACTAACAAGGCAGGCATATACAGATGGCATCGAGTAAGTTTTTCATCTTGTGAGTTCATGTAGCGTCATCTTCGGTGTCTGCTGTGTTTGCATGCAAAGCGCATAATATTATAGCCATCATGCCTTTGTTTGGATTTGAAAATAGACGCGCCACTGGCGAAAGGGGCAATAGATGTGCTGTAAACTTATTTTCGGTAACGGCTGTGTGCCATAGCCCGGCTTTTCTTGTCCGAAGGAAGCGGCCGTTTTTTGTAAGAATTCAGGATATTCCATTTTTCCTATGCCATGGCGTTGCCTTCACGTCATTGCTAACACACAATAACCTATTAACCGTTATTAATGCTGCTGTTACGGGCCGCTTTACCGGTGCTTGCATATTACGTGAGCTGGGTTGCGTGTGTGTTTTTTATCCCTGAAAACATGAGGACATGAGAACAAGGGATAGATAACACCTTTGCTGATACGTGTATTACCCCTACTTTTTTCAAAAATCCTCGAATGCTTCACGTACTGCCCACCGCTGCACGCAACAACTGCCAACGTGGACTATAACCTCACGAAAGTGGCAAAACAAAAGCAGCCGGCTCCCCCTCTTCCTTCTGTTTACTACGATCTAATCACAGTTCTCGCCAGTCTCCATTGAATGCAAGCACTCAATAATTGCTAATCATAGGATGTTTGTGCGCGCACGTACGTTGGAAGTATGACAAATGAAGGGTAGCCGGTGATCTGGTACATGGTATCACGGCATCATTAATTACATTGCACAGCAATCCGTTGCTTCGGACGCAGTGGCCCATAAAAGACATGTCAAACACGTGTGGGTATTGCTGAAACTGCTTGAGTTGATGTTGATTTGGCAATGGCGCTTTCAGTGAACGAAGTGAGCATGTAAAAGGTTACGTACAGAGCCTCCATTGTTCGACGAGCGTCTGCACGTCGATTCAACGGTAAATTGAATTATTTAAAAAACCAACAGAACTTTAGTAGATCCTAAATGTGCTTCACCCTACTCTCGTATAGATTGCCAACAATGCAGCGGCAAGAGAAGCACTTTACTGCCGTCACACGACGTGTAACCTAGTGGGTGAGCTTCACACCACACATATGAAGCCACGAAACACAATTGTAAAGAATTTTACGATACAACAGCTGCAACGACGACGGTTTATAAATACAACACTGTCGTATACGCACTAGAGGCGTTGACCCCTACCCATTAGCCGGATTTATGCATTGGCAAACGCGGGGCTGTGAAACGCGTGTATGTGGAGACCTTGCTCTCTCACCAATGCCTCCATAGACTTGTAAACTCGACCCATTCCATTCGATAGTTCTGTGCATATAGAGTACGATACTAATAAAACGCGCAAGACGATACGAAACGCTGCAATGTTGATAGTGACATTTATAGCTACAGTAGCAATGATAATACGTGCAACAAAGGCCATAATTGCCGAGCGCTTATAAGATCTTCAGTATGTTCAACAGCCTGCACAAATAAAACATGTTTATTCAACGAGGATATCTCTAGATTTTTTAAGCCTTACTTTTTGAAATTCCGCGTGCAGAACCAAAAACCTGTTCAATAAAATTTTGTTAAATCTTGCGTTCATGATGGTTCTGAGCACTGCCGATAACGCCAAAGCTGTCGCCTTCAAGCAAGCTGGCTGGAACATCACGAAAGACGTCCCCAGAAAGCTCGCGGAACGTGACGAGCGTCTCCTGCTACGCGAAGTCAAGAAGGATCGTCGCGCTTCTCTGCGCGACATTGCGCAGAATTCCGGACTCAATGTCAGTGCCATGACTGTTCGACGATCCCTGAAACGTGCTGGCATCAACTCTCGAGTCGCAAAGAAGAAGCCGTTCCTGACCGAAAAGCACAAGGAGAGACGTCTTGCTTTCGCCAAGAAGCACAAGTCCTGGACCCTTGAGGACTGGAAGAAGGTCCTATGGACCGACGAAGCCAGCTTCGAAAAAGGGAAAAAATCAGGGCAAGTACGCGTCTGGCGTAAGAAGGACGAGGCCGACCTCAGCGAGTGCCTCGTACCCACGTTCAAGAGCGACAGGACAACGGTGATGGTCTGGGGTGGGATCACCCACGGCAAGAAGACGGAGCTCGGCGTCTTCGAGAAGGAAGGTCGCCGAACCAAGAGCACGGCGGTGGACTTCGTGAATCAGATCTACGAAGGTCCATTGAAGCGCTTCTTGGACAGCTGCCCTGGTTTCCTGCTCATGGAGTATGGTGCGCCGATCCACCGCAGTAACGCGCCGAAGAAATGGCTAGAAGAACGTGGGATTGTCAAGATAGACTGGCCTGCACAATCGCCAGATCTCAATCCCATCGAAAATTTATGGAAGCAGATGAAGCAGAAAGTGCAGAAGGCACACCAGCCAGCCATGACTCATGAGGCCTTCACAAAGTCTATCATAGATGCGTGGGAGCCTCTTGACGAGCTGGACTGGAACAAGCTCATCGAGAGCATGCCAGACCGCATTGATGCTGTCATCAAGGCGAAAGGCGGCAGTACGAGATGGTAGAGCTCTACTGCCCCTTTTAGAAACAAATAAACTTTACGGATCTGCCTCAAATTCATACCTCATATAACATGCCATCGTAACCTCGAGATAGTGTTTAGGTTACCATTTGCAGCCGATGGCATATTTCGTCCTTGGAGTCGGTCGAGTGAGAAGGAGTAACATTCATGTTTTCTTTCTGGATTGCCAACTAGGTGTGACTATCAGATCAGATCTGTCTCTCGGCGTAAGTGATGGGGGATTCTTGTCACTGGGCCACATTCATACGGCTGGCCCACTCTCTAATCTTCATTTTCGGTCGCTGTGCCAACTTGAGAATGCAACGCGTCTTTTGGACACGGAACCATGCGATAATTAATCAAGGGTGTGTCTTGGGAGAGAGAGAGAGAGACGCGTGCAGACTGCAGTCTCAGACCAGCTGCGGCCGCGGCTGATTTGGGCCGCGGCAGTTTTCGGATTTCCCCTCGGGTATTCTTGGAACCCAATCCACCAAAGATCCTTTATGTAGCCAGTCGGCAGAGTATCTATCTAACTTTTCATCCATATGCTCTGCTAAGAAGGCGAGGCAATGCGCAGCATGATTTGCAAGCAAGCTTGGCACCTGTAGGCGAGCAGAAAGCTGCTGTGATTCTAGCTGGGAAAAGGCGGGGTGACGAACGCCACATCAACAAGACGCTTTCTTCTCAGTTATATTCCGTTCTACTTGTACTCGTTCCCGACAGCCTTCCTGTAGCGTGCACTCTAAGTACTACCAGTAAAATAAGCTGCGAGAGTGAGCAGAAAAGAGATTATCTTAAAAGGGTAGGGTATGAGGCCTATACACTCGACACTGTTCTATCATCAAATACCCCTCCCCCCGATGAATTCATCCCCAAAAATTATAGACGGGGCGACTCCCAAAATTTTGACTGGCGTTTCCGTCTTTTCCCGTTAACACAACATGCACCGTCGAGCCATCCTGAATGCTGCGACTAGGAAGCCTGCCGTAGCTGGTATGAACCGTGTTTCTCGCGAAGGTCTCTCGCATGTACTCAATGTTCTGCTTCAGCCTTCCACTCGGCAGCTGCGCGTGCCGCTATCTCGAAATTCAACCTTCCTGCCATGAGCCCCACCATGACAGAGGGTACCATTCACGACTGGAAGGTCAAGGAAGGCAAGTCTGTCAATAGAAAAGTGCCTTCGACGATGCTAACGCTGCCTTCTTTCCGCCTTCTCTTTCCTATCTTTTCATCGTCTTTTGCAGGTGACTCCTTCTCGGCTGGCGACGTCCTGCTTGAACTCGAAACGGACAAAGCTCAAATCGACGTTGAGGCTGCCGACGACGGTGTCATGGCCAAGATTCTGGTATATTCACCTTGAACTGAGACACGCGAGCACTGTACTCATCTCCGAGAACCGAATAGCTCCAAAACGGCCAAAAGGCTGCCGTCAACACGCCCATTGCATTGCTGGCTGAAGAAGGCGATGATATCTCGAACGTCGAAATGCCCGCCGATGAGCCTGCTTCAGCTGCTCCTCCTAAGCAGGAAGAACCCAAGCAGACTGAGCAACAGAAGCCTGCTGCTGCTCCTTCTGCCCCGGTGACGCCAATGGACCACCATGATCTCGACACGAGCAAGCTAAAGAAGTCTCTTTCCCCTGCTGTCTTGAACCTCGTCCTGCGCCACCACATCAAAGATCTCGGCAAAATCGAGGCCTCTGGCCCCGGCGGTCGCATTCTCAAGGGAGACGTCCTTGCTCATCTTGGTCTCATCAAGCCCAGCCCCGCTCCTCCACAAAAGACGTCGGCTGCTCCTCCCAGAGATCAGATTGTCTTTGCCCAGGTAAGTAATTCAGGGGTGATTGCCATACCAAAGTAGGCTCACTAGCGCATAGCCCAAGGAAGCCCCCAAGAAGGAGGAGAAGCCTATTCCACCGAACTTCATCAGCACTACCGTCGCTGCGGATCAGCTTTTGTCTATGCGCTATGCTCTCAACTGTAAGTCGGAGGATCGCGACATGCAGGGAAACTAAATACAGTGAATAGCTGAAAACGGCACCAGCGTAAGCGTGAATGATTTGATCGCCAAGGCGGCTGCTCGCGCCCTGCAAGACGTTACCAAACCCACTGTGTCCGGCTCCGCTGGTAAATCTTCGGGAATCACATATCAGACGAATGCGGCTGCCTTTGCTGACAAGTACAAGGGCGGTGACTTCAAGTAAATGAAAAAAGAAGAATGCAAGATAATCTATGGATGAACTGACCTGAACATTTCCTCTTTGCAGTGTCTTCCATTTGGCCCCGCCTGTCTACGACTTTATCTCGGATTCGTACACGGCTTCCAAGCCCTACAAGTTGAGTGTGGTACCACGCAAGTCAACGCCTGCCCAGCCAAAGAAGTCTGCAAATGATGAAATGGTTGATCTTATTGGCTACCTTGGTGGCGAAACACCGAAACAGCAAACGCGTGCAGTGAAACTCACGTCGCAGGATGCCAGAGTGGACTTTAGCAAGCAGCCCAAAGCTACTCAGCAGCAGTTTGAGCTGAAGCTCGTCGGTGACAAGCCTGGCAAGATCCTGGATGATCAGAAGGCTGCCCTCTTCTTGGAACGTGTTGAACACTATGTTAGAGACCCATCCGAACTTGTTTATTAGATTTTACAATCCTTTGATTCTTTGACCTCTATACTCTCCTCTTTATTCTTTCTCACAAACACACATGCACACATTCTCTTTCTGTCTCTTTCTTTCTCTCTACCTTTCCCTACGAAACGCATCGATAGCATTGTTTTAAAATATACGACCTTTGTGACCTTTTCTTCTCATGCATTTGTTGATTATATACAGTTTTATTTTTTTAACAATGAGCTATGTAGAAGGCTGCTCAGTTGACACCAGGTACAACGAGTATTTTTGCTCATATTCTTAATCAAGGATGGCAGAGTTCTACGAATTATGAGGAAATTTTTCTAGAAAACAAGCGAAGTACTGTATCCTTCCTCTATCACATACTAGAATCATTCTCGACCACGCGCTCGTAGGATTCTATGTACATTACAGATGGGGGGTTTTTTTAAAAATTATTGGAGGGTTTATAATCTTTGCAACCAGAGCTGCATCTTTATCTCTGATAAATTTCAATGGCCGCGAAACATCTTCGCTTTGAAGGCATCATAAGAGCCATACAGCAAGAGAAATACAATGGTGGTTAATAGCAAAAGCGCAAGACAGCCTCATCAGATAGCAAATACAAGTGCTTTCGACTTGGGATTTATCGTCCTGCGGGACATTTCATATATACCTGAATCATCGCTACGACTAAGGATCAACCACCTCCCAGCGGTTGCTATTCCTCTTCTTTTTCATGACCTTCGCAAGCGTCAGCAAAATTTGATCGCATGTTATGGGACATTGATGCATTCATCTGCTGTACTACGTACGTGTTAAAGTGCCTATGCAGAAAGGAAAACCTTTGATCCACTGCATAATAGGTGTGCTTACTTTTCGCGTTTCTCACGACGCTTTTTGAGCACAGCACAATGCAGATGATGAAGCAAAAAAAAAAAAAAAGAACACTGTGACAAAGTCACGTATATCATGGTAGCATAAACTATACGTCAAGCCTTCAAAAAAAGCCAAGAAATTGGAAAAGGCTGAATGGTGTACATGTATCCATATTTAGTTGTCTAGTTTACCTTCAAGGGAAATCAGACCAACCTATAGCGCTTACTGTTTTAGTCGTCACGCGTAGGATCACTGTCTGACCTTATGGCTGTGAGACCCTTGGCACAAGAAATCCTAGGTGTAGCTACCCAGCAGCCAAGGCTCATAATTATGGCATTGTAAAACAACGACGGTGGTGCACAACAAACAACGTTTTAATATAAGATCATCTGAAAAATCGAAAGGGGCAGTAATCAACTGTGTGCATATGTCTGTGACCAGAACACAGTTTTAAACAAGAGGTCCGCCTGTGCAGCTAAAACATACCAACTTTTAGTTGTGTGGGGGGATGGTCTACTGTTCCTTCTAAAGGGTGATTGCAACAAAAAGGCTTCATATACAAGTGCATCTTTTTCCCTCATCTGATGCGAGAGGCGTTGTCTTTGATTTGAGGTATTGATTAGGTAGCCAAGGAAATAAAAAAAAATGGAACAACGTGATGGTGACGAGAGTGATGTGCGGTTTATTTGGCGCTTCATGCCCTTTTCGGGAAAGCCGGAAACAGCGAGGAGGGAAATCGGCATCAATGACGCATGTCAGGGTGTGTGCTTCGCCTGTATTTAAAAGGCGCAACAAAAATTTCTTCCTCTTTCTCATCTTCCACTTCCTTTCTTCTGTGAACAATGGCCTTGACCTGCACTGACATTTGCAAATTCATTCTTGGTAGGCAGAAAGTGACAGAAATGATGGTGTAGAATACTAATGATGTTTTCAGCCGTGATCCTCCCCCCGCTTGGTGTCTTCGCCGAACGCGGTACGTGTTTTCAACGTTGTTATCCTTTTTCATGTGTCCATACTCATTCTTATTTTTCCTCCTTCCTTGAATTCATAGGCTGCAATACGGATCTTCTGATTAACATCGGTTTGACAATCCTCGGTTGGATTCCAGGCAAGTGTCGATATGAACTAAAGGCTGAGCAGACGCGCCAAGAGAAGAATTGTCAGCTAACGTCCTTGTGCAACGTCGAACCGAACAGGTGTCATCCACGCTTTCTACATCATATTGAAATATTGATCACTCTGTGCCCACTTTAACTCAAGCAAGAGATAATGCGTGCTATACCTATAATCTACCAATATAACAGATATTTTTATTCGCTCTTAGTTTCGTCGGGTGATGGTGGTGCTTCTTCAAACTGCATTCGATTCCTCGCCACTCTATATAGCCAAAAGAAAGTTTTCACTGAACATGTCGCGTTTCTGCCCCTTTTTTTTTATCTTGGCCTACCGTCGAACGCGCGGATTAATGAGGCTCATGCCTTTGCGTTTTTTGCGTACAACGCTCAGCGAGGCTGTGGTGGGCGGTGAAGAAGTTGCATGATGCTGTTCTTGACTGCTTATTGGAAGGATCTATTGGAATCCCGGGGTGTCAAATGATCTCCACCTCCTTATCCGTCGGCACGACATGTAAAACGCGTCTACACGTACCGGCTGTTGCTTCCCTTCTGGCTGCGAAGATTGGGTGCCTGTCGAATGGAGCGAACCTTGGGCTGAAAGGGATAACGAAGGATCTGATACATTGACCGGAGAGATGCTTTCACTGCCGCTGGGAAGTGCGTCGTCGATATGACAGGCGTGCTGCTTTTGGACATGGAGCGCAAGCTAAAGATAGATCGAAAGTCAGTGCCTTCTTCTAATATACATTGCTTATTGTGTCATATGACTAAGCTGGGCTTCTCACTCTCGTAAACAGATTCCATCGTGTCTCATTGTCATCTTTTAGAGATTGGAGAACAAGCAAGACAGAGTCTTTTGGCGTGTCGCCTATCCTAAGCTACTAGACAATCAGCCCCTTTCCGTTATTCACAGATGGTTGTGGAACCCGATTTAAAACCTTACCGTAGCTTTGTCGTTCAGCAAGGCAACATGTAGGCGTCCTCGTGTCACGTTAGACGCTGCCCAATCGATGAATGCAGACGGCGTTTCTGCACCTGCAGGACGCTGCAGTCGCTTCTCTGCGCGTATTAACCAGCCGAACGAAATCGAGTCCAAGTAGCCTCCCTACTCAGAACTAGCGTTATAGGACCTACCATGGCCTCCTCTTCGTTATGCGACGTGGTAAATGTCGCCGTACTGGCAAAGACAAAAAGTGTCCATGTGTCATCTTGGTGAATAGAGTAGATTATGTGCGCGTCATTGACAGAATAGGATAGCTGTAGAAGCCCATCCAGTTTTTTCCAATGGTCTGTTGGCATGACGAGCTACGCATATAATATTTTCGAGCAGCTAATCGTTTGAAGTTTGGAGTGGAAATAAAACTGGACCCGTTCCATCTCTAGGAAATTATTTGGCTGGTGTCTATTTTTTCTTGCCTTCATGTACTTGTGTTTCTCATCCCCTATTTAATAAAAATTCCTAAGATATATGATGGCAACAGGCTGCCATTTGGTTCGACGTGTAATTTGCCAGGAACGCCTCGCTGATGATGCATATTAGGAAAAAAGCGTGCAAAACGTTTACCGGGACCTGCACGGGCGAAAATGTCACGCGGAGCATGATCTAAGAAAGCAGTGTGGCTGTGTCCTACAAAGTCGTAGCAACCCCTAGGTCATTGTGAAAATGATCAGTTTAGAGTTTGTCCATGGTTTTGTTTCGATCCATTTTTCCTCCACACACATCTCTTCCCAGTCTCTTGATTGTGTGTCCTGTCCGATGATAGATTTTGTGATTTTGGATAATAGAGATTAGGCTCACATTTTGCCGTCTCATTTTATCGCATATCTTACCTTGAGTATTGAGAAGTTAAGCTTATATCCTCAGACGCTGAGCTTATGCGGTTATAAAAAGGAAGTATCGTCGTATGTACTATGCTGGCAGAGAACAAGATTCGAATGAGTCTCGGGGCATATGTCTTCTTCGTGGACCATACCCACGCAGCACGTTACAATAACTCGCTTTTCTTGGAGCGACCTGAATATGGATGCTATATGATAGTGCTTTCGTTTTATTTAAATTTGCAGCTGTTTCCCGTGAAAAGATAGACTTGTGGAATATCGAAAGAGTAATGGCAGGTATAGGTGCAGCTTGAACTTTTGTATTAATTCATGTGAAAGGTTATCCAGTGATGAAATGCTCAAGTATAAACCTCTTCTTCGTCCTTTTCAATTAACTTTTTCATGTATGCTTTCCATAAATTGACGATGTTAAGCTTCTTTCTGAAATTTATTTTTAAACATTAGATACATACAGGGTACACAGCGTAAACCTGCACTGATATACTTGACCGCAGATAGTTCTCATGAAAAACGCAGAAGCGAAATATTTTGACTATGTCGGCACAGTATTGACGACCTGTTCCATTATTGTTCGGCCTATTGCCCGATCGGTACAATTCCTAGAAGCAACAATGACGCTATGACGTTTTTGATCTTGAGCCTAAATGATGCAGCTCTCTTGCTTTTGGGGGTGTCAATACCCGATACATAAGGACTCCGTAAATACCAGATGGAGTCATGGGCACTTTCGAGTGTAACCATGCATGTATTCAATGCAGGTATACGGGCCCATGCCTAGAATGCGTGAGCACATGATACATTTGTGTGTGTTTTTACAATGAGCGAGTTTATTGTAATGGTACAGGTATTAAGCATGAAGGGACCAGCCCTTCTCTGCACGGAAACAGAAGTAAGAAAGCACAATAATTTTTACGTGGAGAGACAATATACAAGAGAGGAAGAATGCATGTGATGGATGGTGCGGGTGATGGTGGTGGGTCAGCGCGATGGTGACACCGCAGCAGCAGCAGCCGCGGCGGCGGCTACTACTGCGGCAGCGGAAGAGGATGAAAAGGAAGGCGGAAATAACGGCGATGAAGAAGATGAAGGGGAGGAAGGTGGAGACGGTGTCGTAGTTGTAGTAGCAGTACCAGTGGCTGCCGTAGCAGAACTAGTATCATTAATTGCAGTTGCTGTAATACTGCTTGATGTACTACTGCCGCTGCTTGATGAGTCGTCTTCAGGTGCAGATTCTGGTGATACAGGCGAGGATTTTGAAGATATCAGCGTCGAAACCGTGTCGTTAAGCATTGTGGCAAAGATGCTGAGTTCCTTTCCTGAATCCCAGAGGGTATATTGGCGGCACACAACTGCACGGAGCAAGTCCAGCAGCACCGCGATCTGAAATTCAACTTCCTCCATCCACACACGCCAATGGTGGTGGTGCTGAAGGATAATGGTCTTGTCACCGTGGGTCGACGTAGGGAACAGGCGGTTGTGAATAAAGAATGCGACAATGCGTTGACGCGTCAAGATATGGAGGTCTGTCGCAGTAAGAAGATCGGTTTGCACGAGTGTACCAATGAATTGCACAAGGACACGAAAGCCGTGACGTACAGACAGACAGTGCCGTGAAGGTGGCGAAAGTGAGCGCTGTTCAATAATACGCCTCCGCTGCTGTTGATGGTAGCGATGAGTGAGACCGTCGAGGTGGCGGCTAAGGTGAGCGAGGAGGAGTCGGTGATGAATGGCGCAGGCAGGGTCGGTATCGTCAAACATGGCGGTCAAAGTCGGGTAAAGGGTGACAAGGAAGTGAGTCATGAGTTTGCCCATGCGCGTTGCTGCGTATTTGGTGTCCATGTTGGGCTGAACCGGATGACTATCCTCGTCGCTTTCGTCAATGGCGTCGTGCCTCCGGCGGCGGTTGCCGGAGGTGAGAAGCCGGCCGATTTGCTGCAAGTCGGACACGCAAGAATTTGGCAGTGGGTCCAGTGAGGGGTCGAGTACAACATGGTCTAGAATGATTCCCAGCGTCTTGTCGAGGAAGAAATCAAGGCTGGGCTGCCAGTTTTGCTGAGGCGTCCGCTCGTATATCTCGACCGAGAGACGGTTCGCGACAAACTGCAGCATCCGATGATCGATTTGTTCGTCATTATTATTGTCGTCGCCGTAGTTGCTGCCATGCTTGTAGCCATGGCGCGAGATAAACGCAACTGCTGAGTGGACAAGGTGGTTGAAGCTGTTGATTTTGGGCCGTGCAAGATCAATGTGGTACTTGTGCCATATAAGCTGATGCACCAAGGTACGGCACTTTCGAGAGCAGGTGCCGAGATACCATAAATCTGCAAAACTCCAGTAGCCAGAGATCTTTAGGAGAAGTTCCAAGGGCAAGTCGCAGACAGACGACGGCGACTTGAACATGTTTTGAAAGAAGCAGAAAAGAGAAGAGTGTACATCCGTTCGAGACAACTTTTTTTTTGCACTTTTTGGCTACTTTTTTGACCACAGCAATTGTGCTCTGCGGCGAAGCTAGTCCGCAAAAGGAAGCGACGACGGCGGTCTGGACAACCAAAAATGCGCCCACCCCCCAAAGAAAAAAGCCCATTCGCTGTTCCCCCGCCTTTTTGCAATCCAGCCCTTTGTTCCTCTTCACAATACCTCTCTTTTTTCGTTCTGTCTCTGTTTCTCACTTTCTCCCCCAAAACATTCGCCCGACTATTGGACAATCACCTGCAGCATGATCTGGACCAATCCATATCGCCCTTTCCCCCCAGGACACACTCCTTCGCTCTTCTTTATCAATCACGACACTCGTTTACCTATCCGGCTCTGTTTGTCTCACCATGTATCCTAGTTACACACGTCATGACTACCATCGATGTAAAAATCTTCTCGTGCTTGTATATATTTTCAAAGGAAAGATCTTGCTTTCGGGCCACATTCCATTTGTTTGGCCCGAGCGTTGACCGGTCGAACGATATTCCCGTTCGCCTCCCCCCAAAAAAAGAATTCGCCCATTAAAATGCTCGGATTCGGGAACGTCAGAGAAACTACGATGATCTGCCTGCCTGCTGCAAACAGCAAGTTCTGGCAGCGACCCATAAGCCGATTACCGCCTTGTAGTAAAAACCCATTAACACGAAACAAAGATTTGCTTTTGTTTGTCGCAGTACTGGCTCGATGTACTGACTGAGTGAGCTCCAGAACTATGAAACAGGAAGTGTTCTAGGCTCGCACGACAAATCCGCATCATACAGACAGTAATTTGCGTCTATAAATTCAAAAAGCTGGATGGTTCTTTTCGCCCTGGCGTGTGAATAATAGTAGTATCCTTTGAAGCTATCAGCAAAGAAAGTGGCTGTCATTACTAGCGACCACGCTCTCGTCATATTACTTGCTACTTCCCGGAAAATGACGCGACAGACTTTGCTTTTAGCTGCTTTGGAAATTGATCATCTCAACAATAAATGTGCTTCGTATTACTTCAGCATAGACCGAGGAAACAGACGACGGCCATGACTGGTTGTGTGGCTTGTTTGTATTTGAGGTAGCTTGTCAAAAGCTACATACTATATAAAACCACAGTACTGTACTGGGAAGGAGAAAAATAAAGGAGATGACACATGTTGTACACATGATGACATTTAACCATTTATTTTCTTTTGTCCTTTCATTGTTACCTCTGTCACTAGTAACGTCATACACATATGCTCACGGGTTTGATATTCGTCAGTCAGGCGAACTAGGAAGCAACGAGTTTGCCCTGTATCTAGGTAAGGAACAGCAATGATGCATTCATTGGGTTATGATTCAGCACCCGCTCATCTCAGGCTCATCAAAACTAGAGGACGGCAAGGGCGAGGCCCTATCCTTCTTCCATGATGTACCACTCCATCCATTCCCGGAGAATACGTCCGTTTATAACATGGTGGTTGAAATACCGAGATATCATACTCCCAAGCTTGAGGTTGGTTGCTGAGCTATGATTTTGTCGTTTGTTGTTCTGAATTACATACATCTGACCTGATTGCTGTCATGGTGACCGTGTTATAATGATAGATCCAAAAGGAAATTGCATGGAACCCTATCAAACAAAAAGTTGGGCTGGATGACGATCTGAAATATATCGCCGATAACAAGACAGGCGAGGGTTACAGGATCGGTAGCTATGGTGCACTACCTCAGGCATGTATCAAAAGCAGCAGCAGCATGGGTCGAGGCTGTGCACAGGGCCTGCATTGCCCGCAAATATATTTTTACATTGATGGACGGTGTGCTGACTCAGAATTTTTCAACAGACCTGGGAAGACCCAGACGAAGCCTCATCCGAAGCTAACACGCATGGCGGAGACAATGACCCGATAGACTGTGTTGAAATTGGTGATGGCAGTAATATTGTGAATGGCGATACACACACGTTGGAGGCAGGCGATAGGAAGCACGGCGGCGGCGCTTATCCGGGGCAGATAAAACGAGTCAAATTGCTCGGCGGACTTCTAATGCTGGACAATGGCGAGACCGACTGGAAACTTATTGTACTTGATCTGGACGACCCTGCAGCGTCCGTAGTCAACGATATCGGCGACATCGAATACGTATGGCCAGGCCGTCTGGAAGCTATCCGTAACTGGTTCAAAACGTACAAACCTGGTCGGATAAACCAATTTGCATATGGTGGTGCATTCAAAGACAGCGCTTTTGTCATGCGCGTTGTCCAGCATGGTCACGAACGTTGGCGCTCTTTGATAGCCAAGCCGCGGCATAACATTCAGACTCTGATGCATAGTACGAATGCAACGCGAGAAGGCATGTGAGCGTGAAAAACCAGCCTTCCTTCTCCGAGAAGGGTGGGTTGGAGCTTCACGAGACAAAAAAAAAAAAAAGAAAAAAGACGGTGCGGAAAAAACCGAGGTAATGTCCCTGTCCCTGTCTTGCCGCCGCCCGGTCCGGATTCCCTGTGATGTATTTATGTGTTTGTGCTCACCTTATGTGCACATCCCCCATGATGCCCCACAAGAAACCACTTGTATGTACATAACATGCCGCCTTTGTACCACAGACACAAAATTCCCAAACAACTAAGGTTTACCTAGATGTCACACAGTAGGGAAGGCAGCAAGATATAGATATTTTTTTTTTCATTTGTATGCGAAGAAAATAGCCCCATTTCCTTGGAGTATGTTTGTTCATACGATATATTAATGATACGTAGACCATGTTTGATGCTGCCGATATATATGGCTAAGGTACATATGTAGGTACATGCAATGAAGTATCGCAGAAGGCATCCTCGAGTAAGGGAAGTAGAATATGCTAGATTATGTATCCTTTATTTTACAGCGAGCAATAGTGACAATGACGACAAACCATATAGATATACAGATGATGGAACAAGATAGAAAAGATGGAATAAATGAACTTAGTTTATGGGGGTCTTGGCCATCAGGGACATGACCTCGAACATCAAGTCTGCGGCGGCCAGAGCGGTAACCTGGGCATTGGTGTCGTAGGCGGGAGCGACCTCGACAATATCGGCACCGACCAGCTTGATACCTTCCAGACCACGCACAATGCGGCGAAGTTCGCGCGTGCTCCAGCCGCCGGTCTCTGGGGTACCAGTAGCCGGGGCAAAAGCAGGATCGAGGGAGTCGATGTCGATGGAAAGATATGCTAATAGATAATGATGAAACAATGAGGTTTGAACGTAAAAACAGCTCCATTCGCTTACCTAGATTATCACCGACGCGCTCACGGATACGCTCGATGATGCCTTGTGTGCCAATAGTGTCGATGTCACGGGCTTCAATGATCTCAAAGCCAACTTCCTCGTCGTTGACGTAGTCACTGGGGCCACTGAGGGTGGTACGAATACCGGCGTGGATAGACTCGCCCTTCTTGATCAGACCCTCCTTGGAAGCGTGGTAAAAGTAGGTACCGTGGTTGACGGCAGCAACTTCGGTCTTAGCACCGCCAAAGACCTTGGGCTTCCAGGTATCCAGATGCGAGTCAAAATGAATAACCGACACAGGACCATATGCCGAGTGAATGGAACGCAATAAGGGAAGCGTGATAGTATGGTCACCGCCAAGGGTAATCAACCGAGGGAACTTGGTGAAGCTGGGTGTAGCAGGACTGCGGTGAAGGAGTTCCTGATGGCCAGCTTGAATCTGCTTGATCGCATACTCGTTATCATACGACGTCAGCATAATATCACCACAGTCAGCAATCTTGACTTCCTGGAAGGGGTTGATATCCATTGGCACGTTGTAGCCGCCATACAATGCTAGACGGCGCGATCCATCACGGATTCCAGCAGGACCGAAACGAGCACCAGGACGATAGCTGGTACCTATTGAACAGTTTTCATATAGTTAAAATAGACTTCACTTTTCATTTCTACTTCTGGTATCTACCTGTATCAAAAGGAGCGCCAATAAAGGCAATATCGAAGTCAGCGCTGCTGTCAGTAAAGCACTGCTCGTACGGCAAATGAGCAAATGTAGGGATGCCAGCAAATACAGCATCTGCAGTAGTCTCTCCGTCACCGCCAGGGGCACCAGGGGCGGCCTGATGTACAGAGATGGGCTGTTGCTGCTGAGGGCGGATGTCGTGGTTGCCGTACTCCATCGGGTGACCAAATACAGCATTGGCGGCTGCGGCTACGAAACCAAGCGAGAGGAGAATCTTTGAGACCATTTTCAGTGTAATTTTCTTGCTATTTGTGGGACTATCAGAAGGAATATCGTCAAGGTAAATGGCGCCTTTATACTTTTCCATACGAAGTGTTTCCTCTCGACTGCACAAGTACTTAAAGCAAATCAACCATGAATCCATTATGTAAAAATTTGGTCGCGTCGTGTTACCACTTCTTACCTTATATGGGATATCTGCTATCATTCGGTACCTTTTACATAATGAAGGCTCGCTTATCATGTTTCTTTTACGTGATTTCTAAGGTTAACTTGTCATACGAGTAGATATGCTATAAACTTTCGTATTTTACGTTAATGAATTCACTTCACTCGTTCTTGTCTTTTATTTCTATGCGGAGCTTAATAACCACATGTACATACAATATCGATTCGCTATTATAACGCTGTAAGAATAACCTGGTTCTTTCGCTCATGATGTATGATCGACTCTCAGTTTGCCACATTAATTCTTATCATGCTTCCATAAATTCTGGCTGCCACCACCATCCGTCAATCCTTAATTCTTCCTTTTTTCGAGGTTCATTAAAAAATGATGATAAAGGAAGGAGTGGTGTTGCGTTTTATTATGTGATGCTTTGATAATTGTGGTATTACGTATCCAAGGCTAACACCAGAACCAGTAGTGTTCTTGTTCTTGTAACATCTATCCGCTAGATTAATGCGCCTGCTTTCTGCACTAATAAACGTTAGTAGTGTGGGCTCCGTACTGTTTTGTCATTTATTATTTGTCATCATTCGTCATTAGTACATATATTCAAGGAATAACAAATTCGTCATTAGTTACATATATTCAAGGAATAACAAGAATAATAAGTGATGAACAGCATATAATGAGACATGCATATATCTCCTATAGTTTTTTCAAACGTGTATCACATGGGTGATAACAGTATCTGCATGAACAGAATGGATTAAGTCATGTTTACTGTATATAAGGAATATAAGACCGACTTTCTTGCTTAGGAACTCCCCTCCATTTCACCAATCGAAATGACCAAGTATCAGAAAATGTTTGTGTACGCGTGGCCATCACAATCGCGATAGCATTTCTTTTCCAGGCGTACATTTTGGTCATGGACGTTACAGCTCATTCGCTGATTTATTTGTATTAAATTCGTAGGAGAAATATTTATATCTGTTCTTCAGTGTCGACAGTCTTTACTTTCCACTTTACTCTAGCCTGACATATGCCGGAAAATGCGACAGACACCTACTGTGCTCTGTAAAGCTTATGATTATATTTTCTAATCCCTTGTATGAATGAGATCGTATGTCTCTGTTTATATCCAAAGTTTGAATATGATCATACACAGATGGCGAGAAAACAATTTTAGAGACGAGCAATAGACGGACGAGCGGAAGGTACGAACTACAGTTGCTCATGCCGTAATAATGGGAATGCAGAGCTTCTCTAGTTGAGAATGTTATAATTAGTTTTCCTTTGAATACAGTATCAAGAAGCAGTTACGTACGCAATGACAAAGTAATTACTTCCCTTAACAGAGTACACCTTTTCGTGCAGCAATGATGATGGGATTCGAGTATAGCAATGTTGTTGAGATATAAGGGTGATAATAAGCATTGAGAATTAACGTTGGGCTTAAGCATAATAGCCGGTGTCTCAGCTGTGCAGATATCAGAATTGCTACAAGCTCAACAAAGCACCAGTGTCTTTGGTGTTTATCGCTGAGTGCTCATCCCACCCTCAGAAAGATCGCGCGGAAAGCGACTTCAATAGACGCTGCCAACAAAAAGAGATAGTGCTCGTTTTTTTCTTGATAACACAGTACTTGTTATTTGCGTTTATGCCGTAAAATCCATTTCTCTCACACCTGTAGTCGTAGTCAAGCCAGCTTAAATGATATGAAAGACACTTGGTATAATCACGCTATAAAAGAAAAGATACCTGGGTTTTATTTGTTTAAAGGAAAGCATTGTGAACAGCAGAATTGTACAAAATCTTCGATAGCCTTCTTCTTTTCTACACAGATATAACGTCGACAAAATTGTCAGAATTAATCAAGCGGCCAAAAAATAGCCTACTATAGCTCTGCTTTCCCAATCGTAATTGATTGCTCTACCATATCTGTCCGTCACACCACCGGATTCGAAGATACTAGTACAGCTACATTACCATGTTTCTCAAAGGGCAAGCACTCTTTGCTGCAGCGACGCTCATGGCAGCCGTTGGCTTCCTTTTGTTCGGCTATGATCAGGTATGGATGGTTGCAAAAGTCTCCGAAAGGAACTAAAGCTGACTCGATATGCATGAACAGGGTGTCATGTCGGGCGTTGTCGCCAACGATCGATTCGACGAATGGATGGGGCATCCGAGTTCAGGTCTTATGGGCTTTATTGTGGCTATCTATGAAATTGGATGTTTCGCAGGCGCTCTCAGCACGGGCCGGATCAGTGACCGCCTGGGTCGCCGCAAGACAATCCGTCTAGGCTGCTCCATCCTCGTGATCGGTTCTATGCTCCAGACAGCAGCCATCAACGCTCCTATGATGATTGTGGCTCGCATCATCACTGGTGTTGGCAATGGTATGAATACAGCAACCATTCCAGTGTATCAAGCAGAGCTTTCTCCACCTAAGGAAAGAGGTAAACACGTGGCTTTTTCGACGACACTTCTAGTGGTTGGCGTAGCCATCGCCTACTGGCTAGAATACGGTCTCTATTTTGTGCATGGTGACTTTGCATGGCGCTTCCCTTTGGCATTTCAAGCCGTCTTTGGGATTGCTTTGGTGGCTGCATCTTTTTTCTTACCCGAGTCACCGCGATGGTTGCAAGCGCATGGGCACGAGATTGAATGCCGCGAAGTACTGGCGCGCCTATGGACAAACTGCGACGTCAAGCATCCTAGATGCATTGAAGAGTGGGAGGAGATCAGGATTGGCATCGAGCTTGAACAGCGCGAAAATATCTCATCCTACCGCGAGTTGTTCAGCAAAGGCAGGCTCAACAATCGATATCGTGTGCTCCTAGGCATCGGTGGTCAGCTAATCCAGCAGCTTGGTGGTATCAATATCATCAGGTATGATGATATCTCATTTATGCGTATTAGAAGACACTAATAACCTCATGAACGCAGCTATTATATCACTATTGTTTTTGAGAACTTTACTTCGACACAGAACGCCATGTTGCTAACTGGCATTGACGGTCTTGTTTACATCGTCGGCGCAGCTACGAGTATTTATACCATCGATCGACTGGGTCGCCGCAAGCTTATGTATGGAGGCCTGATCGGGCAAGCTCTATTCCTCGCTGTCGTCGGTGCATGTCAGTATCTTGTCGGCGTCGGTTATACCAAAGCAGCGCCCGCTGTGGTTGTCTTCATCATGGCATACAACTTCACATTTGGCGCAACCTGGCTCAGCTTAGCGTGGTTGTACCCATCCGAGATCTTTTCGACCGCACTGCGTGCCAAGGGCAACTCCATGTCGACCGCAGCCAACTGGTTAGGCAATTTCATCGTTGCCGAGATCGCGCCGGTGATGTTCGACTCGATTGGCTATTGGACCTTTCTAATTTTCAGCTTTCTCAATCTGGTGTATCTAATACCAGTATTCTTCTACTTCCCCGAGACCAAGGGCAAGTCGCTGGAGGACATTGAGCTTATATTTGCGTGCAAAGAGTTCCAAGATGATGTGCTATCTATGCGATCGCAAGCCGCATCCTGCCGTTCAGGAGCAACCTCTGGTGACCGGATATCCATTCGATACGGTGGTGACGACAAGAAGATGGCAATCAACTTTAAAGATTATCATGGCGAAGAGGAAAAGTTGGACGGACCGAATTTTAAGGACTTTGATTAGATGCACACACACACACACACACACGCACGCAACAATTCAAATGCACACACTCCCTCTTCATAGAACGTATTAAAATGCAATGAGCGCAAAGGAGAGAAGTCTACTGCGGGGGAATGAATACATGCTGTCGGTAGTACTCTAGTTCAGCAATGCTCTCCTTAATGTCGTCCAGTGCTCGGTGACAGTTCTTCTTCTGTACACCTTTGGCGACTTCGGGGTACCATCTCCGCGAGAGCTCCTTAATAGTGCTTACGTCTAGGAAAGTAACGTTAGGACGTGTCTGTTGGTCTGTTATGGCGATGCATACCAACGATGCGGTAATGAAGATAATCGACAATCTTGGGCATTTCCTTTTCCAGGAAGCGTTTATCGGCATGGACAGAGTTACCTGCCAGAGGTGCGACACCTGGGGGGATATGTCGCTTCAGGAACTCAAGCACTTGAGATTGTGCATCGGCGGTCGAGACTTTTGAGTTGATGACAGCCTCTGTAAGGCCAGACTAAACGCATATCATTAAGCTAAGGCTGTCGAGAGACAGAAATGTTGGCTTACAGCGCCATGGTGCTCTTTGCACCACTCTAAAATTGTATGCGCCGAGGTCAGTTGACCACTCTTATGATAGAACCATCGCTCATACCATTCATATTATCCATGACTTCGCGTGGCTGGTGAATAACAAGCTCAGGGCCCTGTTACGAAAGAGAGAATCAGATCAGGTCATTTACCCGGGAGTGTTTGCTACCTCTGCGGCGATCTTCAAGTTGCCGTCAGTAATAAGAACAGCAATCTCGATCAGGTGATCATTGGCAAGATCGAGACCTGTCATCTATTGTATCGTTCAGTGTGCAGTACATTGCGTGCTCCAGCAGCAGGGCAGACATACTTCGCAATCAATCCATACGAGAGGGTTGTTGATCATTTTGGTGAAAGCGCGTCGAAACATGGGCAATATGCGCGTGTGACACGAAAAGTCTCGCGTCTTTGGATTTCCGCAAAAAGCGCGTATCACTCTCATTGTTCGTGCCTTTTTTATTTTCTTAAAAAACTTACATCGTCGTCATGCTGAGGTACAGTGAAAATCAAGCTATGTTTTAGTGTACTCAATTCTTCTGTAGGGGCGGTGACCAGAGCCCGTTTGCAGCAGGGTCTCGCACCCCAAAACGAAGTGCCGCAGAGCGTACGCCTCATCGTACTCCTCATCGCACTCCTTCTCGCACACCGACAACGCCTTCTCGATTCCACAAGCGACCTGTTCCCAAATACTATACACAGAGTCACGCTCCTGATTTCGAGGCTCTTGCCAGAGATCCCAACTACTCGAAACCTCAACGGGCCAGCCAATCGAGCAATGACAACAGCTTTGTTGCCTATAATCCCGAAAAGGAGCCCATCAAGGTTTTCCTCTTTGCCTTTATTACAGCTGCGTCGGCATGTTTTTCTTACGCTATAGCTATTCTTAAAGGCATACCTTCGGCTCCGTCCTCCTCCTGAATATCTAGAAAAGGAAACAGAGAACCCTTACCTTCAAGTGGTCGACGATATCGAAGTGTCTATTACTCCTCCCGAGGTGAGTGAACTTTGTCCTAAAACCTCCCTTTTTCTCACCTGATATATGCTCAGGACTCAAATGCGTATCGCACTCGCAACAGACAACCAGAACGCTACAAATTCACAAAGATTTTCGATGACAAAGTGGCGCAAAAGGAATTCTTCATCAGCACTACTTTACCCCTTATCAAAGATTTGCTGCGTGGAGAAAATGCTCTTGCATTCGCCTACGGTGTCACTAACTCAGGGAAAACATACTCCGTGACGGGTACGGAAGACAATACGGGTATTCTTCCTCGCACTTTGGACGTCATTTTCAACAGTGTGCAAGGATTCCTGAGCGACTCAAAGGTAAGGTTACTTACTAGAAGCAGTTGACCTTCAGCTTACGGCTTTCTTTAGCTCAAGCCTGTTATGCACAGCCTCGTGCAGGCCTATGAAGATCCGAAGGAAGAAAATCGACATGTGCTCCACGAAGCTGCCAGTTATCACCATCCACGACCTTATTCCGAAAGTGTTAGTTCAGATATATTATCTCTCTATAAAAGTGGCGTAACCATGACTTACTATAGGTGCCGGATTCCCTATTCCAAATGCCCAAACATCGCGATGATACCGGTAACACTTCACCCGTGCTAGCGTGTAATTTCTTATCATTACTTAGTGATTGACATCGACGAAAAATTCGAATATGGCATATGGGTGTCTTTTGCCGAGATCTACACGGAAAAGATTTACGACCTTCTAACGCCTCCAGACAAGCACCTGAAACGCAAGCCCTTGTCCCTCAAGTACGAATTCCGCAGTGGTCACAAGTACATTGCAGGCATCAAGGAAGTCAAGGTGGAGAATATTGAGGAAGCATACACACTCCTTTACGAGGGTCAACGCAACCGTGCTGTATATTCCACGTTGCTCAATCATACCAGCAGCAGAAGTCATAGCATCTTCACAATCCGAATTGTTCGCGTACCAATCGACGATGAGGATTATGTAATCGAGGTAAAAATCGGCTTTTCGAGGAAATAGGAAAGGATCCTGATGTTTATGTCACCCTGTTTAGGACCCCTCGTATGCCACTGTCTCCAAAATGTCCATTGTCGATCTTGCTGGTTCCGAGCGGCACCGGAATACGCTCAACTCTGGTAAGACAAGCACGACATGTGATATATTCTTCATTCTTATCATTCACTGGGGATTCGACAGGTCAACGACTGAAGGAAGCGGGTAATATCAACAAGTCGCTGATGGTGCTTGGTCAATGCATGGAAACACTGCGATTAAATCAGCTAAAGGCCGAAAATGGAAAGGTAACTGCAGAGCACGAGCGTGGTAAAAAACGTGAAGTAGAATCTGATTCTTTGGAATAGCGCCAAGCCATTGTCCCCTTCCGGCACAGTAAACTGACAGAATTGTTCAAAAGCTCGTTCGAGGGGGATGGAAAAGCGGTACGGAAATTGTCTCGAATGAGGATGATAATGTTGTCTCACATCTATCAACCAGGTGATGGTCGTCAATGTGAATCCGTATGATACGGGTTTTGATGAAAACAGCCATGTGATGAAGTTTGCAGCCGTTGCAAAAGATGTGGCCACCTGGCGACGTATCCATCCCAAGCTTGATCTTCATGACATATCAAAGTCTGCGAAGCGGCTTCGAACAAAGTCTTCCGACCAGGTTAGAGCCGAAAAGCAGCGACTCTTGCAAGACAGTAAGTTTTGTGCACATCCAAACTCCAGGTCCAGCGGATGTTCACCATAAAGTAGGGGGTGACGGCGATGTACATATGTGGCATGAAAACGATCAATCCCGGTCTACAGACGAAGATGAAGATGACGACGAAGAGGAAGAGGACCCTTTCGTCGACAATCTTATTTGGCAGATGGAAGACCTTCGGGATAAGGTATACTTGACGAGTGCACAGCTCATATCATTTGACTAATTTCAACATAGTGGATCGAGGCCGAAACGCGGTGTGCTACACTGGAATCAACAGTGAGGCAGCAGGTGGCGCTAGAGAACGAAGCGGAATTGAGGAGACTAGAAGAGATGTACATGGCTGCACTGAAACGCCAGGTACATCGTGTTATCGCGTGGGATAATGAGCTTGTAGTTGACCGATTTGGTGAAATTATGTAGAGCGAATTCAGCCAATCTAAGATACAGGAGCATGTAGACGCCACATGCGCCCAAGGTAAAATCTAATTGGTTAAACATGAGCCGCGGTATTTCTAACGTCAGGGTGCAGGACAAGCCGAGAATGAACTATTGACGGAGGTAAGTGCGATTAAACTGCTATACGGTGCATTGATTGCTGATGCACCCTGCAGTTAAAAGAAAAACAGCAACAAATAGCTGCAGAACTAGAACAGTGGCGTGCAATTATGGATGATCGCGAAAATACAAAGGCTGCTCTGTTCAATAAGGTACGTAGGATAAGGTTATCATTCGTACACACTTGTGATTAAATCGTCATATCGTCAATAATAGATTACGGCGCTCGATAGTGACAAACGTCGCGTTGAAGAACAGAACCGGCACCTGATCCTGGAGGTGCAGCAGCGAGACAAAAGAATCCAAGAACTTTCCGAGAGGTCAGCAGTGCAACCAATGGACGAGGATACCGGGTCACAGCTCGCTGCTGCTGCTGCTGCGGGTACTGCTGCTGCACCACGACTTTCACTGGAGGCGGGAAGCGTGACGTCCAAGCGATCGTATATGGAAATTGATAAGGATGAGGAAGAGAACGAAGATACGCCACCCGCTGAGGCGCAGACTCAACCAGAGAGCAAGTTTGAGCAGTTTTTGAAGTTACGCAAGCTCCTCAGGCGTAGTATTTTCAAGGCCGAGCAGGTAAAAAGAGGGAGCAAGGAGAGAAAATAAGAAAGCCAAGAAAAACAGGGGAAGCTGAAAAAATATCGGATTTAGTATTCGCCAGATACCGATGGAATTATGAAGCAAGTAGAAGAGTTCGATGGCGTCACGTTTGAGCTTGTCAAGGTAAGAATTCACAACATATACGTATGCCAAGGCCGGACGGCAGCTGATTTGTTTGAACACAAAGGAAACAAACATGGGGCGTCTGCTCAAGCTTATTGCACAAAAAAACTTCAAAGAGGACCCTCACTGCATTCAAGAACGTGCCAAGAAACTGTTCAAAGGGTACGCTCGCCTGTCAATCCCGGTCCTGGCTCCGCCTCCGGTGCGACAGTGCGGCAACCACCGCGACCCATTGAAAACGGTGCATGTCAGCGTGGACGTTGGCAAAGAGGAAGAACTAATTTCCGAAATGAGATTGGCCCTTGACGCACTACAACGAGAAAATAGCAAGCTCAAAAGTCAAGTGAAGGTAAAAATGATAATTGAAACCACATCTTAGCAACAATACTTACCCATTGCTCGGTTCAGCTTATGCAAGGAGACAAGCGACGGCTGAAAAAGGCATTCGAGAAGACAAGACATCTGGATGACGGGTTACCAACCACTGCAGATTACGCTGGGCCAGCCACAGCTACACAAGAACAAACAACAGAAGCAACATCCGGTGCTGCCACAGATCCCGGTGGCGACCCGGAATTGGTACGTTTGTTATGCAACTGGTGATGCACCTTAGCTCACTATGGAGTATGGAAATTTATCGCTTCTAAAGGCTTCGGTTAAGGTTCGGTCCGTCGATGATGAAGCTCCGGCAGAATCAGCCGAAGGTGAACTGAGTCCTGTCTTGGAGGCACCCATACTACCCCTGTCGAGCAGCAGCGAAGACGAAGACGGATTGAGCGACGACGGCAGCAGAGGGGATATGGCTTTGTTTCGGCATCAGGAACGCCGGCCTAAACGACGGAGGTGAGCTTGGCTTTTTAACGCCAGTACACATTGCCTCACATGAGCACACACACTCACGCATGTATACAGAAAACTGCGAGCAAGGCAGCACCATGGTAACGAAGCGCTCCCGTGATCTCCGTTGGCCAGCTTCCCTTTTAAGAATTGTAAAAAAAAAAGTGAACGTCTATAAAAAAGCTTTTCTGAGTCTGTACCCGTCCACGCGATTTCATTTCTCTTTCTTTCTTTTCCTTACTTCACATCTTTTATCTTTGCTTGCCCTCATATTTTCCTTTTACCCATGGTCAATAAGCTTCACCACCGTTACTCCTATGCGATGCTCTCGGATTTGAATAATGAAGACGGCTACCCCTGTTCCCCGCCGCCCCCTTACGATGCAGCTGTACGGACGCCTTCGTCTAACAGTGCTTCCGTCCGATTACGCCGCCACGCATCCATGTTCAAAAGCTCATCACTGTCTGAAGCCCCACCTGCTCAGCAGCAGCGTCCACGACGATTTAGCAATGCATCTGCTTCTTACCACATGTTTGACATGTTTCATGACCTGAAACATCACCTGAAGACATCGCTCGCCAACCACCGTGCAAACCGACGCGAGAAACGACCACAAGATGGGAAGACGAACCCGTTCGAGTAATACAGATAGCTTTAGTTGCTTAATGTCACCTTTTTGTTCATCCTTGTACATATATCATCAACTCACGTTTGCTCCCTTTGGGTAGCACGAATATACCTGTTAGGGAGCATCTTGTGTCACCTGAAGGAAAAGCATGATATCACGTATCGCAGTCTTGTACCGCGCAAAAATGTTTTAGTTCTGTCACACGCTCGGTCGATCTTTTTTAGCTTTTCGGCTAGCCTGTCTGCCTGACGCACAAAAGCCAAGCAGAATAATACAGGCAGACCCGTACGTGCACGCGACCAATGCGCTAAGCAATGATTGTTAGAAACAAATAAATCATCATTTTGGAAAGCGTTGTCTATCTCGGGTGTTATGTTTACGCTTATCTGTCGTCAGGGTAACGTCAGCAGCTGCAAAGAGAGGGTCTTGGTCATCCCGCCTAAGACGCGAAGCAAAAAATTACCGTCAAATCGCAGCGGTCAAACAGTAAGGTGACCGAAAGAATACTGCAGAATATAGGAGAACATCATTCTGGTGGTAGAAGATCCTTTCATTACAAAACTTTTTAAGGTTGTGTACACGAACGAACCGTCATGTTTTCATACGTAGCATAAACTAAAAAGCGTAGTCGAATTAAAAGTGCACACAAAAGCCACTAGTTATCATTATCGTCGCCATTCTTTTAGTCACCTTCCTGTTCGTTACCGCCACTGCCATCTCCATATTTATTTCATAGCATATGATTGTGCACACAGGTCATGATCTTATCATTATCGGAAACCTTCGCAGGAGATCTCACAACAAAAAGGTTTACACTATCAAATTACATACAACAATGTCTACGGCTATGACCGGGCTAGATCTCCACTGCAGTACCACTTACACCGACTGGTGATGAGTAGCCTCCAGTGGTCATGCGATATTGTCAGTGGTCTGAAATAGAAGTATTTTACGTGCAAGTAATTGCGCGAGTCGGGCCGCATATGCTTACTAGATTAATATACTGGCTCATATAGCCAAACTGATTCCTTTTCACGGTTGGATGGACTCTTGTGGTTAGTCAACCATTATTTGAACTTCTTAAGGTGATCGGGATGAATTCCGTGAGGGCGGTGATATCGTGCACTCACGATACATAGCGATTCTGCAAATCCAGCCCGATAAGCTCCCAGCTGACGTATTCATCAATCACTCCGGGCTCACAAATGATTTTAATCTGCTTGATCTGATAGATGTCCTACCATTTCGCCAATTTCAACCACGTCCAGCAGATGGCTCACTGTGCCCTGGGTACGAGATTTATCGTCATCGCTCTTGGTGGATATTCCCACGTATATGTCGGTACAGAAGGACAAGACACTCAGTAATATGAACGTGAGAAAAATGACCAAATGACCTTTGTGTATACGAACCCGAGGCACTGGGCCATAGCTGCCGATATTACTGTTTTCACCATTCATATTGGGAACAAAGTATCACTTATTGATTTTGCAGATCGGCAAAGTTGCCTTTAACACGGTATTCTTATGTTTTATAATCTCATGAGCCATATTTTTGGCACTCTGTCTAGCAGTCTGCAGCAGACTACTGTATCAGAAGAATATAGGCATCTCATCCAGATCTATACAGCAATGACCCGTTGTTGATTAGCCACCGCATCACCAAGCTTGATCCACCGTACCCAAAAAAAGTTTATATGACTTGGTATTCAAAACGCACATATGCCGCAAGCGGTAGAGCGAAGACATATAAGTTCCATAAATGAGAGAATCTCTTCATAGAGCGCGGTACTTGGGACCAAAGTATAGAGTATTAGCAAAGCAAAGATTAGTAGTTTCAGCAGCCTTCAATAGAGCTGGAGAGATTTGGCAGCTATCGCCCAGGATTCATTCATCTATACTCATTTCTGGGGCAGAATACAAATTATTCATTTACGGCATAATGCATATTCCTGTGCTGAAGCTACTCTTATGCACAGCTGTCTTATGTCCACCGGTCAGAGATGTGCTACCAATAGCGGTTTCATATATTTCTTATTTCTTTGATCTAGAAAGTATCTTATATATTCATTTGATGCTTCACATTTGAACCCGCGAAAGCATGCAAAACAGATCGTACCTTTTCATTTTTTCATGTTCCAGCATGGTATGAAACCATAAAGTCTGACTTATGCATTGCTCTACCAAAGGTATACGTGGCTATCGTTAGCTGACGTATACAGTATAACTATATGTTATCATCTCAAACGATGACTCGGCTGCAGTGATTCTTCTTATCCCTTCATCTTGCCCGTGCCATTCAACGAGGTATAGGGAGGACAGATAAGAATATAGATATCTGACACGTCTTCCGCGGAACACATATGGCATCAATACCTTTTCATAAGGATTCTGTTTCCTATCGGTAAACGTGGACCGCGTGATGGAAAAACAGGCCAATGGATCCTTTGAAACGCGAACAGGCGATTGACGTCAATCCCTGCCAGGGCCCTTATCTTTACGCTCTTTTTCCTATTGGTAAAGTGTAAATTGTGTGATAGCTTGATTAATAAAATAGACATCGCCCTTGCGCTGAATGTCTGATTCTCGGTCACCGGTAAGTGTTTTGCAACTGGGTAATGTGTCACTGTAGCTCAAAAGTGTATTCAGCTTAGGTGAGCCGGTGGCAGCGCGCCGTGAGCGCTCATTAACGACCCCGGCTCCGGCCGCTTAGGTATGTAAAGAAAGTGAAGTGTAGTCTACAAGAACTGATTTTGGAACGAGATTTCGTAGGCTAGTTACCGCCCTAGTGCAGACCTTATTATTCCAGCCCGCATTCTACGCATCTCTAAGTTTTGTGCATAATAAGTCAAGCTTTGCTTTTTTCATTTAATTATGGGATCTCCTATACAAAATAAGGTCTTACACCACAGCATGGGTACGTACAGACTAGTACACGCAGTTACGCCTGTGACTAGAGCTCCCAGTGGAGACTCTATAAGCAAGTTCAATACGGGGAGTTGCTGTTTGCTTCTATCGCCATTGTATATGTGTGTCTTGGAGAATCAGTTTTTGGCGTTTTTGGCAGCGTATTAGAGACCAAGGGCGACCTTTGGCATCATGAATGCAGCATAGATTATCGTAATCAAACCAATACTTCGACACATATGTATATATCATTTTCCATTTAAGTACATAGATTTTTGATGTTCATTCCATGTCTTACACGCCTGTGTTAGAAACTACATAATACGAGATCATGTGCATGAGAATAAAACTTAAGAAAACAGACTAGAAAGTACCCCAATGTGTAAAATTTCCACGATGGGTCTCCGGCATATACATCGCAATTATATATTGGAGTATGCTATGCTCTGCTGCACATGTGATTACGTGAGCCAAATTTGTCGATGTACCTTCATGAGCCTGTGAACGTGTGTGAATTTACAGTATATCACCCGCTCAGAGTTTTCTCATGAAGAATGGTTTTTTCACTGTCCTTGTGCTCAGCCTTAGCATTTGTACAAAAGTGATACCCCTGTTGGGAGAAGAGGGAAATGTTCATTTATAAAAATTCGTAATATGTACAGAGTTATCAGTGCTTATCTTGCGATACTATGATGGTAAGTGGAGTGCTGTAGGCCTACGACTCGGGTTCAATATTTTTCCGAAGTGCAGGATGGCCGATTGGCCGGAGGTGCGGTTGTGATCTCCGCAAACAGATCTCTGTGCATTTTGCGTTTATCTTTTGTCGTCTTTCTCTTCCTCCCAAATATACCTAACTCGTCTCTTATGGCTCGTGAAGAGACAGAACCTCTTCTGACCTCACGTCCGGCGAATTACACCGACGAGAGTCATGAAGACCATATAAGCGTCTCCAGCGCTAGCAGTACAACCACTGAGGAAAATGAGGCGGCTCGTAAATCCGATGAACAAGCAGATATTGTCGCCAGGAGACTGAATGGCGCCAAGCTCATTGTTCTTCTTCTTGGGTATGATAATCACAAAAGTCTTTACACACGGAATATATTTGCTTGACAAAATACAAACAAACATTGTGTAGTTTATGGGTCGGCGTGTTTTTGTCGTCTCTCGATTCAAGTATCGTTGCCACTATTTATCCAAAAATTGGAACCGAATTTAAAAAGTAAATCGCTTGCTCCCCTGCGTTCGCATTTGCCAACATGCTCATGAATCACACGTAATTCATAGATCGAATGAAGTTGTGTGGGTGACCACTTCCTACATGCTAAGTTACACCGCCCTGCAGCCCCTCTGTAAGACAAGTTACACAGAAAACTTTGTCGAAGAAGGTTGTCACTAATATTCTGTGTAGACGGCCGTATCTCGGATGCATTCGGGCGCAAAACGACTTTGGCTTTTGCTGCCATCGTATTTTTTGCAGGCTCCTTCTTCTGTGGCGCTGCTGACAGTATGTGGACGCTGGTCGCAGCCCGCGTCGTGGCTGGCATTGGCGGTGGTGGCCTAAACACGGTAACAGCAGTAATTTGGAGCTCGTATGTGTCTACTAACGAGGTTCGTCATATACACGCCTTTCAGATGAGTTCGGTAATTACAAGTGATCTGGTGTCGTTGCGTGAGCGTGGCAAATACCAGGGCTACGCAAATATCTGTTATGCAGTAAGCGAGACTGAAGTCGTGAAGGGCCATCAATGAACGGAAATTGACCTTCTTCTTCAGCTGGGTTCTATCATTGGTGCACCTCTCGGTGGCATTATTACAGACCTCGCTAGCTGGCGTTACTGCTTCTACATTAACCTGCCCTTCCTTCTCGGCACTTTCTATGTGTGCTCATCACTGCTCACAAACTACAATCTGAAAGAACAGGAAGGCCAGTCAACGCTCTGGGAGCGTGCCAAAAGAGTCGACTATGCCGGTGCCACGATTGTGGCTTCCGCGGTTGTCTGTTTCATGCTCGCTACATCATGGGGCGGGAATACCCGTGAATGGACGGATCCTGTTGTTGTAGGATGTCTTTTTGCATCGGTGGTTCTGACCATCCTCTTCTGTATCGTCGAGGCGAAGATCGCTCAGTATCCCTTGATGCCTTGGCATATTGTTTCACGGCGCACGCCATTCGCCTGCGCCGCCTGCAATCTGTTTGGTGTCATGACTAGTATGGCCACTGCCTTCACCATGCCTCTGTTCCTGCAGGTATTTGTAGTCACAGCATGGGATGCGCACAGACCTAATCAAATCATCTGATCCTGTAGGGCCTTATCGGTTTCACTCCGTCACAGTCTGGTTTATTTTTTATACCGAGAATCATGGCACTGTCAGCAGGTTCTCTTGTGTCAGGTTATTGGATGTCGCACACGGGCGAGTACCGGCGTTTTCTGATAACATCCTCTGCCACGATGCTCGTCGCTGTACTGCTCTATCAGTCCTGGACTCCCGAGTCATCCTACTTTGTAATTATACCCACAGTAATGTTAGACGGATTTGCGAATGGTGGCACTATAACCTCGGCGCTGGTCGCTATGTTGTCGTGCGTTCAACCTCATGGTATATATTATTTTACTCCCGATCTGACAACCACTTGGCACCATAATTAACCTTACGATTAGAATTGGCAACTGTTACGTCGATTTCTTACTTGTTTCGATCAGTGGGAGGCGTTATCGGCGTTTCATGTTCTGCGGCCATTTTCCAGGGAGTTGTTAAACAAATCCTTGTCCAAAAGATTACGGGGCCTGATGCTGAGGAGGTAGGTCTTTCTTTTTTTTTTTTTTGCAAACTGTCTAGTGGACACTGGGCGAACATGCCCTGCCCTTATATTAATTCTTTATTTGGCAAAGATAATCGATATCGCGCGGAAGTCGATGACCGAGATCCGTGACCTATTGCCCCCCGAGGCGCTCACCATCGTTTTGGAGGCTTACCAAGTGGCGATACGATATGCGTACCTATTTTCCGTTGGTACAGCCGTTCTCGGTGTGGCCGCAGCTTTATTCATCCGGCAGCAGGCGCTTTTAGACGGTAAAGTTAGAAAGTAATAAAGACATATTAGGGAAAGCAGCACGAATCGCTGTCCTGGATACCCTTAATCCTATTTTCTGGAATATCCCGCTTTCTAGGAAGCAGAGGAGGAGATGGACGATGATGAGGGGATACGTCATAATGGGGGACGTGCACGTTTGTTTGGAAGTCCTGTTTGTGTATATTGAAAAAGTAAGTTGTGGATTATAATAAGGGTATCTAAAGCTATGGACAGTAAAAATAACTCGATGACAAAACGCCCACGGAGGACTGTATATAGTACATGCCGCGGTGCAGCCAGTGTATATGATAAATAAAGTAGTAGCACGAAACGAAGGAAGAAAGAATGACGAGGAGGATTGGGGGTCGGTCGTTAAAGTTGCCGTTGTATGTATAGTAAGTGTATGTAGTTGTTTGTGCGCGAAGGCGTCAAAGAAAGGGGAACCGTGCAGAAGGAGGCTCAGGTTGTGTGTCCGCATAGAGATGTGTCAGTGTAATTTGTATATCGAGACGAAGGTGGTTAGGAGGATGTCGGGTAGAAGCGCGCCGAAGGGCTAGTGTAGCGACCAAAGGTAAGGAGAGAGGCGTCAGCATGAACAGCAATATCCTCTTGGTGATGGGCCTTTGCATCGGTGGTTGGGTCAACAAGCGTGCGTGGGTAGTATTCGACAGAGCTGAGTGAAGATACGGATGAGCAGGGCGAGGTAGAAGGACTGCAAGAAGAAACAAGAAGACAGGGGGGCGTAGGTGGTAAACGAGAGGTAGGTGGAGGGCAGTGTGTCGTCATAGTCGTATTGGTAGTAACGGAAAGCTTTGGCTCATCCTCGACGTCAAAACCATCCAGATAATCATGGAGTGTGCTCAAAAGCGAATCAGAGTAGGCCATGCCAGTTGTATCTGATTGCTTCTGCTGCTTTTGCTGCTGGACCGTCTTGACTGGTTTGGTGGGGATAAAGCGCGTACATGTGATGGGATCTTCAGTGAAGGAAGCCATGCACGCGATGCGTAGACGAAGCTCGGGAAGTGAGATGCGGTGGGCTGGATCAAGGCAGAAGATGCGAATCAAAAGCTGGTTTAGCTCTTCAGAGATAGAGGGTAATATCGTCTTGAAGAACCCCTGGGGCTTTTTTACGTAGGTGGAAAAGGTCGCGTCTTTCATAGTGGCCTGGCGCCAAGGATTGCGGCCAGCCGCCAAGTTGATCAGGATGATACCAAGGCTCCATATATCGTTCTGGCGGGTGCCATATCCCTTAACACGCTCGTTATTTTTGATCAGTTGCCCTTGACATTCTAAAGATGGATGAATAAGTTTTTCTCACTACGCCAAATTGCATATGTTACCTGGAGAGAAGTAGAAGCTAGAGCCGCATCCGAATTCGGCTGATACATGCTGCGTAGTGGCCAGACCAAAGTCAGCAAGCTTGACCTGCATGTTGGAGAACATCAGAATATTTTCGGGCTTCAGGTCACGGTGAGCAATGCCCTTGTCGTGACAGTGCTGCACGGCATCAATAATTTGGAGAAACACATGGCGGATAGCTTTGCTGTTGCCAGCAAGGCCTTGTTGCTGAGTGATTGCAGAGAAAAGATCGCCGCCAGTTGCGTACTCGAGCACAAGGTAGGTTCTGTTGTGCTCGCGCACCACCTTTTCCAAGGTAAGTACACCAGGGTGGCCCGAGACGCGCGAGTGCAAGCGGATCTCATTCGCGGCAGCATCTGGTTTAGTGACGAGCTTGACGGCGTAGCGACGACTGGTAGGAACATGGACGCCCAAGAAGACCACACCATAGGCACCAACACCCAAAACGGACACAAGTTGGATGGAGCGCTTGTCAATAAAAGTATTGAGAAGTAACTGCGGGTTGATACCCGACTCGTTAGGCTGGATAGGCGCCATTATTAATCCGCGTGTATAAAGAAGCGTAGAAGAGTGGTAGTGAAGTAAAGAAAAAAGTATTGGGTCGTAAAAAGTTGCTCTTTATATATAAAAGAAGTTTTCATTGCCAAGTCTGTGCCGTAGTCGGCGATCGCAGCAACTGTCTAATCCCCTTGCGATGAAAAGGCTGGCCCCTTAATCCTGTGTTCCCTAGTTCCTTGCTCCCTCCCCACCCCCAACCACAATCAGTCTCTCTTTATTCTTTAGCTTAAAGATACAGCTACTCGGTGTCATTCCTCTTGGACAGTATTCGTAGCATTATCGAAGCACGAGACGAATCCACCTGCTTAGTCAATGCCGAAATTCTGAGCTCGTGCCTCCTTCCTCAATGGCAGGCAATAACGATCAGATCACCTTCAATGGTCCAAACTTTAATTCATGTGCATGCATCAGTAGTTTATTGTTCTATGCTTTATTTACACCAGCCCGGCATGTTACGAGAAAACACATTGTTACTTCTTTCAAAAGCTTTTTTCTCTTCTGCATGTCCATGTCTGAGCGATACAGAAGCTACACCCCTCACTTTGCATGGCACGCGACCGCAAGTGCCTTTTTTCACCCCTCGCTTTCCCTCCTCTTGCTCTCCCTCACGCCATTTTTTTTTTCTTATTTCCCGGAAAGTAGGATATTATCGATACGCACAAACGACCATGTCCTGGCTTCTTGCTCTCCTATGTGACTTCCCTTAACTCAATGAACGAGAAGCACAAAGAACATGGCATGTGTACCTGCATCCAGGGGCAAGTCTATATACTGTATGACCTAGACTTCTATTTCTATTTCAGCCCCTATCCTTCTTCCTTATTCGTCATGCACTGCGAAAGAACAAGAGGTTACACTCTGTGAGTATTCCTATGTTTTGCCATCCTCTGTGTTTCACCAGTCCCAACTTTAAGATTTCTAAAACGTTTCCGTTCGCTTATGTATACAGATTGGGCCCTGTAACAAAAGGGACGTGGGAAAGGGAGACAAGGACGTATCCCTTGCTCTTTCTCTCTCTACTTTTTTGTGCTTGATCCTCCCTGCTTCATATCCGTGCTCTACTGCAGTTTGATCAAACTTCATTCGCTTATTAGGATTCCATCTGGCCGCCTGCAAGATGGTGTTCGACATCAGACCACGCTACGTTGCCCAGACTGTTTTTTATTTATCGACGGATGATGCAGGTTAATTCCTGCATCCATGACGCGAGGGTTACACCACTTGGCGTTGCATGATCGACACTGAAAATGTCCCCCAGAGAAAGCTGACGTGATAAGCATATAGTGGCGTATAGGACATGCACGTTGAAAATTTGCGCACACAAAATGAGTCAAACCTCGGAGCAGGAATGTCCGCTACATGGATAAAGGAAAGAGGGAGGTATTGTGAATTTTTTCGGCAGTAACTAACATGCTTTTGGCGCGCGCGCCCTGGTGCTGCTTAACCTCACTAAGTAATATGCGTAATCCACTATGATATCGATCTCTTATTCACTTGGTTATTGTTAATTCTGAAACATACGTATAGACGCGGCTGAATGGCCAAATACGGCTAATGAAAATATTGTTTCGCTTATTTGCTCCTTCTCAAGCCCTGCAGAAAGGAGGCGTAAGTCCTCAGTAAACATTCCTCATTGGACAAGCATCGACGGAGGGGGTGAAAGAACAACCTGCAGCAATTGGCCTTGCGGTATACTTTATTATAGAACGAGAAAATAGCACGTTTTGTTCCGAGAAGGCGTGCTCCTCAAGCAGGTTTACGAAAAAAAAACTCTTATGAATTAAAAACTTTGGTCTGAAACGTTTTGGTCTACTTAAGGGGTCGGCTCGCGGAAGTTTTGACCAGCACCCCATGATTCTTCGAGTTGGATGCAGCAGGCCGAGAGCTTATCCGAGCGCGTTACCGCATTTGGCCCCTTTGACACATGCCTACTGTCTATGCTTTTCAAATAATTTATAGTGTAAGAACCACCTTAATCGCTGCCAATAACAGTGGCGCGTCTCGGATATACACACCCGGCTGCCCTCGCCAAAATTTACACAGACATGGCTTACAATAGGAGCATAATAATGCAGATCACTAGGCTTGTGCGACTTTTCGCCCTTACCCGCTTCTTGTCCTCACACACGTACCGTATTTCCGATGACAAGTCTTTCTTACTACTGTGCCGCCTACCGGTGATTCCCCAGTTTGCTTTTTATGCGCATCCAAATTCCATTTTTAATGGTAGGGCGTTCGATGCTTTTTTTCCGTGCATCACATGATTTTTTTTTTCAGTATATTTTTGTAATTCATGCACTATCCTCGATTTCACCATCTTCCAATACACTCCCCTCGTTAGCCGTCCGCGTTCCCTCATTTGGACCCGTAGGGTCTTCCGTCTGTTCATGAGAAAGGGGCTGACTGGGGGTTGAGCGTTCGTCTGTGGCAGGCTGTGGGATCGGTGCAGCCGGCGCAGACGTATCTGGAGCGGGTTGATGGGCATCAGCATGTGATTCACTGACTGTGTCCGCGGATGCGGCTGCTGGGGAGGATTGCTTTTGTTCGTCTTGATGAGATGGTGATGGTGCTGGGCGAGGAGAGGTTGATTTTGCTGACATGACTTCACCCTCTTCTTCACTCTTCATGCCACTACCGCTGGGCGGTACCCCTAAAGCAGGTTGCGGGGAGGCAGCCTCGAGAGATTCATTTCTCGGTTCGGCACCTTCGGTAATGATAAAGAAATGAAATGAGTGTGCTTGCTTGCATGAAAGGGGAAGATTCTCTTCACGCTAGGTGGCCATAGCGCTTACCTGTTTCGCTCGTGGGAGCATCGACCGACGCCTCCTTTGGCTCTTCTGCAATGATCGTGCTCGAAGCATCTTGCCCCTCGGGAGCAGCCAAATTTGCCGCGATGGTGGGGGTGTTCGCGCCTGTCGGTTCTTCGATGTCTTCCATAGGCTCGTCCTTGACGCTTTCTTCCATCATCACCTCTTGTATTTCGGCCGCTTCCTCCCTAGAGACGGGGTCCACTTCCATGCGATCATCAGCACTGGCTGCGGAAGAGGAAGGCTGAGCTGTTGTGTTATGACCGTTGACGCGATGATCATCGCTCTCATCACCTCCGTCATAGTCGCCATCATCCTCGTCGTCGCCGTCGTCCATGTCTTCTTCTTCCTCCTCCTCGTTGTAGTCCCGATAATTCCTACTGCTCAAGTTGTGGACTGTGCCTTGTGCCTCCCCTTCATCCGAATCATAATATTCATTATCCGGAACAATACGCCTATCCCACAGGGAACCTAGATCAGGGGAATTAATATAAAGCTCATTTATGGTTTGCATGAACCGGGAATCACTTACGAGGATACCGGTCATCTGGGTTCTCCTCCTCTTCCTCCTCGAGGTTGTAGGTATCATTGGGCACCTCTAATCGTCAGTCGGCCTATTAGCATTGCCCATGATTTATGCCACTGACAAGTACCTTGCATTTGAACACTTGGTGCGAACGCCGTTCGTGATAAATTACTGAAGACATGCTCTCTAGGATACAGCAGCACGATTAATCGTCGGAAGCGTTGAGTTCTTCCCCTTGCTTACTTTATCTTTTCCAAGTAATCTTCTGTGTTCATATTCTCCATGTTGCTCGGTCTGACATCAAGTTTGTAGTCGGGCCCAAAATATTCGTAATAGTCGTTGTACGGCATATCTGAGCAGAGCATATAAGCTGTAAGCTAACATATGTTTCGGGTAGACATACCAGGACCAATCTTCTGGCCAACGACAACACCAGTCTCGTAGGCCCATGCTCGAGCAACATTTCGCATCGTATAACCACCGCCACCAAGAACAAGTGTTGGTACGTTGAACTTTTTAACAAACTCCACGCAGTTGGCGTGTCCTTTCATCGACAGGTTGAAACAACCCAGTTTGTCACCACTCAGAGAATCACCACCGCATTGTAAGACAACAGCTGATGGTTGGTACCACTCCATGACTTTTGTCACCACCTAGAGTTTACAATATGGAGCGACCTCTGGTAAGACATTCCACGGTTATTGGACGATATGTACACTTACAGGCTCAAAAACAGACTTGTAACTCTCATCGTCGATACCGTCACGCAATGGGAAATTGACACTGTAGTACTTGCCTCGTCCAGCGCCAATGTCCTGATATCCGCCAGATATGATGAGAACAGGCAGTCTGACTCAAGACTTTCCGCTCACCTTCAGTTCGCCTGTGCCAGGAAAGAACTCACCGTATTTGTGGAAACTGCAAGTCATGACACGGTCAGTCGTATAAAAGGCTTCTTCTACGCCGTCGCCGTGATGAACATCAATATCGATATAAAGCACACGGTTGTAATAGCGTAGTAATTCAAGGATGCCGAGTACGATATCGTTGACATAGCAGAAACCGGAAGCTTCCGCTTTTTTGGCATGGTGAAGACCTCCGGCCCAATTGATTGCAATATCGCACAAGCCTCGGTTCAGACGCGCAGCACCCTCTATTGAACCCGCAGTGTCAATTTTGTTACATATCCTTTGTCGTTGCTTCATTGTTGCTTACCCATCGATCCACCCGCACTCAGGCCACAGTACTCAAAGAGTCCCTCGAAGACAGGGCAGTCGTCACCCACATTGACTACGCGCAGGATAAGTGGTTGACCTATTAACCAGAAGAGACTCACATTTGGCTTGTTCTTTAGGAAATTGGTCCATGTTCTCCGGTGTGACACGGGATAGAAAATCAATGTAGTCGTCTGTGTGGAACTGAGTCATTTCCCACTTGTTGGCAGGTTTCGCGCGCTACAAACAAATCAGACAGATCAGACACTGGCGACGATCGGCAGAAACCTAGCCTTACATAGATTTCCATTTTCTTATACAGGCCGTAGTTCATGACAAGGCCATGGCACATTCTAATGCGGTGGGGCTTCATGGGGTGGCCAGAGCCATAATGGTAGTTCCCCACATTGGCTGCAACAGGAATTGAGAGTAAGCAAAGGCGTTCAATGAGAGGTCAGCAAGTGAGATTTACCGTCGTAAAAGTAGCAGACGCGTTTCTTCTGCTCCAGAGACATGGGCGGATCGCGGAGTCAAAGGGAGAGAGGGGAAAGAGAGCAAAGAAGAGCAGAGTTCGCGGCTGCTGGCCCCCTCCGAATGCGGTAACTCTAGTCAATCTCAAACCCCGATGTTGTTCATCATCCACACACACAATCCTGTATCCGATTTTTATCACCTTGCAGCGAAATACTCTGAATTAATGAAATCACTCATTGTACCTGTCTGGCTTGTTATTGTGTACTCCTTGCGAGTTTGTTTAATCCTCTGTACAGTATAGCACAAATATCGAGAACCCCCCCCCATGATTGCGTTATCTACTATCTATGGAGTCAATGTGCCTTTCCAAGCACAATGGCAGATAATGTTCATGAGAATAAAATCCTAGGGCTCATTGCATCTTCGATGAGCATATCAAAATCGGTATATCCGGTTACTTCCGATCGATCGTCAGAGAGGTACATGGTTGCCATGGTGCTGCATCTCAGCATGGAAATTAATATCATGCTTGTAAAGTTTTGTTTGTCATAACAGAGGTGCCTGAAGCTCATGTGCCTGAGACAGACAATCAGACACGCACATCGAGTGCAAAGAATACGGTTTAGCTTTTGCACTGCGCAGAGTTACCGGGTGGGATAGTCGTGGAATTAGATGGATGCAATTATTCGATGCGGGGTTCAGTGGCCCTCTCGTTTTCGGGAATACGAACAACACCAACCACAGTGCGCTTTTCTTCTCTTCCAGCCTTCCCTTCCCTCTCCTTCACCTTTAACCTTTCTCCTTGTTTGCACTCGACTATGTCCAACAGCGGCGACGAGTCCTATGGCAAGCGCCAACGAGTGAGCCGTGCCTGGTACGCCCATTTGACAACCTTAATACCTGCTCCATGACCACCCAGCGTTCATGCCCCGACCTGTCATTCTCAATTCTTGTTTCTGTAGCGATCTTTGTCGACGGAAAAAGATCAAATGTGACGGAGGAACACCTGTCTGTGGCAACTGCGTATCACTGGGTCTCAGCTGCAGCTACAAGGATACCACAAAGAAGGTAAAAGTGACTCATAATTTCACTCCTATCCAATAATAGAAGATTATCCCTCATCCGGTTTTCTTCTACTGTGTATCTAGCGGGGACCGCCCAAGGGCTATATCGAAGCCGTTGAAAACCGACTCCACAAGCTAGAAGAGGTCCTGAGGGAGATTTCGCTCGAGCGAGACGACCCACGGTCGCGTGCCTTGTTGGCTGAGCTCGATGCGCCACTCGAGACAAACACCGGCGAATTGATCAGTACTCGTCCTATTCGTCGTCCCCCCAAGGAAGACGCCAACAAGAAAGCACACTCACCCAAAGAGTCCCCCATGTCGCTCTCGCAGATATGCTTTGCTGAGTCCCCGCGTCCTACAGGCTTTGCCGATTCCACTCCGAGCAGCCCCGATTCTGCAGGTGACAGCACAGGCCAGCTTTCCATGGATGAGACCGGCCAAGTGCGCTATCTCGGCAAGTCCTCTGGCTACTATTTATTGCAAAACAGCCGGACCTATCAGAATGGCGCATTCCATTTCTCTGGCTACGGTCATAAGCATATGATCCGACCGGATCCTCGGCGCAAGGCTGTGCCGCCCATTGATCCCCACGAGCTACCGCCCAAGGATCTCTCCGAGTCCTTGCTCAAGCTCTATTTTACCCATTTTTACCCGTTCCTACCTCTGTTCTACAAGCGCCGTCTGGCCTCTACCCTCACCTCACCTCTGGAGCCTGTTTCCCCTTTGCTGCTTAATGCCGTTTATGCTGTCGCTTCCAGGATATCAGACGACCCGCGTGTGCGCGCGGACCCGCAGGTTTCTGATACTGCCGGCGAGATTTTCTTTGAACGTGCCAAATATCTGCTCGAGGATAACTACGATGTTCCGCGTATATCCACTGTCCAGGCCTTACTGCTCTTGTCCACTTACCAGCATGGTACTATGAAGTACGTTCGAGCATGGCTTTACAGTGGCATGGTGAGTTCGGGTCTATGATTGCGCGGATGCGAGCGGGCTATGACTCATACACGCGTATACTTGCAATAGGCTTTTCGCATGGCTCAAGATCTCGGATTGAACCGCAATTGCGAGCATTGGAATATCCCGCCTGCGGAGCGAGAGCGCCGAAAACGTGTCTTCTGGTGCTGCTTCATTGTTGACCGTCTCACGAGCGCGATATACGGCCGATCGTCCATGTTTGAGGAGCGCGATTGTGACGTACCTTTCCCCACCGTGGATGATGACGAGGAAGACAATACACCTGTTGATTCCGAACTGCCAAAACCTCGCATCCTGGAGTCATTTGTGCACCTTATCAAAATCTGTGATATTCTCGGTCACGTGTTGCGTAACACTTACTACGCCAAAGCACGCCATCACGCATCACCACAGCACCTCGAGCATGTTCTCAGTGGCCTGAATCGCGAGCTGAGCAATTGGTACAGTAGTTTACCCCCGTCATTGCAGTATAAGCTACCCAATACCGAATCGGGCGAGATGGTGCGCGACCCGCCGCTGCCAATATCACAAATGCACATGATATACTATACGACGATCATCTTGCTGCACCGCCCCTTTATACCAGCTGGTCCTGCTTCCTCCTTATCTCTGCCATCTTACAAGATGTGCGTCTCGGCTGCGACCTCCATTCTCAATATCGTGAACGTGATGATGAGCGAGAAACATCTGAAATACGTGCTTAACTGGGCGGTCTACTGTATATTTACGGCCGGCATTGTTTTCATCAAGATGGCGTCTTCGGACGAGATGGACAAGGTGTTTGACGCGAAAATCTACATCAACAAAATCATGCGCGCCCTCGACGAGATCGAAACGGTGTGGATGAACGCTGCCCGGTGCTGCAACATTCTAGGCGAGCTGGCTGGCCTGCGTGACATCAACCTCGAATGCAACGAAAGGGAAAAAAGGCGCACGGCTGCTCCGCCGTCGATTGCCGTGCCCAATTCACCTGAAATTTCGGTGCAGGATCGACAGCGGGCTGGCGAAGACTTTATACCGCAGCAAACAGCTCCTTACAATCCTCGATTCGATGGTTTCCCTGGTCGATCATATTACGGCGGCAGTCAAGGCGTTGGTGAGCTACTTGGCCTCCGAACCAACGGCGATGACCCGTTCTCCACAGCAGCTCTCTATGAAACAGGGCAACCAGGTTCTTCGCAACAAAATCAACAGTATGACCCGCTTCATACCGCGTTCTGGGGTGTGCCGCCATCCATGGATGTTGAGGAATGGAACAACTATTTTGGCACCATGTCCAATCCTCAGCAGCAGCAGCAACAGCAACAGCAACAACAGCAGCAACAACAACCAATGCCTTCTGGTGGGTCGGACGCGGGTGTCCCTGGTGTTGTACCGTCAGCACCATTGATTCCCTCCCACGAGTTCTCGCCGGTGCAACCTCTTCGACCAGGCTCCGGTGAATCCAAACAAGCGCCATCACAACCGCAACCACAGCAGCCTTCACGGCAACAAGTACAACAGCGAGGCTCACTGCTCCACAATGATCAAAATGTCGACATGCTTGCTGGTACTTCCCTAGACCTGTTCTCACCGTCGCGGAGCGTTCTGCTAGGTCTTTTGTCAGACCCACAAGATGATGATGACCGACAGAGTTAGCTAGCACATCCATCGTATTACATTTACACACGCATTCTACACATTTATAATTCTTGGCAACTGTTCTTCGAATCAGGAGAATCTCTCGTCCGTTGGTATATGTATAATCTTGTTTGATGGTGGTCTTATGTATGTATATAGTGATAAATTTGTGTTTTACATGGCATATTCGGGTTGAAAGGCTGGAATACGACTCAGCGGCTCCTCAAGATGTTTTGCGATGGCGTCGGCCTATGTATGATATGTGCATCGTCGTCAATCATTGTTGTCAGTTATTTACTTGTAGCTCGTCATATGGCTCCTATCTTTACGGTGGTAATTTTTTTTCTTTTTACCTTGGCCTTCAAAAGTCCCAGCTCCACCGAGGTGTTACCGGCGAGGCAGAGGAGCATGGCACCAATGTTGGTGACGTACACGACACCTTCCTCACACTCGACAATAATGTTGCGTAAATTGTTGTTTTGCTCGCTCTGTTGCTTGTAGGTGCTCCAAATATTAGCAGCGATGGCAGCAATGGTCTTTGCTGAGCGACCGTGTTCAGCAGCAAAAGCCAGCAATGACCCTTCGTTTGTCATGAGACTACATAGAGACAGCAGCGTTTCAATGGCTTAAGGATGACATGGATTGTGTTCACGTGGTGGTGTTGACTCTTACAGGCATGTAGTAACGCCATTATGCGTTGCTTGCTGCAACACTTGTGATATAATTTTTGGTTTCAGCATATTCGAAAGAAACAGCCAGTTCAGAAATGTCCCCGCTTCGCGTTTCTTTAATACGCACTTTCTGTCATCTGAGCCTATCATTGTTTTCTAACACAAACACGCACGCAGTAGCGTCTTGTAGAAATACGCCATGAATAGATCATTGCTTGATGCCATTCTGAATATCCATACCCCGTGAATACAATAAAAAATGTAAACAATCTGGAAAGAGTATGCATTTCCTTCGTGAAGCGTGTCTTTGATACTTTAGCAACAGGCCCACAAAATTATCAAAATTGCCCAAGTGGCATCGAAATTATAACTAACACACTTCTGCAGCAACATACACACTTAACGCCCAGCTAACGAACACCTTTCTTTTATTTCCACTATACTGTCATGGCACCTCCTGCCAAGCTGTTCAGCAGTGAAAAGGATCTCCCGAGCCACTTTACACCGGCGACTCGCGTTCACATATCTGAATTTACGACTGCTGATCAAAAGATCGGTGTCGATCGTCTGCAGCAGTTCGTGCATGAGCACTGCATCGAGAGAGAGCAGCCTTTGGTGATTGGGGGCATGAACACCTTACCGCAGTGGGATCATGACCTGTTTGCCCTCAGCACCCTCGAGGATATGCACAAGGATGAAGGCAAGTGGCCGGGTTCCTTAGAGAAGGCGACAACCGTCTGACAGTAGCTGCTTAGACCTGACCTTCCTCGACATGAAATCGTACGACCTGGTGAAGACGACTGTATCCGACTACTTAAAGAACCATAAAGCAAGACCAGACAACACCTTGTCCGGTTCGGGTTCAACGAAGACCACATCTGCAGTCCTCTATGGCAAAGATTTGACCTGCCCCGCTCCATACCACGCACAGCTGAAACGCCTCCTTCCCGAATTCCTGCTGCCGCTTGGTACTCAGGATTGTTTTGGGAGCATGCCCACAACACTACGCGCAGAAAACTTGATGATCTACGTGGGCGGCCCGCATACAGGCACGCCGCTGCACCGTGACCTGTGCGGTACTTACGGTCACAACCTCATGTTGACCCACAAGGGCAATGCGTATGCAGAATGGTATCTCATCCCACACAAGCAACGAGATCGCCTCCTTCAGGTGATCCAGCAGCCCACACAAGGTCTGCACGGCGTCTCTCAGAAGAAGGCCGCAGCCGGGAGCGGGTTTATCGAAAGCGACCGCGCTTGGGTGAGCAAGTCCAAGCTCACTTCTCATGGCATTCCGACCCAAGTTATCCTCCAGCGCCCCGGCGACCTGGTCCTTATTCCCAGCCTGTGCTATCACCAGGTGCGCAACTCGGGTGTCACTACCAAGATTGCTTGGAATCGCGCCACGCCGCATTCTCTGTACCGTGCTTTTTCCCAACAGTTGCCCGTCTATCAATCCATCGTACGGCCCGAGATCTATCGCTGCAAAGCAATGGTCTTTTTTGTCATACGAGACTGGACCGATAAATTCAAAAAGGCAAAGGACCTCTGCGCGGATGAGATTCGCACGTTGCCACCCTTACAAGACGGATTACCAAACTTCCTGACCGCTTGCCGCCGCCTCATCTTCATCTACCTCGAGTATATCGTGAGTTCCGACCTCATCGAGCCTGTCCCAAGGGAGCATGTGGGCGACAACGTTACACCTGCCGCGGATAAGATCGACCCATTCATGCTCGCGTGCGATTTTTGCCGTGGCGATATCTTTGATCGATACTACTTCTGCTCTAGCTGCAAATACGAGCTCTGTCTCAAATGCTATTCCCAAGGGCGTGGATGCCCGCATTTCTACGCGCTGACCCTCCAACAATCAGCCAACTCGGGCAGCGACTACCTATCAACTTACCTTGACTTCATCAATGTAACCAACGACATCCTCACCCGGATCAGCACCAAGGCACAGCTTTTCGACGAGAGTAGTCATAATCAACTTCCGCGCAGCAAGACGTATTCGACCGCAACGACGTGCCGTCGTATCGAAAACTATCGCAAAAATAATGGTCCCTTCTGCAATTGGCTACGCTGTGGCCACTGCCGCCAACTTCACTCACTGCGCTGGATCTATGACACGTATGGTCTGGATCTCGAAATCTTGTTCTCTCGGCGCCTCTGCATCGACGTAGCCAGCCCGTTGGACGATAATATTGTCTACACGTGTGTGGAGTGCAGCGCGTCTTGCATTGCCTGTCCGCCTCTGGTGCCGAAGCGCCGTGGCAAGTACGATAAGGTGTACTACCTATCGCCTGATGTGGAGAAACGCAATTGGGGCGGCGCGACCGACACGGACGTTCCCCTCACCATGACATGGCCTCACTGCTCTACGGACAAAGTAAATACGCTTCGCCTGCATGTTCTTTTCATAAGCTCATGTTCCTGTAGATAAAAGCCATGGTGGAATCAGAGCAGGATGGTCAAGAGAAACGGGAGTGCTTGAAAGATTACATTCTGCAAGTCCTTGTGGAGCGTTCACGCGCCGAGAAAGTATGTGCTCCACAGATCGAGGTGGCCCAAGAGGTGACCAGGGCTCTCGAGACAGCCGCCTCAGCAACTGCCGAAAAGTTTCTATCCATGGGATGGACAAGGGTCAAGGACACATTGACACGCGCGCCAACCGGGCGCTTCATTATGGATGAGGATTCCAATCTGCTCACAGACCCGTACGTTGATTTGGATAATATCCAATTTGGCATCCTTCTGGCTATGATCTCCTTAGATTCGATACCTGGACCAAACGCCTCTAAGCAGCCTACACAGCCCAAGAACGTGGAGCAAACACGGATCAAACAGGAAGTACAAACACGATCCAAGCGGACAGTGAGAACACGGCCTAAGCAGGCCGAGGAAACACAGTCTGAGCAGATAGAGGGAATTCGGCCCAGGCGGACAGCGAGAACACAGCCTAAGCAGACGGAGGAAACGCGGCCTGAGCAGACAGAGGGAATCCGACCCAGGCGGACAGCGAGAATACAACCTGAGCAGACGGAGGAAACACGGTTTGAGCAGATAGAGGAAACACGGCCCAGGCGGACAGCGAGAACACAGCCTAAGAAGACGGAGGAAACGCGGTTTGAGCAGATAGAGGAAACGCGGCCCAGGCGGACAGTGAGAATACAGCCAAAGCAGACGGAGGACATACGACCTGTACAGACAGACCGAAAAGGGCCCTCGGATCAAGCAGAGAAGTCGACACCGATGCAGCGTCCGCGACGCATACGAATACTATGCTCACGATTATCTCCGCAGTCTGTTCAGACAGATCAAGTAGCACGAGCAGGACGGACGGGTTTGACCGATGTGAAGGATCCGGTAAAGCAGCCTGTGCACCTGATGCACAATATATCGGAAACCCGGCCATCCGAACTATCCAAACAACCACCACAGCTGCTGCTGCCCATGGGGAGTGCGGTCGATAAGCGACCGCTGGATACCACAGACGCCTTTACGGACCAAGAGTTGCCTGCTAAACGGTACAGGCGTCCCAACCAATATCTCATCGACTACGTCTAAGTATTCTCCATTACTTTCGCTCATATCCATCCAGTTTTTCTTATTCCTACTCACACTTGTACTATAATTTCCCAACTCTCTTCCCTAACTGTGATTGCATCATCCTTTTATATATTACATTGCTTTAACTGAATGATTTACTACTGCCAGTGACAAGCGATCATCGTGTGTGTCATAGCAAAATGAGAAAAGGGTCCTACTGCAATTCAGGACGCAACTCTAGAATACGCTGGTTGGGGTCGTCCGAGGTATGATGGCGTGCCACTTTCTTGAGAAGCGTAGTGATAATCTTGCGATTGTTTTCATTCTTCTTAATGCGTTTTCGGAAATGCATCAAGAACTCCTTGGTGGTCATCTTTCTACCACGGAGCGTAGCGATAACTTCCTGTTCTGTGATCAGGCCTTCATCATGACCGCCCGGCGACCCGGAGGAGGGTACGCCGCCAAGGCGCTGCTGTTTCGCATGCTTGCCCTCATGGGACTCGTCATGCTTGCGCTTCTTGTAGATCGCATTCGGATCTCGGGGTGGCGAGGCAGACGAAGCACGCAGAGGAGGGGAAGCAGAAGACGCCTTGTCCTCCTTTTTGATATAGAGCGACGGCGAGCCAGGGCGGCCGATCGGGCGCGACAGGCCTTCCTTCTTCTTGAGCATCGGCTTCTTCTGCATGTGCTTACTGCCAGGCACAGGACCCTTGCGCTTGGGTGGAATGGCCGCCTTCTTTTGTTCCGGCTCTTTCTTTTCCTCTTCCTTGACTTCCTCCTCCGAGACCGCCTCATCGGCCTTTGTATAGAATTAAACCAAAACAGCTCTCAACACAGCATGACGTCTACTTACACTTGAAGCATAGGGATCACCTTCCTCATCGCTTTCATAAGCACGGTTCTCCTCCAAGTCGCGGACAAGCTTTCGCATCTGCTTGCCTTCCGACGTGAGTTTGCTCAGATTCTCCTCGTTGAACGGGTCCTCATCGTCATCCTCCTCATTTTCACCGCCGGGCTGATAGCCTTTGGTCTCACGTTTGATACGCTCCTGCATACGAGATCAGTGTTTGTCCTTTTTCCGAGACAAGCTCTCTTACCTTGCCATCCTTCTGGTCTTCATCTTCGATTTCATGCTCACCACCGCCCTCTTCATCATCCTCAAAGACTTCCTCAAAGTCAATATCGTCAATATCAGAATCGTTACGGGCACGGCGTTGGCCGCCTTCTGCTTCATCGTCTGAGCCAGCCTTCTGCTCGTTACGATCGACGAGCTTGTGTTTCTTTTTGTGGTCAACCGATGCGGTGGCCTCCTGCATTTGCTCTCGGTTCCGGGACATCATCATCCACCGGTCTTGGTCGCGTTTCTGGTTGTTTTTTATCTAAGAGAAACAAGGGATGGTTGGATTAGTGAGACTGGCAATCGACGAAACGCAGGGATCCCTACCTGTTCTTCTGCTTCTTCTAGTGTCAATGTAGGGTAGTTTCGCTTAGCCTGAAACTTGTACCAACGGTCTACAGGGACGACTTTGAAGTTCCCATCGTCCTGAATAGAAAGAAGAGCACAGGGTCAATCAAAAAGTTATTCAACGGACGGTGTAGCGCGATAGATTTAAGATTTGGGGTCGTACCGAAAGGACAAGGAAGACGTAATTGGAACGCTGGCCGCCCTCAAAGGTACCAGTAAAACTGTTCTGGCCGTCATAGTCTTCCAGAATCCAAGGTTTCTGCTCTTGCTCACGCAGTTCACGGGTATCTTCTTTCGCCAAAAAAATTTGCTTTGTCCGTTTCTTGAAAAGCATTTGTTTGTTACGCGTGGCTCCTCCCATGGGAGCAATCAATGATGTATCGGCGCCCGTCTTGGGGCCATGCTGCTGTTGCTGTTGCTGCTGCTGTTGCTGTTGCTGTTGCTGTAGTTGTTGTTGCTGCTGCGATGACGAGGAAGATCCTTCGCCGTTGGCAACAATCTCTTCGCCTTTGATGCTACTCGGCGATTGGCGGTTGTAGGGTTGATATATGTTCTCTTTCCGTTGCAGCTTAACCGGTCGTGCAAAATTGGAGAATTGTACATCGCGCGGTGTCTTGAACTCCATAAGATGAGATTTTCCCCGTCTTTTGCAGGACATGAGAGGAAATTCTTGGAAATCAGGGATCTCTTCCGGTTGTTGCGCAGCGGTCTGACCGGCACGACGCTGAGCGAGGAGACGGCGTTGCAGCATTTGCTGCTGAGCAGGCGAGGATTGCGAGTTGGGTAAGGGTTTTCTGCCCCGCGAATGCGTCGTATTGTAAATGCCAGTCATTGAGCCGAGTCAAAGGTTGTCAAGAAAGAGCAAAGGAAAAGATAACCCTTTTCCTCCTGTTCTCTGGGAAGGATGACGGGATGACCGACACCTGCTGAATTTAAAAGTCAGTTCCATGCTTTTCGCTCGTTCATTCAGGCTCCATTGTCTGCGCTTTATCGTCCCTCAAGTCCCAAGAGCTATCTACACGGAGTGATATATGAGATATTCTATCAAGACTCACGGATAATAGGGCTGCTGTTCATGAATGATGAATCTAACTTGGCGACTGTAATCTCTATCTCGCAGGTCCAAAAATGGCTCGTCCCGTTGTAATAATGGCTTTATCGACCTGCGGGCGTATCGCGAAGATAATACACCGGAACATATATATGGTCCATATAATAAACACATAAATCACGGCTCTGTAGCTGTGTAAGGATAGACTTGATAGCAATAGAAAGACTGAGAAGACTGAGAATGCCAGAACATTGACAGAATTTGTGAGACAAACAGCGCCTATCATCTTCTGCGGCGTGTCACAGCTGCATTTTTGTCCCGAAGGCCAACATCAGCGTCTTTTTTCTTTATAGAAGATACTTTTTCTTTTGTCAGGAGGTCAATGTCGTTGGAAAGCAGCAGCAGCAGCAGCAGCAGCAACAGTGGTTCGCCGGACAACAGTCTCGACAGACTCACGGTTCAAGTCCGTTCACCTTCGATGAGCGAGACGTTGACTGTGCATATCGCACGCTCTGCAACGGTGAATGCCCTCAAGCGCGAGATTACTGTCTGCCATCCAGCACAACCCAGCCATGAAGACCAGCGCATAATCTATGCCGGTCGCCTTCTTAGCGATGACCAGGCTCTCGCTCAGATTCTGCAAAAAGTAACTTGTGAGAACTGTTCATGGGCCTCACCGAAACTAATCGTGCCTCCTATTTATCTTCCAGACAGACACACTGACGATGCCTACCTTCCACCTGGTTGTCAAACCTTTAAAAGAACCCGCGGCAAGAAAAGCAACAAACGCACAGACACACTCTTTCTTGACTACGCCTACTGCGACTCAGACCGAACCGACGCCAGAACGACCCTCAATGCCTTCAGGACCCGAGTTCACGGAAATCCCTCAGCAGCGGCATACACAGTTTGGGCACTTTCCTACTGCTGCTGGTGTCAATCCTCATATACCCACTGACCCCGCCCCTCTGCCCGGTGGATACCAGCTCGTCGCCATAAAGTAAGTTACATGTTGTTCTCTTTTGGGGGCCCTTACCCTGGATAAACTTAAACTCACATTTATCAATCGTTGGCAGTGGACAATATTACTTGGCGCCGGTATTGGTACCATCCAACCCGGCCGTCTTGACACATCGCCACCCGCAGCAGCAGCATGCACAGCAACCATATCAGCAGCAACCGTACGAACCGCAGACACAACCACCTCAGCAACCACAAGCAGGCCGATTCCCTGCCAACCCTATCCGAATCCAGCCCATGCGAAACGCAACGTCCATTTGGTTGGCTCTCAAGCTTATTTTTGTCCTCTTTATCGTTTGCCAAGACGCCAGCATAGAACGCATCCTGATCTCGCACGTCGTCGCTGTCGTATTCTTTCTCTACCAGACCGGTCGTCTCCGCTTCGCTATTCATCGTGTGCATATCAACGACCAAGCGCAGCAGCAGCAGCAGCAGCAGCAGCAGCCACAACCGCGACCTATGCAACAGCCACCGCAACAAAGACCAGCGCGAGCGGCTCAAACTGACCACGCATCCCAGTCGCATCATCCACCTGAGCAGCAACCGCATCCCACCCCGACTCCCTCCTCCGTCTCCTCGTCTTCTGCTCCTGCTCCTGCTCCTGCTGCTGCTTCTACGTCTACGTCTACTTCTGCCTCTACCGGTCCCGACTCAGACCGGCAAGATCAAGAAGAACAGCCAGTGCCCGCTCCAGCCCCGCGTCCTCCTACTATGTTGGAAACCGTCAAGCGAGGTGCCTACACCTTTTTCGCATCTCTCTGGCCCAACTATGGTCATGATCATCGGATCGCTCAAGCCATTGAAAACGGTCAAGATGCGGTAAGTGATTTGCTTATCATAATGATGTATATATTCTTTGACTGACAATGCATACAATAGTGGGAAGGATTGTAAGGAAAAAAATTAGAAATGGCAACTTTGAAAGAAATAATGATATGTACACTTTTTTTGGGAGTTGTCTGATGGTAAGGTGTGGATAGCGGAAGCGCGTTTTGCCATTTCTGGGTTTACTTTCCATGATTGTCTATGGTGGTGGTTGTGATGGTGATAGTGACGTGATAGCTGATAGTGATGGTGATGGTGGTAATGATGGCGATAGTGATGGCGACGGTTGATAATGGATGGTGCGTGGGGATGGGAGGAGCATGAATGTGTTAAAATAGTTTTTTTGTCGGCTGCCCGGAGGAAAATGTAAGTTGTTGTATGCGGTGAAAGGGACCTTATTGCTGCTGCTGCTCGTTCAGTCGCTGGATACCTCGCACAAAGGTGACAACACAAGTAATATCGTCCACCTTGCCACCACGGTAATTGCTTCCGTGGGCCTGGGCTTCTTTGGCCCATGGGCTGAGGCGCTTAGGATCCAGACTGAACAGACGCGCCTTGTCTGTCAGTGCTTTGGCCAAGCTGCGCACGACGGTGGCAACCGTTTCATCGTCTGCTGGTGCAGGCTGGTCAAGCAGCGTCTTCATTGTCTCATTGATCGTGGAAAGAGTCTCGTGTGGGTAGACGTTGTCAAAGTAGCCATCTGTAGCAAGCAGAATAATGTCATTGTCCTTGAGAAAAAAGGATTTCTGGTCCGCATCCTTGGGCATGTCGGTCACGAAGGTGTCTCGGTCAGGGTATGTATCGGGAACGACGGTCAGCTGATACCTGCATGGCAATGGAATTCAAATATGAGTCATTTCTTGCCTTGGTCATTCTCTCTATTTCTCATTTCCTGACTTACGGGCAGTTGAAGTAGTGCTGCTGGCTTGGGCTTTCGTAAACGATCTTTTGATCACGGATCAAGACAAAGGCGCTGTCGCCCAGGTTGACACTTGTCATCTTGCCGGTTGTTTTACAAAGGTTTAGAATGCAAGCGGTGCTGCTGCCGGCAGCCACTTTTCCACCGCGCTGCAGCTGATGGAAGGCTGTATCGAGGATCTGAAGGGCGTCGATAGGAGGTTGCTGTTCTGACTTTTTGGCGACACAGGCTGCATTATTCATAAGCGTCCAGGAAAAGATGGCTGCATTGGGGAAAAAGAAATTGCGGAACGAGAAAGAATGAGTATGACACAGCACAACACAAAAAGATGCAAGGACGGAGATAAACAACAACAATAAGAAAAAAAAACTTACCAGGATCGACACCCGCCTCAGCCCAACCACCAACACCGTCTGCCACGCCGAGTGCCATGCCGTACGGTGTGCAGGTGTGGAAAAAGGCATCTTCACCCGCATCGACGTTGCCGACTTTGTTGCGCTTCCAGTAAGGGAGCTTGCGCTCTGTCTGTTTCTGCCGAGGATGGCGGTTCTTTGGGTGCCATGCCGCGTGTGCGACAAACTGAAACGACGGAAGCGGCTCATCCGTGGCAGGCTGCTGCGTGCCCTCTGCAGCTGCGGCTGCTGCTGTGTTTGTGCTCGCGGGCACCTTGAGCGCTGCCACTTGCGAGAAGCGTCGGTCACCCGAGAAGGAGGTTGTCTGCAATCCCGTAGTGGATCCAGTGTCAAAGAGCGATGCCGAGGGCGAATGCGGGACATTGGTATTGGAGTGGACCTGATGTTGCTGCTGCTGCTGATGAGCATTGTTGAAAGTCAAGAGTCGCTGTGCATTGATGGTGGGCCGCAGGTAGGATAACGACGGAGCAAGGAGTGGTTTGGAGGCAGACCAATGTGCCAGCTGAGACACGGACGTCAAGCGTTGAACGTACTGTCTCGCCATGTATGTGAATGGTGTGGTTGTAGTTTTGTGGGGAAAAGAAGAAGACTAAAACAAGTGGAAGAGAAGGAGTCTAATACACAATAAAAAATTCTCCACAAAAAATGAATGACTTCGGGAGGCCACGGATGACAGAACTTTTTTTTTTCAAATCCATTCCCTCACCTAACGCCGTGAACATGTCCTGTTTCGTCACCCCCTTTTTCTTCCTCTTTTTCATAAAGTCCAAGAGACGGGCTCCACTGCACATTCAATGCAATCGTATCGACTGCTTGACTTGAGAGAACATGACCGAAAACGTTCATGTATCTCATATTTCTTTGCACGTGAAAGCATCGTGTGTCTCTAGCAACGCGCGCATCATCTGCTCCTCTCAAATCGAATTCCACAAATGCATATCAGGCCACGGGCGACCCCGACTGTCCCGGTCATCGTGACACAACCATTACCGCCTCGAGTATTCATACTGGAACAAGCTTGCTGCTTGCGTGCTTTCTTGCCTGCGTCATGTGGCTCCTGCTCGTCATCTCTTGCCCCGCTGCTCGCATTGGCACAGGCTTTGCTTTCCCACGGCCTCAACCACTCGCGCACCTTCTCTATCTTTACCCTAGTGTCGTTCAAGACGTAAGCGCTGAAAAGTAACCATCGCAGCCATACACTTTTACCTGTGTAGTATATGTGCTTTATTAAAAAGGAAGATGTGGGGTATAGAATCAATCCCACATGATTTAGACAGCACATACTCACGTCCACATTATTTCTGCTTATTCACTGGAGAAGATATGACCTCTTGTGTGAGGCCCCACTACTTTGCGCTCCAATAACAAGCATATAAATATTCGCACGACTTCTACACTACGTTAAAGTTTACTGTCTCCCATATACTTCCCACACGCAATCAGCAACAAAGTGAACATAACATCGTAACTACAAGTAGGCTGCGGAACAGCAAACGTTTTAATGTCCATGCGTGAGAGCGGACACGATCACAACTCATAACGTGGCAGCAACATGTACAAGCAAACCGCAGATGCTAAAATACATGAAGACTGTGCTCGTTTCGTTCGAGCATATTAATATGTAGCTCTACAATGTACGTAGAGATAGACATCTCTTTTGGTCCCACCACGGACCCATGAAGAAATGAACGGGTCTACAATTGTACGTTTTGCATGAATGCGGCGTTTGTACTTTATACTCATGTCATATCCACTCTGACCCGTGTAAAGCTCATTTGCTCACTTCTATTCTGTGATGGTCTGTCTTTCATGCGATGGTAACAAGTGAGCTGGTGGGTGAGTGGGCTCAGTCTGTTTCTGGTGAGCTACAAGTGCCACAGTACAAGACCTGGCATTCAATAATGTACCATAACGTATTAAATTTGTTGCATGAATTAAAACCTATCAGGACACTAGGATTTAAGCGCGAATGAGGTAAAGCAGTGCTTTAAAGCGAGTTTATCGCACGTATATGAGAGCAGGTTAAACCGGCTCTGGTAAAGAATAAGGTTTCTTGGTTGACGATATAATGAAGCAGATGCACCTCTGTGTGTAAGCTGAGCATAATGAAGATAAGGTCTGATTTTTGTGGGGAAAAGGAGACCCACCTTTTTGCTTCGATTTATGTCGCAAGCCAATAATAAGTAGGTGCAAAACATGGACTTTACCTTTAGAGGAAGCCGAACTAAAGCGGCTTCTGCGTATGCTTGTCATGTCCCATTAAAAGCATGGAAGAGGCCATGTCGCCGAGCAAGGGCGGTGGTCGGCGTAAAATCAAGATTGAGTACATCCAAGACAAGAACAAACGGCACATTACATTCTCCAAACGCAAATCGGGCATCATGAAAAAGGTTACGTTTGTCACCGGCTTTGCTTTTGTTCTTTTCTCTCTTCATGCAGCCTGGTTTGCTGTGCGCGCAAGAACCTCCCCATTCACGCACCGTTCTCTTTAAAGGCACACGAGCTTGCGACGCTGACAGGAACAGAAGTCCTGCTTCTCGTCGTATCTGAAACGGGCCTTGTCTACACCTTCTCCACCGCCAAGCTGCAGCCTATTGTCAGCAACACCGAAGGAAAGCAGCTTATCCAGCAGTGCCTCAATGATACGACCCTCCAGGACCAAGACGATGACCATCAGGAGGTAAATCCGTTGTAGACAGTCCATACGCTCTGCGCCGACTATCGCCATTTCATGTACAGGATAAGACACTGGCCACGCCTCAGGTCGTACAAGACGCTCAACGCCAACAAATGCAACAGGAGCATGAGCCAACCATGGCGCGTTCTGCACCGTCGGCGCATAGCCTTCGTGCTGTATGAGTACAATTCCATATCTGACTCAGTGATAGATGAGGCTAACGAGCAGGATTTGTCATTACGTTGTACTGCACGTACATAGCCACCTTCGCCCACTCCCAGACACCACCATCCCAGCGACAATGTCTATCCTTCCTACCCGCCCCAAGCCCAGCTGCCGAACCAGCAGCAGCCCGATCCTCTCTACGCTTACGGATACCCGCAGTCGAACAGCCAGGCTTATCCCGTCGTATCTTACCCGCATACCTCTTCTATGCCGCCCCAAGGGTACTGGGCCGATCCTTCCTCCTCGTCCACCTTTCAAAGACAGTAAACACTGGGCCTTCACTTAATTGCGGAAAACGATCTTTATACAACGTTCATTTTTTCTTCTGTATGCACATGAAACAAATATATATACTTTAGTCTCGCTGTTGACGAAACCGGCGGGATGTTGTGAACATATCTTGGGGTAGCGGGATGGCGGATGATGGTGTGTATAGGCGGTTAGAAACGGAGGTCCCAACCAATCTTGGGGCCGAGGTCGGGCAAGACCTCAGCAACGGTATGCATGTCCTTGTCACCACGGCCCGACAAGCAGACGATAATGTCCTTGTCCTTCGGAAATTCCTTGGCCACCTCAATGGCTTGATAGATGGCGTGGGAGGATTCCAGGGCAGGGATGATGCCTTCCAGCTGCGTGAGTTGGCGGAAACCGATCAAGGCTTGAGCGTCATCGGCCACGCGGTATTCAGCACGGCCAGAATCCTTGAGGTAGGAGTGCTCGGGACCCACGCCGGGGTAATCCAGACCAGCACTGACCGAGTGAGTCTCGATGACCTGGCCCTTCGTGTCTTGGAGCAGGTACGTGCGAGTACCGTGCAGGACACCGGGCGTGCCTTTGGTCAGCGTAGCCGAATGAAGGTCCGTATCGATACCGCTGCCACCAGCCTCAACACCGATGATGCGGACGGACTTGTCCTCCGCGAAAGGATGGAACGTACCAATGGCGTTGGAGCCACCGCCGACACACGCCATGACGACGTCAGGCAGCTTGCCGGCCTTCTCCTGGAGTTGACGCTTGGCTTCCTGACCGATCACAGACTGGAAGTGACGGACGATCATGGGGAAGGGATGGGGGCCAATCGCGGAGCCGACCAGGTAGTGAGTAGTGTCGACGTTGGCAACCCAGTCACGCATGGCCTCGTTGATGGCGGCTCTGAGCGTGCGCGATCCGCTTTCCACAGGGACGACGGTGGCACCGAGCATGCGCATGCGGAAGACGTTGAGAGCCTGGCGGCGGCAGTCCTCGGCGCCCATGTACACCACGCACTCCAGACCGAACTTGGCGCAGACCGTGGCAGTCGCGACACCGTGCTGACCCGCACCCGTCTCGGCAATGATGCGCTTCTTACCCAGGCGCTTGGCGAGCAGAATCTGACCGACAGCGTTGTTAATCTTGTGGGAACCGGTATGGTTGAGGTCCTCGCGCTTGAGCCAGATACGGGCACCGCCAGCATACTCTGTCAAACGGTCAGCCAGCTGGAGACGCGAAGGGCGGGCAATGTAGTCGTAGTACGACTCGAATTCTTTCTTGAATTCGGGATCCTTGCTGCATTCGACGAACACGCGCTCGAGGTTGGAGAGGCAGTCGACGAGCGATTCAGGGACAAAAGCGCCACCAAAGGAACCAAAGTAGGTGCTCAGCTCATAGAAACTCTTGATGACGGGCTGCTCCACAATGACGCCCTGCGTGGCAACATCGGTGACTTCGACGTCTTCAACGGGGCCAGAGCCAGCAGCGAGCTCGCGCGGCTTGGCAAGGCCACAGACTTCGGCGCAGTATTGCTCGACGACCTGGGGAACATCCTTGCCTTGCTCGACGGCCTCGCGGATGAGAGTAATAATACGCGAGCCAATGACAACACCCTCCGCATGCGAACCGACGAGTTTGAAATGGTCGCGGGTGGAGACACCGAATCCCACGGCAAGGGGCACGTCCGTGTGTTCTTTGATGCGGCTCAGCAGGGCAGGCAGGTTCTTGTTGACTTCGTCCGTAGAGCCAGTAACACCCATACGCGACACGACGTAGATCCACGACTCGGCAACACTGGCGAGGAGAGGAATGCGGCTGTCGACAGTCGAGGGCGCAATCAGCGGCACATACGACAAGCCATACTTCCGGCAGCACGCGCGGAAGCTGTCGGACTCCTCCGGAGGCAGATCGACCAAAATATAACCATTCACGCCCGCTTCCTTGCAGTCCTTGACAAGCTGCTCCTCACCATACGCAAGCACAGGGTTGTAGTAGCCCATGAACACGACCGGGGCGGTGAGACCACGGGACCGTGCCTCCTTCACCATGTTGAGGCACATGGTGACGTCCGTGTTGTATTTAAGCGATTCCTAAAGACGGTTGTTACTATTGTTGTCCTTTTTTTTTCCTTTCCGCGTCCTACTTACGGTGTTGGAATATTGAATAGTGGGGCCATCAGCCAGGGGATCCGTGAAAGGAATGCCTACAGCGCTACGATTAAGAAGCTAGATTCCGTTTTGGTGATCCAAACCTACCAAGTTCAATAAGGTCGGAACCACCACGCTGCAAAGCGAGCAGAATATCAGGCGTCAAAGCGGGCTCAGGATAGCCAGCTGTGATAAACGTGACGAAGGCGGGACGGTCTATGGGCACGCGCTGGTGAGCCTGATGTCAATATGTACTGTATACTTCACGACTTACTCTCTGCCTTGGCTGTGGTGAAAACTTTTTTCAAACCGGCAGACATAGTCTTTTTCTTTTAGAAAATAAAAGGTGACAGGACACGCCAAAAAATGCAGGGTGATAGGTCTTAAATACCACGGATTTAAAGCGCCGCGTGTTCATTTTCGGTGCACAGGAGATATCGCAATGGAGATTTAAATATTTGTAACACAAAGAATCCAATCTCTTTTCAACTTTGTGCAGTTGTAAAAGCTATATCCTCATCAGTATAAAACTATTTGATATTTACTCTTGTCACAAGCAGTGGGACTCGCAGGGAGCTTCGTCCAAGGGTGATACTTAGTGTGCGCTTCGGACCATCACGTTCTTCTCTTCATTTATGCTTCGTTGGCTTGGATTGATATGGCGGATCAGTAATATGCCTATTTTCACTCTCTCTCTCTCTCCCTCTCTCTCACTCCCACTACCAGTGGATCTGAGTCTAAACGCTTCACAGTCTCTTTTCCACCGAGCCTTTTATATCACTTATGGGAACATGGCACTATGTGGTTTGGCATAGTTCAAAGTCTTGAGCACCGAGCGTGATATGCCGGCGTGTCTCGTATTCATGTGAGCACTGGTCAAATTCACAGAGTTGCGCTTGACGTGTACGAAAAAGAGAAGGAATGAAAGAGAAAGACAGGGAGAAATAAAATTCAGCAGGAATCCGTCTTTGCGTTCATAAAGAAAACCAAGATTGATAGAAAGTCTATCCCAACAGAGGCCATAACGCATGGATTTGAAGATGATGTTTAATTCGTCGTCGTATGTCAAATGTCGTACTGTATAAGGGAAAAGAGATTCGTGGTGCTTATGCTATTTCAATGCTATTTCATGAAAGAGGCAGACTGCAGTCTCACAGAGGGTCAGTGAGAAGGCAACGAGCTACGGCAGCAGTAGGTCGATTTGTACTGAAGATGTTAAAACATGCAGTCTAGCTGTTTTACACATATATTCCACAGTCAAAGGTTTTGCTTATCGCTGCAAAATAGTTTGCACCACATTGGTAGTGGAGTAATCCAGTATTTCCGCTGGAGTGATTCAATGATTCGAAAAGTGATTTACTTCAATTGTGCATGTATTGGAGTCATTCAATATTTATCATGTCATATCCTACGTAGCGCAGGAGGCACTTATTACACGAGAAGTAGGTCTTTCACCCACCCATCCACCCACCCCTTTGTAGTAGAGTGACTGTCCAGAATATATCACTGTTCGTAATTAGAATGGAGTACAATGAAATTCCAATAAGTAAGCAGACATCGAAGTGAAAGATCCACAGTACTCCTTTCTTTCCTTCGCTGCTACTACTGCTGCTTCTGCTACCCTACTATTACGATCACTATCGCTATCACTGTCGCATATACGTCACTATGAATGTACCCAACGCAGTTATCATTCGAGAAAGATACTACGAAATCACCATCCAGGCGTGCCAAACCGCCTGTGACCTCTTGAGCGCTTTCGAATCGCAAGACCATTACCTTGTTAGCGATTGCACACGTGCTCTGCGTGCCCTCATATCGCAAGGCACTAGTCTCGAGGCCTTGGGCGCTCTCCAGCCTGCAGAAATTATCGACGTGCCGCCGCCGCCGACCAGCAGACAGCTACGCAGAGGTGCAAAACTTAACCCTAACGTGCTCGAAAACTGGACCTTTCCATACGGAAGCACCACAAAGGTCAACTGCTCCAGCCAATTGACGATTACCGCAACCTCTGTGTCCACCGTCGAGCAACTGGACCGCTTAATACCCACGCTGCAAGGCAGCGAGGTACTGGCACTCGACTGCGAGTTCCTTGCACAACGGCACCAGCAGCCGGAGCTCAAAGTTCTCCAAATCGCAGTAACGTCAACCATGGGATTCGCGATCTTGGTGTATCAAATTGGTCTGGGCATGGTGCGAGACAGGCTCGAACCGATCCTTCAGGACCAAAGTCATGTATGGCTCGGGTGGGCCTTTGCCGGGGACGCCAAAGCGATCCGACGCGTGTTCCCTGGTATCAAAATACCGCCAGTTCTGGACCTGCAGGCGAAGGTTCTCGGTCAATACAATTTGCTGATGAGCTTGGAAAACGCGATGAAGAAGTTCGCCGAGGGCTGGGACGGCCTCAAGGAGTTCGTCAAGGCGAAGGAGCTTGGCAAGCTTTTCCAGTACCTTGGGCCGGACAGCATCTGGCTGTAGTCCCCGATGTCACCCGAAGCTCTTGTCTACGCCACTTTCGATGTGGTAACTTTGCATGTGCTGTACGAACTGCTCAAAAGCACGCCCAACGATGACTCCTACACTTCTGGTCAGAAGCCACCGAAACCGACCAAGAGGAGGTGGACGACCGTTGGACCGATATATACATGGAAGGCGAAGATGCAATTGAGCTTAACGTTGTCGACCAACTCAGTCAACTGAACGCCATTGAGTGGACATCGGCCGGCAACGACAAGCTCACTGTCATCATCATACCGCACTTTTATGGTTCTCGGGGTCCTCGCCAGCTCAAGGCAATCCAGGTGTTCCTCGAGGACCATAAGTCGTACCTAATCATGATCAATCGCCTGCAGCTGGAGAAGCTCAAGCACTCCAGCTTGTACGAGCTTTTCCATAATGACCAGATTCGGCGCGTCCTCTGGTTCCTCGAGGAGAAGGACCACGCCTCCGTTGAGGATGCTCTCGGCTTTGGTTTCGCTTCACGGGTTGTTTCTTCCAAGTCACGCTTTATTCGTAATAATAAAACTCTGCTATCTGGATACTTCTTAGCGCCTTTCAGGCCCTCGTCTGGGCCTCTATATCGTGTGTCTGGTAAATTAGCGGGATCATGCCTATGAGATAGTGCATAAGTTGGGTCGACATCCCACCGACAGTTCTTTGATTGTATGTATTGTATATACACTAATAGCTCAATATATCACATTTTAAGAGGTGGAAAGACCGGGGAAAAGAATGATAAACAATGAGATAGCGTCTCAGTAAACGCGAAGGGTGAGCGGGTATGGTGGCTGGTTCCCATCAAGTGGCGGAAAACGGAATAGAGTGATTAAGTGGAAGCTGCGATGACACTGAGCCGGAGACAAAGGGGATCATTCACGGCTGAAGACCAATCTGAATGTCATTCTTGGACGCAGCGAAGCAACTCCCACCGCTTGTAGGGCAGAAAACAGCAGAACAAGTTTATCCGCAGGCCTGGTCCGAAAATCAATCAACTTGGCCTTTATGCTCGCTCTCTTTCTTCTTTTTAGTCAGCGCACGTTTGATCAATGTCTCGTTAAGCGTCCAGCCGCGCACACTATTTTGTCTCTATCAAGATACTGAGGGTTGCGCTGGAGACGGAATTCGAGACAATGAATACTGCCATTTGAATCGTGGTATGTGCCCATAGTTCCTACTAAAGTAAAAACGAGCTTTCCATGCGATAAATTTGTAACAGTGCAGCAACTTACAATGAAGGAAGGAGACAGTTTTCGTCTGGCCGTAGATGTTTCTTCCTGTAAATTCCGCAATTAAATGCAAGCGAACAGTTTGGTTTCTTAAGCGACGCCGCGAGTTCAGATGGATTGAACCAATTACCTATTACACCCCATTGCAACGAAGCCGAAGGAAAGGAATAGAGCGGACAGTGGACGAAAAAGAGAGAGAGAGAGAGACGATGTCCATTAGTATTTCCTCCCCTCCACCAATACCCGGCCATCAAGTTGCCCCTCTCCAAGCAGACCCTCCAACTCTGACTTCCTGGTTACCGTATGGAACTAATTCTATCTAGACACAATGTACACACCTCTCACTGCGACGTGTGCTGCGAATAAAATTTGGACAATCGTCACAATAAAAAAAAAAAAAAGAAAAGAAAAAAGAAAAAAGAAATAAAGAAATAAAGAAATTCAGCAAACGCATCAAGAGTTGAACATACACATCGCTTTCGAAATAGTCAAGAGACTGGAGGGCGGTGATGTGGTACCTGAATACAGATGCTGACATATATTTGGTGGCTAAGCGCAATGGGGCCCTTGCATATGGCCTTATTTGTTAGTAACTGTGTTTCACTTGGAGCAAAAGATATCAATTGGAATCGGCAGAGGATCGATAGATTCATTTTATCAACTGACGTGTTCGTGGAAATATTGTAATACTCATTTTCCCCTTAGTGACGAAGAAGGTGCATATTTTATCGCGGTGAAAAGCCCATATAGCTAAATATCTTCTATCAACATAAGTGCTTCTCTTCCACGTTTCTAATGACATTATAGTTGTATTGTCTGCATTTACTGAATTGTGCGCGTTTTTAAGAACCAATGACTAAGAGTAATCGGCATAACCTTTCCACCGTCGCCAGATGACTCGGTATCCGCGCCTTGCGCACCAGAGTTGAAGGAAGCTGATTAACGAAGCAAAGTCCATGGTATTGTTGAAGGATGCGGTGTACGGTGGTATAGGGCGTTTGTGTGTTTTGATTATAGACAAGATGCAGCTGTTTGAAGCAGCCCCGTTAACGTAGTGAGTACCAGTTCTCCTATTAACGAGTTTCTTTTTGCCTTACCTCCATCGTCGAAGCCTGATGTAGAGTGTCTGTGGCTGTACAGGGTTCCTGAACGAGATATCCCGTTGCAAGTGAAAGGATCCAGCCTTCCAGCTCGCTGTGCACAGAATCCATCGCCAGATTACCTTGATAGGCTTCCACACGCCGTCGTGAGTAGCCCACCCGATGGTTCAGGACAATCAACTGCGCTACTGGTGCGTCGTAGGGTCCGGCACGTTGTGCTGCTGTTGCTGTTGCTGCTGCTGGAGGGGTGATGTCTGCGATATTAGGATTGCTATTATTCATGTTACTGCTCGAGATTTCTGTAACCGGAGCTGACAGACTGCAATGGAAAGGTGACTCGATGTCCAAGCTGACGATCGCCACCTTATCTTCACCTTCGACGATATCAACCCAGACTGTCCAGAGAATATATTTTAGTGTTCTCATTGATACCCATAAGTAGACATCCCGTAGCAGATGTGCCTTACCTTGCAACTCGCCTTCGAAAATAAGCCCCATCTTGGCAAGTACAGTGTTCCACTGAAGACCGGTGCGTTCAGCCATGCGCTTGGTACGCGTCCACGTCTCCTTGAACACACCCGTCAAAGGCGATCCAATCGTTGTATCGGTTTGAATCTCCAGCACGGAAAAGTCCATCATTGTTCCCCGATTGTCCGTCCATACCACTACCATCCACCGCCGATCGAGGCTGAACGTGTAAGCGACATGGATGGTGGCACTGGTATCCTGTACAATCTGAGGTCGCGTTATCAGCGGGTTCTTGATATTTAACTGCACTTTTTCCGGAAACGGTTCGGCCAGTACCCAAGGAGGGGTATACATCTGCAAATGATGCTGTCTAGCGTAAATAGAAACATTTATTTGGCAATAACTGTGTCTTACCTGTTTTTGAGAGGGGACTCGGCATTGACGATAGACTGAAAACGCAATATCTTTGAAACCTTGCATGGTATAGGTGGAGGACTTGAACACATGTTCGAGCGGGACAAGTTGCATGACAATGTGGTCGCTGTCGTCAGGTCGTCCGCCTGCTTTTGTTACGAGTTTGCGGTAAGTCGTTATGAGGTGGTGAAAGCAGCGGCTTAGGTCAAAAGTCGCTGAAAGTCGGGAAGAAGACGGATTGACAAGGTATATCACAACACGACTGCTCGGGTCAAGCGTCTCTCCTGCTAATGAAGCTGCCACGGCTTCGCATGCTAACATGTAGCTCTGTAGCCACACGTTTTTTTCTGTAATAAGAAAGCAATTAATGCTTATCCAACTCTGCCTAATATTCCTTTACCTGTGGTTATCACAGGGACGCAAGCGCCTTCGTAATATTGGGGATTTAAACGACCAGCGTGATGGGTTCCAAGAGAGCATGCCTCATAGACTGCGCTAAGGTTGTGGAAGAACCTGCGTACGACAGAGCCCACGTATTCATCGCTGCCTGGATAAAGCACAACATACTGGACATTGTTCTTGCAGGAATAAGGTTCAAGATGCAATTTCTCCCAGTAGTTCAGCATCTCTGGCGAACCCTCAAGCCATTCGTCCTTCTGCCCGACAACAATATCCGGATACGGAAGATTACTGAGGTTCGGGTCGACTGACTTGCGCTTCTTGACTTGATATTTTCCATAATATTTGGAATGCGGCTGGGATGTTTCTGTATCATATATCAGCATCATTCAACCCCTCTGCATAATCTCAGCTTACCAGCAAGCTCATAATATTGCTGTATCGACAGAGGGCCCTTGACATCAATAAGACTGTGTTCTGCCAGAAGAGGTGTATCGGGTACATCTTGCTCCTCAAAGACGTCCAACAGGGCGTTTTTGAAACCGTGCATCGTACGCGCGCTATCCGAAGCCAAACAAGGTACATGCGTAATATCTAGTCGGTATCAATGAGTCACTTTTTCTAGCCATCTGTGACATGCGATGGACTTACCTCCCCGCAGGCACTGTATCAATGTGCGTTGACGATCCACGACGACTTGTATGCTTTCCCCTTGACCGCAATCCGGACTACTCGCAAACGCATTTTCATAAGGATCGCCCATAAAGGGGTATGCGCCCCAAACTGTCTGCCGGCACAAATAGTCGAGCGAAATGAGATCCTCCAGGACCATTCTCTGCGGCTGGATTGACTGGACGGATGAGAAGGGACTATCATAATCGAGCATCAAGTGGTTTACGCGGTGCCGTTTGGGCTGATTGCGGATATCGCGTAGCAATCTACGCACAAAGATCATCTGAGCTTCACCCAGAGCACCAGCTGGATCGTTTTTGTGTTCATCGCTGGATATACTGGAAAGATCAGAGGAGTCTTCTGCGCTCGAGGTGTCGCTGTCGTCGTCGCTACTACTGCTACTACCGCTGCTACTGCTGTCATCCTCATCATCTGCAATTTCCTTGTCCTGGGCTTTTCGTTTCGCAGCAGCTTCCTCCAGCCGTTTCGTCAAAGGCGGCTTATAATCCGGTCGATACATCTCGGGCTGGGTCGCCTTGCCGTCTTCTGAGTACATGAACTTGCCGCCGCCTAGGTATTTTGCATCGTCCACGCCCGTGGAGAAGCGAACGGGCGTAAAACCTTGTGGGACCAATTCTTGTTCCTCTTTCATAGTCCTGCACAGCTGGGCAGGGCTATCATGAAATGCTGTCGCGCCCGCGTCGCTGGATGCGACGGCTGTCATCTCGCTGATATTGGGGCTGGTATGACCGTGCTCTTCTGATTCATTTTTGACCATCGGTGCCGGAAACTCTGTAGATGCGGGTGCTGCAGGAGTATCAAGATCCATCGCAGTGGACAGATCGCTTGACTCGAGCTTAGTGTCCAACATTTGCACCTCAGGTATAACGGAAGGCTCCGGTATGATTGCATTAAAATCGACGGTAGGAGGCATAATCTGAGCAGAGTCTGACGATGCTGAGACAACGGGTGCTGTTTGGGCTCCTTCCGTTGCTTCAGGTGCTGAAGGTGCTACTGCTGAAGCTGGCTGGGGCTCCCGCGCCGTGGCCGATTCGAAAAAATCGAAATCTTCCTCCGTCACATCCAAGTTGAAATTGTCAAAGTCGTCCACGTCCATAGCATTATCCCATTGTCGTGACATCTCAAGCACGGGAAAAGAGTCATCCATTCCACCGTAGAGGAGTTGTTCTACTTCAGGATGGTCGTCTGTATCAGCTTTTGGTAGATCTTGCGTGTTCGTGGTCGCATCCGCATTAATGGGCTGTTTCGTGTCGAGATTGTCCATGATATCACTTGGCATATAGGTATTTGCTTCGTCATTGTTGATTGCACTAAAGTTCTTCAGAGCGTAGTCAAGCAACGAGGATGCTTTACCCAAAGCCCCACTTCCGAAAGAGGTGGATATAGTACTTGACTCGCTGTCGCTCGGCCTTGAATCTTTGGGTGAAGACACACTTAGTGGGCTGAGTGCATGCGGCGGTGTACCGATGGTTTTGGCGGCCATTATGGGACTGGACATGATGGGTTGCTCCCGCATACGCTGCAATAACGCCTTTGCAGATATTGAAGATGCAGATTTCCCATCGGCCGCGATCAGGGCATCAATAGCGCTTCGTCGAAGACCGTCAGCTGCCTGTTCATCTACGCCCATGCACCACAGTTGACCAATGTCATGGACGTGACCACGATTTTCTCGGAGCGTACTCTCCATGCCTGCCATCAGACGTGAGCCATGGCGCAAGGGCTGTGCGACAAATATAAGGTCGGACGGGTAAAATACAGTGATACGTTTCGTTCGAATGCACACCAAAGATGACTTTTCGAGCTGAGGCATGTCGAATAAGAGCGACCATTGGCGTGCTATCTCCCGTGCAGTTGCATCCATTTCGATCCTTGCGGATACCACGACAGCATGCTCTCCTGAAGGGCTCAAAATAACTGATGCCATAGGAATGTTGAGCATCAAGGAAATAGAAACAGGCGATAGTTATTTACCTCGACTGCCTTGATCAATGGAAGGAGCATATGCGCGTAGCCGTAGGCGACGTGCGTAAGGCTGGAATACGAGATCGCTTCCAGTCAGGTAGGCATTATAGGCGCATCCGACGAGAGAGTCCGATTGAGAATCATAATGAGAGTTGATGTAGAAATCGCCTAGAGGGATGGCACCTGCGCGAATCAGAGATCTGCATAATACAGAGGGATGAGGGGGGCAACGTGTTTAGAATAGTGTTTGTGTGCTTGTGTCACAGCAACTCACGCATGCAGAAGATTCTTCAGGGCTTGCATGAACACTTTATATTCTTCTGTGACAGCCACCAAAGCTCGGGGACGTTTACTATTCAGGTTGGGCGACGACTTTGCTGTTCGTCCTTTTGTGACACTCTCCCAAGTGAAGGAGCCCATGCGAACCTCTAGAGTCAAGCAGCGTTAGCTGTCAACCATAACAAGACACGACAACAAAACCAGATTGTCATTACGTACCTTCGAGAGTAGACAGGCCCTGATGGCCGTCGATCTCACCCGTGCGTCTTTCGTCAAACCAGAACACCCACAGTTCCACGCGCACTTGGTCAGTTGTTTGCGATCGTGTCTCGGTAGATTTAGAAGCTACACGCCATGTGCAAGGTATGCGACGATCCTTCAAATTTCGGAAGGTCCACATCAAGTCATGTAGCTCATGCGGACTCTTCAGAGCCTGCAGAAGCGACGATCGCGAGTAGTTCTGCGCATAGACTCGGTACCGTATTTGTGAGACACCATTCTAGTGGAAAAGAGGGCGTCATGTCAAATGGAGTGACGGACAACATAATGAATAGCAGAGCTTACGACGACAAATATGTTGGTCAAGCTGGAATCGACCACCATGACAGCAAACAGAGGGTCGAAAGTAACAGCGGACTAGGTTGCTGTGGTGTGTTTATATGTGGTATGCTTCTCTTGGAGTGGAAACGGTGGAAGAAGTGGCGGCGGGTTTGTGATGGATGACTTCCTCAAGAATTTGACGATCCGCCCATTGGATTAAACAATTACAGTGTCTTCCCTTTTTCAAGCACAACAAGCTGGCCCAAAACTTCTAGCTTTCTGTGAAGTAAAGCCATGGAAGCTCACGTTATCCGGTCTGACTCATTGATACAGTCAAGCATATCTGTAGATACCAATGCTGATTTCGATAATGCTCATAAGATGTAGGTATAATTATATGACAGCGGCTGCTATGAAAGAGCATCGCAGCATGTAAGAGATTGATATAATGAGATCTGATAAGTAGGGTCAATATGTCGTTACTGTATATGTGAGATAACCTGGACCTCCTTTCTTTAATAAATCCGATATTCGACGCACTTGGCTTTCATTCGTTGTCTACATTAGCGTATCGTGTTCAACCTGCAGCATATGTGATATGTACTATATCTTTGAGCTTGACAAGGCACTACCTACATGACCAAGGCACTATTAAAGACAGAGAAATCAAAGCACACATCTGTTGTCGCATGCTTGTTGGCTGTGGGGGGAGGGCACGCATTGAATTTTGGGATACGCGCGCACATTTTGGTCATAATTCGCTGACAGAATCGATTTCTGTCCTGTTTAAATTAATAATATGTTGCTGGACGACCATTACCATACTTGCCTGGGTATACCATTTTCAGCATGCTTTTTCAAAAACGCCACCGCTCTGCTATAAGCGCTTCAATTGGATTATTTCTTGGAATAGTGTTACAGTGTGCTTCGGAAAAATGATCATGACCATTGAATAGGTAGTACATAGCCTCGTGTTTTCGCTTTGTCTCTGTGCACCAACAATCTAGGGGCTCATATTGTCTGCTTGAATAAGGCTCAATCATTGAAGGCTAATATTAGAACCAACCCGCCTGCTACACATACACAAATATTTAGCCACATCATCTTTTGTAGTATCATGAGGTATTATGGTGAAAAAAAGAAAATGCTCATGAGATATTAAGGACATAGGTCCTCTTTGTTGGGACCATACAGCGCAGGTGTGTGTGCAGTGTTAACTAGTGATCTGTAAACGCTGTGAGTTGTAAAACTTCAGCGAGGGCGGGGTCACTGGCCCTGGCGCATATTATCACGTAGCTCAGGTTTGAAACGCGACAGTAGCAGATAGATTATATTGCTTGCAACATGATATTCTAAATGAAAAAATACGAGAATCCATATGTCCACTTTTAATCATCCTGATAATCCGTCTCCTTGATGACAAGTTCAAGGAGAGGACAAGCTGTCCAAACGAAAAGGATTCCTTAAAAGGCATAATCATGTGACTCAGTAGCTTGCGCGCTGGTTTTCAAAGAGTCGTTTCGACGACTTCGACACCTTTCTCCAACGGACAAACGCTACCGCCCAAAATGATGAAAGGACTGAAAGGAGTTGTACGTTAATATGCTCTAAGGAGACCTTGGATGGCCTTATTGCAATCTTGCACGTCAGTTAGAAGCAAAACTCAGTTATAATTAGCTTTCTAGGAGCAAATCGCAGCACCAAAACGATTCAAAGGCAAGATCCCGGCAACAGCGCTCTTCCGCCTCAAAAGACCAGTCAAACCAGACTGCGTCTGGAAAACAGCAGCAGCAGCCACAGCAGCAGCCACAAGAAGAACAGCAGCAACAACCATTAGGCAGTGAGGTCAGCACAAACGCTACATCGCCGCACACCGCCGAGAGTCAGGCCGTGGTACCCGTAGCACTAGACTCAACCGGAGCACAGGTAAACAGAAAAAAAAGCATGACTGGACACAAAGGCAAAAAGAGGACATAAGAAAAGAAAGAGAGGCATGCTGGGGAGCGTATGGTTTATCCAGCCAAATCATGAGACACTCACAGACATAATGTGTATCGTACAAATGATATATATCACCATCCGTTGTTAGCCAACGAAACCCACAGGCCCTGGTAAAATGATCAACCTGGCCAAGACAGCAGCCAACACCAATCGAGTCAACCAAGGCATCCCCAAAGACACGATTCCTATCGTAAAGACGCCCCGACGCCAACGCTCGTCGCGTTTTTTTGCACAAGGCCAAGTCGAACTCGAACAATACCCTCGATTCAGCGGTAACTTGTGACGCGTGCAACCATCGCAGCAAAGCAGATAACTCATGCGTCCTTACCTTGTACTATCTTTTTGCAGAGGTCCCTCCTACACAACGCCCCCAGCTCTTTTTGAGAAAACTTGCTCAATGTCAGATCATGTTTGATTTCAATGATCCTTCCTGTGACCTCGCTGGCAAGGAAATTAAACGGCAGACTCTCCAAGAAATGCTTGAGTATGTCGCAACCACCCGCGGCGTTCTTACCGACATACTTTACCCTGATGTCATTCGCATGGTAAGCCCGCCACAACACAGCCTCAACCTAATCATCCTAATACAATGGCATAGTTTACTGTCAATACCTTTCGATCTATATCACCCCAAGTAAGGACCGTTGCAGAGGGCGCTGATGCAGACGAGGAGGAGCCGGTACTCGAGGTTGCATGGCCGCACCTACAACTTGTCTATGAGTTCTTTCTGCGCTTTGTCGAATCGCCCGACTTCAATGCACATGCGGCCAAAAAGTACATTGATCAAAAGTTCATACTGCAGGCAAGTGTTGCATCCAAGGGATCTGTCTGTGAGTTTATGAGCTCACACGTACTCTCCATATGCACCTCACGCACACAACAACACACACATGCAGCTTCTTGAGCTCTTTGACAGCGAAGATCCACGAGAACGCGACTTTTTAAAGACTACCTTACATCGCATCTACGGCAAATTTTTGAACTTGCGAGCTTTCATACGTCGATCCATCAGCAATATCTTTTTCCAATACATCTATGAAACAGAAAAGTTCAACGGTATCGCGGAGCTGCTGGAGATTATGGGGAGGTAAGTTCACCAAAAGGGGAATAGTATCGCGGTTGATCCTAAAGCACTTCGGTCCTCTCTTTTTCCTATATTAGTATCATTAATGGCTTCGCGATCCCCCTGAAAGAAGAACATAAAGTATTTCTTCACCGCGTGCTTATTCCCCTGCACAAACCGTCAGGTCTCTCTCTGTATCATCCACAACTCGCCTACTGCGTGGTTCAATTTCTCGAGAAAGATCCGAATCTGACCTCCGGGGTAAGTTTTCGATGCTATGACTAAAATCGTATAGAAGTTCGGCTAAACTTATACATGATGCTAGGTTGTCCATGGTTTGCTGCGTTTTTGGCCCAAAGTCAACAGTGCAAAGGAGGTCATGTTTCTCACGGAGTTAGAGGAAATACTGGATATCACAGACGCTGTAGAATTCCGTAAAATCCAAGGGCCCCTATTTCAGCGTCTTGGGCAGTGCGTCTCCAGTCCCCATTTTCAGGTATATAAAACTGAGGTCGCTTCTAGCCGCCGGACGTGCGCTTATATTGAAATTAGGTTGCGGAGCGGGCTCTGTACTACTGGAATAATGAGTATATCGTAAATCTCATGGGTGATAACATCAACGAAATAATGCCGGTGATATTCCCACCTCTATACAGATATGCAAAAGTACACTGGAACAGGTAAGTTAATTGTATTCAAGCGCGAACTTCAGCTGATTCATCCGGTTCACTAGAGCCATCCATGACCTTGTGTCAGACGCGTTGAGGATACTCATGGAACTAAATCCGGAGCTGTTCAACGACTGCCTTAAAAAGTCCATACAAGAAGATGAAGAGTAAGTCGACCTTTAGTACACCTGAAATATGTGCTTATGGTCTTGATAGTGCGCCAAAGATGAAGCAGGAAAGAGAAGACATGTGGAACAAAATCAAAACGCAAGCGGCCTCGACGCAATCTCTTGCTGCTCAGAGTCCTGTAGCCGTAAGTATAGCGACATTCTTGCTTAAGAAAAGTAATGGCATATCACTTACTTATTTAGCCGGCAGAGTACGAATAATTCAAGCCCTCCCTCCGAACTCACTCATAATCCTACATCTACCCAAACTTCGATTACCCGCCACACCTCAGACGACACTGTGACAACTACTACACAATCACCCACGGGAGAAGCAGATACCGATGATTCCGATACGTGCTCGTGGCACAGCTATTAAAGAACTCTTTCGCCTCACAAAACTGGATCAATTATGCTTGTAAAGGAACTCTGACAAGACAAAACACCGTGCCTTCGAATTTAATGGTGTGACCCTACGCAATGGTTTTGGGAGCTTTTTGAGCAACTGCAAATCTAGACACAGAACATGAAGCGAAATGTGACACTGGCTAGACTAGGTAATTGCCTGATGTCGGAATAGCGGCTGTCATGCACAAGCGTTACGCCTGTATCCAACTACGTGATCCGAGAATTCTGCTCTATATCGCGTTGCTATTGTCATGTGCTCCTCCGCGGACTACATGGAGCAACTACTTTGTGTTCATAGCTGCCATCAACCACACAAATAGCGAGAACACCGAAAAAGAAGCAACCAAGTCATACTGACATGCTGCTGCCGTGAAAGCAACAGATGAGATGTATGGTCTTCAAAACTGGACCAATGGAATCGTTGTGTAACTCAAATACGAAAAATGTAGCCACTTATCACTTGCTTCGGGTTTTGGGCTTCTCAAGATATCACCAGAGCACACAAACGATGAGCCAAAGCGTCGGATCGAGGCTACCGTATAGCACACCATTTTGGGCCAACACACGCGACAGCTGTTCCAGAGAGCCGTCGTCGTTCGCTGGCGGACTGTGTGACTTCTGGACTTTCCCCCGCCTGTTTCCTAAAACATGATTAGTTTCTTCATCATTGTCGCACTGCTTTTTAAGGCGCTTTTCCACGCCCTTATGCGTGTGCGTTATATGGGACCTTTAGTGTTCCTTGTGCCCTGGGAACACAGACGGACGAAAGACAAGTATTTTTTTCGCCACCGCCGTATTCCTACTGGTAGAGCCCTTTTTTTTTCCTTCGCTGTCCTAAAGGAAGGATCGTTTGCGCTCGCAGAATAAAAGTGTGCTGTATTCCGTTTGTGTCGCATTCCATTTTTTCCCTTTCATCTTTTATCGCACTTGTGCACGGTGACAAACCTTCTTTTCCTTTTACTTTTATTCCTCTTTTCTTCCACAACTTTTTGACGTTCCTGGCTGCACGGAGGGGCTTCACAAGTACTCTTGAACATCATGGCTGACGGGAAGATCGAATACACTATTGAGGAGAAACACGAAACTGAGGAGAAGCAACAGTTCTACTCGGTCACTGACTCGTCGACGGCCGCGACGGACAGTTTGCAGCAGGTCGAATATGATGCTAGGGGTGACCGCATCTACGAGCAATCTGAAGACGAGAAGAGACTCGTTCGCAAACTGGATTATATCTTTGTTATGCCCTTCATTGCCATCCTTAATTTTCTTCAGGTGCGTCTTACTAATGCATCTACAACTAGAAGTGTATGGTTGCAGAAAATGGACATGATTGACTGACAATTTCTGTATGTAGTTCTTTGACAAGTCAACTATCAACTACGCCGGTTCTTTAACGATCAAGCAAGATACCAACACCACCGCCGAGCAGTTTAGTTGGCTCGGTTCGCTTTTCTACCTCGGCTATCTTGTCTACCAGGTATATTTTGAAATATAGGAAACGACTACCATGAATATATTATATAACCATAATCCTTGCACATGACCATTACAACAGCTGCCGAATCAATTCCTGATTCAGCGAGTCCCTCTCAGCAAGTACATTGGTCTTCTCATCATCCTGTGGGGTACTGTGTTGTCCGTCACATTTGTTGCCAAGACCTTTGCCCAGCTCGCTGGTCTCCGTTTCCTCCTCGGTTTCTTTGAGGCCGCCATGTATCCATGCTGCATTATGCTCATCAGTGCCATGTACCGCCGTCGTGAGCAAGCTGCTCGTCTTGGTATAAATACTCCCCATTTGTATCGTACAATTCTATTAATGCATAGCCTTTTAGGTGTTGTCTACATCTGTAATGGCGTTGCCATGGCCGTGGGCGGTTTCATTGGCTATGGTATCGGACATATGGAGGGTCTCCATGGACACGCCTCATGGCAATGGCAAGCAAAAAAGAAGCATTTTACTTCGACATCCTTAGCTAATTGATTTCATTATTTTAGGATGATGATCATTCTCGGTGTGGTCACTATCTTCTTTGGTTTTGTATGCTTCTTCGCCCTTATTGATGATCCTTACTCGCGCTTCCTTAACCTGACTCCGGCAATGCGTGAGATTGTTGCTGAACGGCAACGTGACAATGCCGTTGTCCACAGCAAAGAAACCAAGCTGTACCAAATCAAAGAAGCCTTGAAGGAGCCGCGCTATTACTGCTTCGTCATTGCGTCAATGCTCATCAACTTCCAAAACGGTGCCTTGAACACCTTTAGCACGATTATTACTTCAGGATTTGGTTTCACGGTATGCAGATAATAGAACTGAGATAAAATTGTATATACTAACCTTATATTAGGGCGTTGATTCTATCCTGCTCTCGGTACCTTCTGGTGTCGTTGACTGCCTTTATATTGTTGCTGCCATCTGGTACAACAACAAGTACGGCAACACTCTGCGTGTTGCTAATGTTATGCTCCTGTTTGCCATTGTTGGCCTGATTCTTCTGGTCGCTATACCTTTGCCCAAGGCGAAGCTTTTGGGATTGTATCTTTGCTGGTCTTATGCGGCTGCATACACGATGCTGCTTGCTTCTGTGGCTAACAATGTGTCTGGATACACAAAGAAGGTCTTTTACAGTGTTTCAATTGTCGTCTTCTATACCATTGGGTAGGTCATCTTTCGGCATAGTTTATATGTTATTCTTCTAACCTCTTAACTGTACTCTTTGCGTAGCAACTTTGCCGGTCCATTGATGATTGTGCCATGGCAAGCTCCTCTCTATCTCGGTGGTATGATTGCCTACATGGTGTCAAACGCTATCTGCATCGTTCTGCTCGAGTTTGCACGCTACAGCATGTTGAAGAAGAACCAGACTAGAATGAAGGACGGCTCCAAGGCTGGACGTCCCGCCGTCATGACCGACATAACCGATGTCGAAGACCCCAACTTTATTTACCGTTTGTAATAATCTGTACTTTTACCCTATCTCCTTGTTGTCTAATAATCGCATCCATATGCAAAACCCCCTTTATTCCTCACTTGAGCTACACGTGTAATTTACTGCGACACATGGCATTAGCTAATATACTCTCAAACTTTCAATCCACCGTCCTTCGTTCCTGAAAATAGGGAAACTGCGAGCCTTTATTTTCCGACAGTGTACCCTTAGTATCAATGTGTGTTTCACGAAATGTGTCAGCGACACATTTGTTCCCAACGGTTAGGGTAGAGAGACTCAGAATAAGGAAATAGGTAGTGGTATATGTACTAATTGTAGCACTCTCGCCCGGACCATGGTACTGGGTGGAGCAGAACATGCATGTGCCCTGATCCAAGTTGTGCTGAATCTGAAAAAGAAAAAGTCAGTGATCCGCTCCATGCTAAATTGAGCGGCGCGGGATGGCTCCCGGTCTGTATTATGCTGTGTCAACGTGTTGTCACGACCATTATTGCCATTTTAGCTATGGCGGTGACAACCAGAAAATTTTGTGCAAACAAGGTTCCTGCATGGCTCGAGTTATCTGTGCTCGTACGCTCTTGTGCAATGAGAAGTAAGCAAACCAACCGAGGGGAACAAAAATGAGGACCTAGACGAAAAAAGTTGTGTTACCGTAGTGCCCATACGCGGAAGATCTTTTTAAGATGATCTTGACTTTTCTGAACAGGGTCATTCTCGTTAATAGCAGCTCTAACTTGAAGGACTGATGTCAGAGATCAATGTGCTTCCTATGTGAAATATTACATTGGGTAGGTACCGCCGTTTAAGTTAACGTGAAGGATGTGCTGATTGTGCACGTGATGTGCAAGCCGTTGTTTGCTGCAAGCAGTGGCGTTCGGCTGCCAAATTTTGGCCAAGACAAAAAGAATCAGTGGTGTCATGTAACGTTCGCACGTTGGACAACGTTCCCGAATGTGACCAAACCGCTTTTGCGAAATTTTTCCCGTAAACGAATTACCGGTAGGAGACTTTGCTGAAGGATAGAGGAGTAAATTGCTCGCGTCCCACAGCAAAGACGTAAGCATACCACGCATGGTTACTACGGATCTATATCCTTTTTAAACTCGAGCCAGTGTACGAAGACATGTCGTACTGCTGTTATTGTGTTCGCGAGGCGTATGCAGCAGCACTTGAATGTCCGAGCTACGTTTACAGTTTTGGGTTAGGCACAATGGTCTCGAAGGCTCCAAAAGGGCAATATGAACAGCTTACAATTTTTCCCTCTTTCTGTTGTCTTCTCCTCTTTTACAACGTGAAAACGAGCTCCTTTTCCTTGCGATACCCGTTGCGCAAGCGACTCACACTACTTTGTTTATTCGGCTCTTGTCGCAACAGCCCGCCCTTTTCTCATTTCGCACGCAAAGATAAAGACGACATAAACTCACGGTAACAGAGGACAACCACAAGAGACCAATGTCCAGCCGCCCCTCTCATCGATCATCTTCCGAAATACGACTCAACGCCATGGAGAACTCGGAGAAACGTTCGAATGTCGAATCCTACAATACCCACGATGCTCACATGGACTTCTATGAGACGTCGTATGGCTATAGTGAAGATGATGGACCTACCAGTGCTGAAGAGCGTGCGCTTGTCCGCAAGCTGGATCTATTGATCATGCCGATCATTTGTATTCTTGATTTTTTACAGGCAAGTGCGGTCTTGCTATAATTACAACTGAAACATTTCTTTTTCTGACACAAATCCAACCATATTCAGTTCCTTGACAAATCAACTATCAACTATGCCGCCGTATTTACCTTCAAGCAGGACCTTAATTTGCAGGGGAGCCAGTACAGCTTACTTGGTTCCATTTTCTATCTTGGATACCTCGCATATCAGGTATGCTTTTGCAGTGTATATGTGTGTCACTGTGACCGAAAAAAAAGGCGCACATTGGATGGTCATGTTACACAAGAATTGCACCAACACTCTGGTTCCCATCCGTTATTATAGCTCCCAAACAACTACTTTCTGCAGCACATACCCGTGGGCCGATACATTGGTATCATCGTCATACTTTGGGGTGTTGTTCTCGCATGTACTTCGCTTGGTCAAAACTTCTCGCAGTTGGCGGCAATGCGCTTTTTGCTTGGTCTTTTTGAAGCGGGTATTTACCCTGCCATGACACTTTTGGTCAGTACCTGTTACCGTCGGAAAGAGCAGGCCGCTCGATTGGGTGCGTTTTGGATCTGGAATGGTCTAGCCCTTATTATCGGTGGCCTCATCTCCTACGGTATCGGTATGATGGATGAGAAAGTTGCTGGAATCGAGCGATGGAGATGGTATGGCGACAGAGAGCGTTTGTGTGCCATGGTATAGATGCTAATATTATGCGCTAGGCTGATGATCATCCTCGGAAGTGTAACCATCTTGATGGGTATCTTCACATTCTTCTTCTTAATCGATAATCCGAAATCCAAAGCCTTGAACCTGAACGCCGAGCAAGAAATTCTTGTTGAAGATCGTACGCGCGACAATGCTGTGGTGCGTACGACAACGGTGAACAAAGGACAAATCAAAGAAGCTCTCTTTGAGCTGCGTTTCTGGTGTTTTTGTTTCGCTTGCCTTTTGATCAATTTGCAGAATGGCGCAATGACTATTTATAATGCCCAATTGATCCAGGACTTTGGTTTCACGGTTAGTGAGAAGGAATTGAAGTGTTCATCTCGTCTCATCTGTGGACTTAGAGCCTGCAAACGGTATTGCTCAGTGTCGGTTCAGGTGGCGCCGATATCTTATTTATTTTGATTGCCGTGTGGATGGTGCGGAAGACCAACGAAACGCTGATGACAGCCGCATTTTTAATGGTGATTGACATCATTGGACTTATCCTGTTGCTCGTGATTCCTGTGCCTAAAGCGAAGCTCGTCGGTTTCTATCTGGCGTGGTCGTACTGCGCTGCGTATGTGCTGTTGGTCACGTCCATATCAAATAACGTATCTGGGTACACGAAGAAAATCTTCTACAATGGCGTCCTCATGATCTTCTATACCGTAAGTCAGCAAACTTGTGCACGTGGTCACAACACTTATCTCACACAAACTTTACAGGTTGGAAACTTTGTCGGCTCTCTCTTCATGGTGGCTCCTCCCTACACCGGAGGTATGATTGGGTATATCTGCGCCAATGCCATCGTCATTGTGCTCTTCTTTATTGCACGTTGGAAGATGCTTCAAGTGAATCGCCTCCGGTTATCACAGCCCCCGGACGGGGTGACGAATGTTGAAGATGACTTGAGTGACGTGCAGGACCGTAACTTTATTTACCGCCTGTAGAGCTAGATTCTAATTCTACATATAATACGTTTTTTTTTAATACATATTTTTCCTGCATAAGATACCCACCAGTACCTTTCGTTTCTTGATTACAAATAGCGTGTAGTGTTATCATGTCTATCATAGAATGAAACACTATTGTGTGTTGAGGGGAACCAAATATCTAGCCGTCCACACGCACTAAACAAGATACATAGTATCACTTATCCATCATCAGACATATTGAGCACTGTTATTGAATAAATTCTGCCCGCATAACGTGTTTAGACAAACCATCCGTGATGTACGGTATTGACATGTGCGTTCTCTATTGCGCTTCCTACTGTAGCGGCATTGTTCTGTAAATACTTACACATGTCACGTGAGATAAAAAAATAGGAACTGCTGACGTGTTGCCAATTGCTCAGGTGAGCATACTGGCAACCATTTCACGATTAAATTACGTGCGTGACATATAGCAGGTACAGGTCCAAAAACTGCCGCCTTCGCCATGTGGTGCTGATATGTCCTGTAAAGTTATTATGAGATAGCTAGTAATACATTAGTAATCTACTTAGTGAACGCTTGAAGAGTGGCGGGGGGGTCCCTGTTTTGATCTTAATTATTGTTGGGTTCCAAGTGATATAGTATGCCGTAGTGCATCCTAATCGATTCACTATATCACGACTCTGGTGCTTTTCTTGTTAATATGAGGCATCATAGCTCCGTGGTTTGACGGAGTGCTGCACATTCTTTCCAATTCAGCATTCCCGGAAAATGACGACATTAAGGTCATGTAATAGTGTATTCACAGATCATATGACGCCTACATGTAAAGTGGCGACTGAAACGCAACAAATGGGCCACGTTTAAACCCCGAGCGATGGGATCCGACGATGGCCTAGAAATACCAAACAAAGCAATGATGTGGCAGTCAGTTGAAATCATGAGGAAACCTAAATCATAACTTAAATTGAGTATGTACCGCATACCATAGCATATTGAGCAATGCTCACAAAGATTTAGCTGATGGGCAGGCCCAGAAAGTGCAAGCTGCTCGTGCAGAAAAATACATACTACAGTACAACTATTTTATGCGTGAATGGGGGCATTTAACTCAAAATGATTGGCTCCTTTGGGCGCCATGGCGATGCTGAGTTTTCTTTTTCTGCGCCTGAGTGTCAGTCGACTTTCTCCTAACTTTTTCTTATCTTGAAATGTCTAATGTACGTCAGCTAAATGAGCAATGAGTGTTAGAGTTCTGACATGTTTATCTCATGTACATGTCTAGAATCGCGAAGATCAGGTGCGTAATGGGATGAGACGCGTCGCTGCTAGGTCGTTCTTGACAATGTCATAGATATTTCTGGCTAAACTTGCCGAACACGCTGAACGTTATGACGGTATGATATTCATCTTTCTATTTAGAAACCAGAGTATCTCTTGTCAAAAGAAGCTGGTCTTGAGCTTGGGATCATAAGAGCTTGAAGAAGTTTTTAATGGTTTACTTTGGATGGACTGAGCTACGGGTATATCAAGGAGAAGGCAAGCTGTGACTGTGCAGGGGGAAGGGGTTAGGCAAAGGACGAGAGAGATCGAGCAGTAATAGATGCATCATGTGTGAGGATAGCGCACTGACATTTGAGTCTAACAGAAATGGTCGGCTACATGAAAAACGTTGCCCGAGTAAGTAAAGTATCGAGCCCAAACAGCAAACAAAATAAACTAAACCATGATGTTCATTTACTTCGCATAGATGGACACGGAGCTGAGCGTCGAAGAAAGGAACTTGTTGTCGGTCGCTTACAAGAATGCGATCGGCTCACGTCGTACATCGTGGCGTATTGTGTCGCTCATAGAGCAGAAAAAAGATCAAAAGGACCACGAAACTCAAATCAAAGAATACCGTCAAAGAATCGAAAAAGAGCTTTATGGTGTGTGCCATGATATCCTTGACCTCCTCAGCACGGCCTTGATTCCAAAATGCAAACCAGACAATTCCGAAGCGCTCGTCTTTTACAATAAGATGTATGTACTCAGCTGGCTGGAAAGAGTGACGATCGTCCGGTCACCGAATTTTGTCATCGGATCATTGGATACACTAATATAACGTGAATACAACAGGAAAGGCGATTATCACCGTTATGTGGCGGAATATTCCACCGGAGAAGAGCGCACCAAGGCTGCCGCTGCAGCGCGTGAGGCTTATGAAGCTGCGCAGAAAGATGCTGAATCGCTATCGGCTACTAGTCCCATCCGGCTTGGGCTTGCGCTGAACTATTCAGTTTTCTACTATGAAATCCTTGGTTCACCAGAGCAAGCGCATGCGCTAGCGAGGGAAGCTTTTGACTCGGCAATTGCGAACCTGGATAGTTTAAGTGAGGACATGTACAGAGATTCGACTCTGATTATGCAACTGCTCCGGGACAATCTGACACTATGGTCGGATCATCCAGAAGGTATGTATTAGGTTTTTTTTCAATTTTGCAAATGATGTCAACAATTTAGGTTAATGGGTACAAACTTTAATCTTGTTGTAGTGGAGGGCGGCGCTGAAGAGGCAAAGGATTGATTACAAGGATTAGGTGATTGGTGCAGAAAGAATTTCTTTCTTATCAAAATCCGACCATGTTCCTTTCCACGGCGACAATGTAGTCTAAAACAGTCTCGCATGCACACGAATAAAAATCTGCAGCATTCACACACACACGCTCTCCAGACATGTTATGTACCCAGCCTTATTACGTATGCAGAGCCAGAGAATAAAGGAAAAGATAAGATTATCCTTTGTTTTCCAAGGTCACACGATCATGACGTACTCTCTCGCCCCTTTTTTGCCTTGAAACATACCATAGGAACAAACTTTGATAACCAGACACTTCTTCCCATGAGTTTGAAAACTTTTTTTTGTACTGTCACGTTTTGTTTGAAGGCAGCCAGTTGAGTTGACAATGAAGGTCACGCCTTAGTAGCGTAAAAAAAATGAACCCTTTAAAAGAGAGCAGGTTTTTTTTTTTATAAACGAGGAATTTTCATTCGTTGTGTTCGATCACTAGTACTGCCCTTTTTCCTTATCTCTATTTCCCAAAAATCCCATCCTTCCTTCCGCTTTCGCTTTCGCTTTTGCTTTCGCTTTCGCTTTAGGCCTTCCCCCTTTCCGCTTTCTATTCAACTCACAGTATGCCTACGGTGTATCTCGATAACACCCCTCCAGGCTACAAGGATCAACTACGATCTGCCATCCGTTCTGTTCCCGGGAGAGCGCGATCGTGTGGCGCGGATCTGTTTCCGATCGTCCGCTGGCTGCCGAAATACAACCTGGATTGGCTTTATAGCGATCTCATTTGCGCGATCACGATCGGCACTGTTGTCATACCCCAGTCCATGGCTTATGGTACGTTGTCACTGTCCATATCCATCATCGGCACAGCCGAGAACTGGGCATACCAGAGAAAATGATCTCAAGGCATTAAATTGACACGCGGCTCGTGATCTTATCTTTTTTTAGCAAAAATGGCGGGACTTCCTGCTCAGTACGGCTTGTACTCCAGCTTCATCGGCGTTATGATATACCCATTTATCGGCACAAGCAAAGACATTAGCGTCGGTACGTTTCTATAGCGCTTCAGGGCACCAAACAAATACGCGCATCGAAGCATGCATCATGGCCTGACCACGTTTCCTTTTTGCTCTGTTCTTTTCTCCTATTTAGGCACTACCGCTATTTCCTCGTTGATGATGGGTCAGGTGATGGCCAGTTTGGAAAAACTCCCGCAGCTTCAGAGCGGCGAATGGTCCCAGCATCAAGTTGCAGTTACTATGGCGCTCTTCTCCGGCATCATCGCGCTGGGTGTAAGCGTCTTACGTCTCGGGATCTTGTTCAACTTTATTTGCCAGCCTGCAATTGTCGGTTTCCTTGCCGGCAGCGGCGTTACCATCGTTATCAATCAAATGTACAAGGTCATGGGCATCCCAAACATTGATACCACCGAGCCACCCTACCTGGTGTTTGGCAAGACCCTGGCGGCCCTGCCTCAGACCCACGTCGATGCTGCCATGGGCCTGTTGTCCCTCGTCTGGCTCTATGGCTTCAAGTATGGCTGCATATACCTTACCAAGCGATACCCGCAGCACCGCAGTCTATTCTTTTACATCAATGTCTCGCGGAACGTCGCCATTATCGTTTTGACTACATTTATTTCATGGCTCGTGAATCATTTCGGCCACTACGAGGAAAGCCCGTTCCATATCCTAGGTGAGGTGCCAGCCGGTTTCCAAATGATGGGCGTGCCTCAGATCAACACCAGCATGGTCTCGACCCTCATGTCCTATCTCCCAAGCATTGTCGTCCTGCAGGTCATGGAGCACTGCGCTCTGGCCACCGGTCTTGGAAAAACAAGCGACTATCAAAGTAAGTTCCTATTTTTCTTATGCGCACGCCATTCTCTATGCATGTGCTTACATATGCACGTCTGATTCGTACTAGTCGAGGTGAACCAAGAAATCTTGGCGATTGGTATATCCAATATTTTTGGCTCGTTTTTTTCGGCCTATCCCGCAACGGGCAGTTTTTGCCGTTCCGCCATTGCCTCCAAGTCCGGCGCGCGTACCCCCTTTTACAACTTCTTTGTGGGAGCCATCGTCCTCTTGTCCCTCTATGTCTTCACGCCCGCATTCCAGTTCATCCCTCTGTCCAGTTTGTCTGCTGTCATCGTCGCGGCTGTCACCGACTTAATCGTGGGTCCTCAAGTCTGGCGCCGCTTTTGGCGACTGCATCCATCTGAGCTCCTTATTTTTGCCGCGGCTTTCCTTATATCCCTTTTCGCACGGTTGGATATCAGCGTCTACGTGCCTGTCGGTCTGTCCTTGATCGTGCAGCTTTACCGGACCGCGCGTCCCGACTATGCAATGTTGGGTCGCGTAGACCTGCATGACGCCAGGGGTGATTCCGAACCAGCCTACGTCGCCTTCACCCACCCAACCCTCGCACACTGTGTGCGTCCTATCGGACCTGGCATCGTTGCCTTCCAGCCCCGTGATAACCTTGTGTTTGAGAACTCTCTATACCTCTTTGGGAAACTCGTCGAAGAAGTCAAATCTCTCACGCGCACCGGTCAGCTACCGCCTGCCAAAAAGGGTGACCGAAACTGGAGCGACACAACCAATCACGACAAAGACCCTGAGAAGGCCGTCCTCCGTGCTGTCATCCTAGATCTGTCGGGTGTCCATCAAATGGATTACACTGCTGCCGAGGAGCTCCGTGTGCGCGCAGCGCAGCTTACTCGCTTCGCGGGCCAAGACGTCCATTGGTACATTGTCATCAACGATTCGCTGGCGGTGCGCAAGTGCCTATTGTTTGCCGGCTTTGGCACCCAGCGTCCAAAGAAGAAGGCTCCTGGCCGCTTCTCCTCTGATCTCAAGCCATCCCCCCCGCCTTCCAATGGTTGCATCGACCCCGAAGACGAGCAGGAGGAGGAAGATGATGACATGGATGCAAAGGATACTGGAGAGCCTCAGAAATCGCCCGCTGAACACGTTGTCGTGATTGAAGACGTTCGCAAGAAGAGGCAGCAGCAACATGCACGTCGCACTGCAGCCCACCCCGGCAGCATGTCAACAGACGCCTCTTCTTGGTCGCAGCCCTGCATCGACTGCAACGACATCTCTGGCATCGATGATGAGTATCCGTATCTCTTCTATTCCATGCATGATGCTGTCGACGCTGTGTTAAGCGACACTCACACCAGTACCGAAAGGTCCACGCCTGCTCCCATGTCAGCCATTGGCGAGCTGCCGAACGAAGAAAATGACGTTGAGAAACTTGGCCGATAGACACCGCCCGCCGTAACTACCTAGCTCTCAGCCGGCTATTGTGTAGATATATAGATAGTGCTGTATACGTATATCCTCTTTTTTTTTGTTTTTTATTTACTCCATTTTTGTGTACATACAATATTTTCAACTATAAGCTATCACCTACAGTCGAGGGTTCTCTGCTTGTTCTAATGACACTGTCGCGGTTGCCGCGGAATCCACGGCCACGGCCACGGCCACTACGACCCCGTCCCTCTGAGGAGTTGGGTTTATTAATCGTCAGCTTATTGTCCTTGAGAATCTGCGATAAAAAAAAAAGGTCAGTCGATTGAAACGAGTTGTAAATACTCTTCTCTATTCCTACCTGGCCATTTTTGCTCAATGCATTTTCCAATGCCACAGGGTCTATCAGATCCACGTAACAGTGGGACTTGGGCATTTGTGTAGTCTGGTCGAGCGGGAATCGTACGCCTGTCACGACGTCGTTTCCAAAAAAGTTCCGTATATCGTCTTCCGTCACAGAGTTATTCATCAGGCCGCCCACATAGATTGCATATGGGTTCCGCTGGTGAAAACAGTAAGAAGAAGAAGAAAAGCCAAATGAGATAGGGGTTCGACTGGTTTTAAGGTGGTTCGTCTTTACCATGCTCATCCGTCGCGAGTTTCGGTTGTTATTGTTGCTGATGCTATTGCTGCTGCTGTGGATGCTCATTTTTTCGTCCTTGACGCTGCCGCTGTCATTATCGACACTCCCCTTATCGGGCTGCCAGTCGTTGGACTTGTATTGGTGAGGTTTATCGGTATAAATGCCGGTGGCAGATAACGCAGGTGAGGCGGTGGCCTGAGTATTGTTGCTGCTGCGGCGATAGGAGAAATTGAAGCCCTGCGATTTTGTCTCGGAGCTGACACGACCTTGATTGATATCCAGGACGACCCAACCAAAAGCTGCGTCGGGCAGATTAAAGTTCCACATGTTCTTGAACGCTTGTTCGTCGCGCTCACCGAGAACAGACGGTTCGGCTGCCAGTTGCGAAGGTGGCACACGGTTGACGACTTGCAGAGCGTTCTGCAAAAGTGCAGCTTGTCGATCACTAAGAAAGATTGTTTGTTTAGACGTGTACACAAACAAACGGGCCTTTCCCCCCCGCCGCACAAAAAATTGTTCCTCCTCACTTCTCGTCCCACTTCTCGTCAATACTTACTCAACATAGCTTTCGACTTGTTCTTTGATGGCGGACCACAGCTGCAGGAAGCTCTGCTGGGAATGGAGAAGACGGTTGCGATAATGGTCTTGATCGGGTTGGCATGCAAATTCGTTGTACGAAATGCCGTACCGGAAGTGGAGCCCAGCCGATACAGTAAAATCAGCCTACATATGATGTCGATTAGTTTATCTGTCCCGTGACCATAGTCTAGTTTTATTTATGAGCTTACGCGCAGGCTGAGTGCGAGTTGTGCGAGAAGACCCTCACGACCGGGACTGGCGTGCGTAACGAGCATGCGTGTTTCTGTGGGGTCGTAGACCTCCTGTGCCGTTTCGACGAGCTCTCCGATCTGCAGTGCGGTGGTCCACATGGTGCCCGATCCGCCTGCGATGGTATCCGAACCTGCACATAGCAAAAGTCAAGATCATTAATATAAACAGGACCCTTGAGTGAGTTAATTCCTCATTGCGTACCTTCACCGTTGTCAAACAACTTGTGCTGCACGACAGCACCACCTAGACCGAATAAACGCAAGCTAATACCACCAATTTCGAGCAAATAGGTCGTAGCTTCGTCCAAGATGTGAAGGTTCTGGATCTGGTATTCGCGAGAGCGGAATTTTTCGAGGACAGCGACGTCCTCGCATGCGCCCCAAACAGCGTACACAGGAACTTCAAGGCGCTTGACAGCAGCAAGAAACTCGGGGAATTCGGACAGGAACGGCTGTGGGGATTGTTCGATGGTACGGCGGACTTGGTCGATGGGGGAATTGTTAAGACGGTTACGCACCGTCGGAGGGATCAAGGTACTGTATTGCACCAAGTGCTTCAGTGTCCTAGTTGATTCATCAGTATCTGCACGTGCTTCACTCGACAGGTGAGCGCTTACCGGTCGCTAATACGACTCAAGCTGCTTCGCTCTATATAACAGAGTAGCAGGCAGAGTGAGTTGACGGAAAAGGGGTCAGAAACGCGTCGCTTGGACGAAACAAGGCATAGTACCATAGAAACCAAAGTCACCGGTGTGTATAATGTAATCTGCGCGTGTATCGCGTGCAAGCTGGTTGAGCTGTGATATATTGCCTGGGAAAAGAGAGAGACGTGAGTCGAGCAAAACTAGAAAAGAAGTAGGGTGGATTACCTCTAATGTCTGCTGTGCATAGGATGCGTTTGCCCTCCATCGATACGATGCCTGAGCCGTTGTGCTGTGGAGATGCACTCATTGCGGTAGGAATAGGACTGCCGTTCATTTCGGATGTGAGTCTGGTCGTGTTCAAAGAAAAGGAATTTACAGGGACCAGATGAAGATGAGGGTGATGAGGACCAAAGAGGAAAAGACAACAAGGTGAAGCGGAGTGAAATTGCTGCCCATCAAAAAGTTGAAGGTAGCACAAAGGGACACTTACCGCAACTCTACCTCGTGCCCAATTTCATCGGCTATCCGAAAAGCGTTTTTATTGTTTTCATAGCTCCAGCTGAGTATACAATGTTCTCAGGACCTTGACAGATATACAGTGGTCTAGTTCATATGCATGGTTGGATACGAACTGGACGCTGTAGAAAGAAGACACGAAGTGCTGCATGATTGCCGAATATGGAATCCAGCGGCCGCGATGTAATAAGCATTCGAATGTGTGTGTGTGTGTGTGTGTATGCGGAAACATAAAACAGACAAAAAAAAATAAAACAGGAGAACATAAGAGAGCAAATAACGATAATGAATAGGTACACAATACGATGGCTATCCAGATCACTCCTTCACGAAGGCAAAGGCAACATACACGCCTAAGGAAAATCAAAAAAATTTGTGTCAATATCCAAAAAAGGCGTCCCTTGATTTCACTTACGGGCAGCTTCCCATTCGTCAGCAGACATTTCTGGAGCATCCCCGCCAATGACACCGATCCTCCGCAACAGATAATTGAAGTCCTTTTCTTGGGAAGCCGAGGCAAACAGCTCATGGAAGTTTTGCTTGAATTGAAGCTTCAAGCCGTATTCGCTTGCGAGTCTGAAAAAAAAAGCATGAGGAAACCAGACAGAGTGACGCGAGGACCTACTGTGTAAAGGTGGGCCAGTGCACGAGAAATTCTGGGCAATCGACCGCGTCTTCGAGGTGGAACATGTATTTGCATCCAAACTTGCGGAAGCGGTAATCAAAGTCATCGCCAAAATCGATGCTGTAGACGGAATTACCGAAACGCGTGATACGGTCCGTCTTGAGTCGTTTGGCGATCCAGTACGCGTCTGGTGTGGTGCCAATGAAATGCCCGCCCCGTCGCAATCTGCTTGAAATGTTGTCGAGCATGCAGCGTACCTTAGTCTCTGACTCGAAAGCATAGTGCAGACTGAACTGCATCGAGACGACATCGATAGGCCTGTCGCTGAGAAGACGCGGCGTAAGGTGGTCGACGAAGCAATCGAGGGCGTGGAATTCGGCTGTGAATGTCTTGTGACGCAGACCGTGGTAGCGCTCTTGCATTTGCTCGAGAGAGACATGGGCAACATCTGCGCCAATCAGATGACCTATGCGGGCCTTGGCCATTTTATTGAGATCACCACCTTTACCACAGCCCATATCCAGAACAGTGTCACGCTGCCGCACGTAGCGCTGGATCATGACTGATTTGACCCAATTGTTAAAGCTTCGTAGACGAATAATCTTGGATTCCTTGCGCTTCTCGACGCCTACTTCGGGTCGCTCGTTGTAATGTTTTGCAACCAAATGCGAACCGGCAGGTCTGCTGTTGTCCTGTCGAGGATGTCTACGCTGTGTTTGTCTTGCATCGCGCCGTGCGTCATATGAGTCCCGATCGCGTTTTCTGCCGTCCATGAAGCTGAGAGTCCCAAGAATCAAAGAACTGGGACAAATAGAAGCGTTTTAAAAGGGTACGTTGCAGGACGGAGAGCTGATATCTGCGAAGTTACTCCAACTGGCTCTCTCCACCCCCACCCCCCAAAACGGTCACTCCAGGAATTCATGAATCAGCCAATATATACACTTTCTTACTTTGTTGCTTTGTTGCTTTGCTGTTACCACCCCATTGCCCTTCTTTTTTGCTTCCTCCTTTAGCCTCTTACTTTGTGTGCCTTGGTTTTGCATCATATACACAACGCTTATATTCCATTCTCTGGGAGCATGACAGTCATTGATATCCCAAAAGCAGGATGCTACTATTGAAAGATGTCGGTGTATCTGAGCTTTTTTTTTTTTTTTTTTTTGGCTTCTGCACCACGTCTGACAAACTGTAACTGTGCGTGTACACATCATTGTAAATCACGCTCGTTCAAGTGGCAATAATCGTATGCACTAATATAGTTCCATCCTGCCGACGTCTCCTGTGTCTCAGTCGACCCATGTGGGAATAAGAGGTAGCATAGTGATACTGTACATTTATCATAGCACTAGAAAATATGCAGTAGCATAATTGTACGCGCAAGAGTTGACCGGTATGCGGTGGGCCGTAGTGCGAGGTGACACACCACAAACAAGCCGGCACTTACCTCTTTTGCATTTGAGTACAATCGCTTGCCCATTTTGGTCCATTTCGGCTTTCACCCTTGACTGTCTGCGCTCACCCGCACAGGCAGAAACACGCACGCGCGCACAGCGTCGTACTCCTCTTACTCCCCCACCCCCCACAGCTCTGGCCGTGCTCTTCTCCCTCCACCAGCGAGAAACCCTCTTTTTTTTTTCCTTTACTGCTTTCTCTTCCTGTCTCACTTCCCCCTCAGCTCCAGGTACATAGCAACCTTTTTCGTTTCACGTACCGTTGCTCATGGTGCTTTAGCGACGTTACCATAGTTATTTACCCTTAACATTTCGAAATGAGCTCTCCAGCGAACGTAATTTCGGCTTCTGACATGTCACCTCCTTTCTGCTCTTACGCGTGTATTCTTTTTTGCTTAGGACAAGGCGCAGGACTTGCAGAATAAAATAGAGCTCTACAAGCAGTACTATGCGAAAGCCATCCAGCTCAGACCGCTCCTCAAAGACCGAAACGCTAAAGAACAATGCAACACGCATATCAAAGAGCTCGAAAAATATGTCAGTTACTTCACAAACGAGCTCCACAAACTTCAGGCCCGTTCTTCGTCCATCTCGAGCAGCAGCACAGATTTATCTCCTACCCGGTCCGTCGAGTCTTTGCGCGTCAATCCAGGGTCAGGCTCACCAGCAGCCGCAGATCAAAATCAACAGCAGCAACCGTCCACTTCTACTGGTGCAGCCTATACAAATGATAGCAGCAATGTACACTTACCAACGGTATCGCCCGGGAATAATGTGGGGCAGTTTACCAATCTCGGTGAGATATCTTCCTTATTCTTTCTTTTCTCTTTCTCTTCGTGATGCCGAACAAAACTTATGTTCATGCATTCGACCACTAGACCTCCTGACGACTGAAGCCCCTTACAACAAAGCCAAAGTCTCACTCAAGCTACATGAGCTTGAGTACAAGATTGACGTCGAGAAGAAGCTATCGGACGGGATACGCAATTTTGCAAGGGCTCTGGATCGGGATCAGTCGCGCCTCGACCGTCGACGCCGAGACGAAATTAAGGCGGAAATGTGTGAAAATCAAGAGAAGCTAGATCTTCTGAATCAAGCCCTCAAGAAATACAAGGAGCTCTACATCGATGAAGGCGATGATGACACTGGTAAGGAAAGGATGTGGGTAAACCGCTATTCAGCAGCACCCTGACATGTCCGGCCATAGGCCTCCTCGACGTACCGCCTTCGGCCCGACTGCCGCCCGGAATCCGACGTCCAGTGACGGGCAAACTACAGCTATCTATCCTTGAAGCACGCGAACTTATGCATGTGCCGACCCGGCTGATCCGCTCTCCAGATACAGTCGTTGTGGCCAAGATCGATGGTAATATCGCCTTTCGAACACGGGCCTCACGCACAGACCAGTGGAGTGGGGAAGAGTGCGAAATACATGTCAATAAAGCCTCTGAAGTGGAAGTCGAGATATTTGATACCTCGGCCGACAAGAAACTCCCAATTGGTGTTCTCTGGCTCAAAATCACCGACATCGCCGATGCCCTGCGTCGCAAGAAAATTAGGGAGCAAGATGACACAGCCGGATGGGTGCCAGCTAACATTGCCCAGGAGCGCACAGGCTCCACCACGCCCGAACTTAACAGCGCCATCGAGTCACCCCATATGCAGAGGCAGCCTCCAGAATATCTGTCGGCGGCGGATGATGGTATCTTGGCGTGGTTCGACGTCGAGCCTCTTGGCAAGCTGCTGCTGCGATTGAATTTCGGTAAGTTCAGCGCTATAAGCTGTCTTTTTGGGATCTCACACTTCACTTAGTGAGAGAGGCATCCAATCGCCGTCCGCTTGACAAACTGGGCCGCGCAGGTGCAGTCAGACAGCGTCGTGAGGCTGTGCATGAGCGGAATGGGCATCAATTTATTGAACACAAGTTCTACAATATCATGCGCTGCGCGCTGTGCGGTGAGTTCCTGGTGAACAGTGGTGTGCAATGTGAAGGTAAGGCAAACCAATGAATCATAAATTGAGCGCTAAGAAAACACAACAGAATGCCTGTACACATGCCATAGAAAATGCGTTGGCCGCATTGTCACCAAATGCATCTCCAAGACTAAAGATGAAATGGTAAAAGACAAGAATTGTTGTGTACATTGGATATTAAATTACAGGTTCGTAGGAGCCGGAAGATCATACCCTCAACCACCGCATACCCCATCGCTTCGAACCCATCAAAAATATTGGCGCCCATTGGTGCTGTCACTGTGGACACATGCTGCCTCTCGGATCACGCAATGTGCAGCGTTGTTCAGAGTGCAACATAACATGCCACACGGCCTGCGCGCATCTGGTACCTAATTTCTGCGGATTATCTATGGACGTTGCGAGTCAAATGCTCGCCGAGATACGCGTCGCCAAGCGCAAAAGTCCGGACCAACCCACGCGGCCACCTATCACACAGCGAAAGAGTTTAACAGAAGATTCCGTCGACTCATTGAGTGTCCAAGCCTCTGAGCTATCGCTCGAGGATGACACCCATGGCCCTGACCATATTCCGCAATTGAAAATGCCACCTTCAGGTCGTAGTGCAGTGGATCTGTATCAGCAATCAACCACAGACGGCATCGGCCGTACTCTGCAAGAAAATGATAGTCTCGAATATTATCACCAATTGGAGCGCGAGCAACGTGTCGGTCTGGAGCGCCTCACGAAATGGCAGGCACCTTCCCAAGAGGCAAGGTCAGCTAAGACAGCAGGTGCTGTGTCACTAACAATTGACTATATAGACACCATCAGCAGTATCTCAGGCCAAGATAGGCTTGGATGATTTTGATCTCTTGGTCGTACTTGGACGGGGTAACTTTGGCAAGGTATGCAGGACTGTGCGGTGTATATCATGTCCTAGCTGATGCATCTCTATCAGGTCATGCTAGCACAATATAGGAAAGACAAGCAAGTCTACGCCATGAAAGTACTGAAAAAGCAAGATATGGTTGATAATGAGGATATCCAAAGGTAAACGCATTAAAAAAAGCTGGAGGATCCGGTAATGTCAAACTAATGCATGTACCTATCACCAAGCGCACGGTCTGAGAAACAGGCATTCCTGAATGCCAGTAGGGACCATCACCCATTCCTTGTCGGACTTCATTCATGCTTCCACACCGAAGCGCACGTCTGCTTTGTTATGGAGTACGTCAATGGCGGTGACCTTCTCAGCCATCGTCAGCGCGAAACATTCTCTGAGAGACGCACAAAGTGAGTTTTTGGCTTGGAACTCTATCAACTTACTTGCTCACGCTAAAACCTGTCTAGGTTCTATGCATCCGAGGTATTGCTGGCTCTGGAACACCTGCATCAGATGGGCATTATCTACCGAGATCTGAAGCTGGACAATATCTTGGTGGGTGCCGATGGCCACATCAAATTGACCGATTATGGTCTCTGTAAAGATAACATGTTCTACGGCGCGACGACTGACACACTGTGTGGCACTCCCGAGTTTATGGCTCCCGAAATACTTTTGGACGTGGGATACGATAAGTCGGTCGACTGGTGGGCCTTTGGTGTTCTTGTTTACCAAATGCTTTTGGGTCAGGTATGTAGCAAAAGGATGTCAAGGAACGACTTGCTGAAGCACTACTTTTAGTCGCCATTCCGAGGCGAGGATGACGACGAGATATTTGATGCCATTATCAACGATGAGATATTGTATCCGCTCACAATGTCCAAGAATTCCATATCTTTGTGTAGTGAGGTGAGTATGATATCTACAAACTAGTAATCTTATGTATCTCATTGTCATGGAATGGTGCAGCTCCTGGTGCGAGATCCCACTAGGCGACTGGGTGCCAGTGAGGCCGATGCCGAAGATATCAAGGCACACTCTTTCTTTAAAGGCATCGACTGGGACAATCTGCTCAACAAGGAAACATCCCCGCCATTCTACCCGACGGTCGTGGACGCATTGGACACATCCAATTTTGACGAGATGTTCACAAGCGAAGACCCGGTTGTAACACCCATGATGGGACCACGCCTCTCTCGCGAGGAAGAGGAAGCCTTTGCGGACTTTTCTTATATCGCTGAATGGGCTTAGAAATGCCCTTCCCCATAAAAACAGCAGTGTAGTATTAATATGAGAATGTATAGTACATGCAATTGAAGAAATAAAATGAAATGCTTATTGACGGATGCGCTCCAAGTAGGCGTTCCAGCCCGCCTCACGGTATCGCTTCGCCTGAACCTCGATCTGATCGGGGTTGCCATAGATACCACGGCCGACAATGATCACGTCACAGCCGCTCTCGACAATGACCTGCTGCGGGGTGCGATACTGCTGGCCGAGCGCATCGCCCTTGACGTCCAAACCAACGCCTGGGGCCATGACGACAAAGTCTTCGTCGTCGTGCTCGTTCATCTTGTGCTGGGCAATGAAACCAAAGACAAAGTCTTTGTTGCGGCGCGCCATCGCGACCGACTCAGTGGTGTACGTGCCCTGGGTCAGTGCGCCCTTGGAAGACATCTCGGCAAGAAGGAGCAGACCGCGGCCAAGCGGGAGACCCACCTCGCGGAGACCGTGGATGATGCTCTCGCCGGGAACCGTGTGCGCGTTGGTGATGTGCGACCACGAAGCAATCTTGTAGATACCCTTGCCGTACTGGTGTTTGACCGTGTTGCCAATATCAGCAAACTTGCGGTCCTCAAAGATCAGAAAATCGTGACGCTTCGACAGCTCGCACAGCTGGTCGACCAGTTCTTGATCAAAGTCGTCCACGATGTCGATGTGCGTCTGCAGGACCGATACAATGAGTGGGAACAAAGGAGAGCTCGGCTACGCAATTACCTTGAGGACGCAAATGTAGGGGCCAGTGGCGTCGGCAATGGCAAGCAGCTCTTTCTTGCTAGTGACGTCAGCGGCGATGGAGAGATTGGTCTTCTTGCGCTCCATAAGCTCGAAAAGAGCTTTAGCACAAGCGTTGGGATGCTGGGCAGCCCGATCTGCGTACGATTTATAAGTGTTCATGGCGGTAAAACTGGTAAGGAAAAGCTTGACAGTTCAATATCCCCCCCCCCGCGACAGAAAAAAATATGTTGCGCATTACTACAACATTTTGCTACAACATTATATCACCGCATATTATTCTACGCGTGAACACATCTCTGGCAAATTTCACGCCTCTATACAGAACTGGTTTTGATACCTAATCTACGCAAAGAAGGTTGTAACCAGGTTAAATACAGATAGCCGTTTACTGGCATAAATGCGCACGTAATAGATGAATATTTTATCCCTTGTAAGAAATACCTCCTGAAGATCCTCTTCCTCAGAACTTGAGAGACTTAGTGTCACGATGGTCAGGCGCGACCAGACGTCAGTTCTGGAAGTGAGTCTGATGGTCCAGCCCCTTACACGCAGTAGACACCTGACCTCTCAAATATGTTAATATGCACAAGCTTTCTTATATTTTTTTACAAATACAGTAATTCTACAAGGGCAGGAGGTAATGTGTCTAACACTGGGACTTTGACGCGAGGCGCTCAGCGCGCTCGCGGCGCCAACGAGGGCCATGCTTGAGCTCATAGTACATGGGAATGCGGGAGACAAGGAGAATAGCAGATACAACGGTAAATACCCAACCCACCCCGAGCTTTTGGATACCAGGCAGAATCGCTGTGGTGGCTGCTGCGCCGAAGAGGCACCGAAAGATGTTGTTGGAGGCGGTGATGGATGCAGAGCGGGTAGGGTACAAATCCACAAAGAGGGTCTGGATGGCATTGAAGATGGCTTGCGAGGTGAACCCGAGCACAAACTGAAGGATAAGGGCTATGGCAATATGCGCCTTGACGTACAGGCACCAGCCATACACGATCAGGAGCACGTTAAAGATGGCGGCATGGATCCACACCGTGCGCAGGCGCGTGTGCTCAATCGGCATATCGAGGTCGCTGCTCGTGATTTGAGGGATGACTGAAAAGCGCTGGCGCATCTTTCGATAATCCTTGTTGAGGATCTTGCCTTGCACGATCGAGCCCGCAATACAACCCGCACCGTTGGGGAAGTAGGAAATACCGATCAAGATATCGTTCAAACCATACAGCTCACCGAACAGCATCGGCATACTCGTCGTGACAGTGTAGCATGCGGCGTATTGCACGCTGTAAAAGATCAGCAAGATAAGAATGTCCTTTTCCTTTGCGTAAAGGACAGGCTGAAGAGGATCGAGAAGCCACTGAAGCCAGGTCTGCCGTCGTGTCATGGTGTTCTCCGGCTTCTTGAATGTATCGTTCTTCTCATCCAACTCTGCCTTTTCTTCATCCGACTTTTGTTTCGATTCTCGTCGATGGCACCACCATTGGTAGGGCGTTGGGTTGCAGTAACCAGAGCCATTGCCAACTAGCTTTCGCAGGGTCTCAGGCAGACAGAAGCCGAGAATGAGCCAGTGAACGCCTCCAGTAATTGCGAGTAGCCAAAAGATCCATCGCCAGCCGAGGTACTGTGAGACCACGCCACCAATAGCCGGGCCAACGACGGGTCCGAGGTTCCAGCCAAGGGAGTACCATCCAAGATATCCACCACGTTTCGAGGGATGCGTCACATCAGCTTTTTTTGCATAATAATTGAATTAGTTACCCGATTTAAAATAAACGTTATTAACATATGCCTTGCATATGAAAGTGATATGTAGGCTATATGATCGGACTTACCAATCACACCAGCGCCGATAGCAATGACAGAGCTTGCACCAAACGCTTGTACCATACGCAAGGAAAGCAGGATGGCGTAGTTGGTTGACATTGCAAGCCCAATACATGACAAGAGATAAATGAAAAGGGTGCAGATATAGACAGGCCGACGGCCTCGCGTATCCGCCATTGAACTCCAGAATGCAGGAGAGACAGCTTGAAAGATCATAAAGACAGTGACGGTCAGGTTACTGTAATAGTAATTAGTGGAATGCACAACACACATGAATAGTCAGATATAAGGTTCGTTTCAACTTACACTTGTTGGGAGGTGATGTTGAGATCCAGCTCAATCGTGTTCATGGCAGGGAAATAGCTATTGACCGAAAATGGGGCAAAAAACGCGGCTACAGATACTAATAGCACAATCCAGCGTACTTTGCTACGAGAGAAGACGGTATATGGCTCGACCTTGGAAGGAGGGACTATTGTGCTGGCGGGGGAGATGTCGTCACTATCGCCATTTTTAGTGGAAGTGGAGGAGATAGCATCATCGTCGTCGTCGTTGTCCGATTTGTGTATATCGGTCTTGATGGCCGTTGGTGGGTGAGCCGTCCACCGATAATGCTTGTTTTCAGATCGGGTAGAATCAGATCGACATACACCACTCTGATTAACGATAGTCGAGCTGCCGTCAATCACTGCCTTGTCATCGTCCGTGATCGAAGATTTGCTGGCAACCAATGTACGTGTGGATGCTTCACGGTGGAGATTTACCGGCACGCTTGCACATCGTTGATGACGCCGCGCGTTGTCTTCTTCGTGTGTATGAGCTCGCTGTGACATGATAAGGATGAAGATATGACCACAGTTTGGAAAGCGAAGTTTTTGACCGCATTGTTGGAAGGGGTGGGATCGACGTGCTTTTATAGAGAGCAAGGGTTGCTATCTCGGTTGTGTTGCTTAGTCGCGGATTAGATCCCGAAATTAAAAACGAGAAATTGCGGACGCTAATGGCACTTAGCAGTGTAGACATGTAATTCTTCCCCCTTTTTTCTTTTAGAGTGCCAAGATGCCGCACGTTAATACGGGTAATTGATTATTATCTCTGGATCCGTGATATACAGAAAACGATAATGAACAAACGATCAGTGTACGTGCACCCTGATCGTTTACTGGGTCTTGGCATTGCAGTTCTTGCAGTTAGTCTCTTCGAGTATGTGCAGACAAAAGTCATAAAGTGCGGCGCTATCGTTCATTTTCTGCAACGAATATGAAATGGCCCAAAATAGAGATTTTTCGGTCTCAACAGTCATATGCACAGCGATGGCATGAGGGAAAAAAAAACCAAAAACTCAAGATCGACGTGCATCCCTCTTGGACGCCCCTGAGTATCTTTTGTATCTCAAAATCTGTCCCTCCCGGAATTTTACCAAAAAGGGAAATCTTCGCAGTCATCTTGTGCATCTTAGTTGGGTCTGGTATGGTGGTTATCAAATTCTAGCAGGGCAGAATGATGAGTTGTATCTTGGAATAGAACACCTCATAAGCAGTTCTCGACCAATGGACCAAAAAACGTGGGAGTAGGGCTGCATTCAAATTGCTGAGTTTTTCTGTTCAGATAAGGAGTGCCCCATGAAGGGTCGGATTTTCTTTGTGGTGCTGCTAAGTTTTCTGCTGACTTGACTTGTGCTCATACCTTGTGCCCTGAACCAATGCGCAGGTACAGCATGATGCAGTGAGCACCTTGTTGTCATTTGATACGTGGTACATGGTGTAATCATATGTCTTTACCTTCTGCTATCATTTTTGTACCCGATTATCCTTGATGACCGTAGCGCATACAGTTAAATTGACACAGATCCGCAAATGAAAGCAGCTGCTACTCATCGACCACCCTTCCCGACACCACAACAACGTGTCTGCCATATGCATAGATGATCTTCACCCCTATCCAGACAAGGGCAGCATTTAACCGCTCTTACAACAATCAATTATTTTACAGAATCTTCAATGCAAGTTCATCACATCAATTTCTGTTAGCTTACAATTCTGTTCACAAAGAATGGCATGATTCCAGAAAATTGGTTATCCTGATCAATGCATACATAACCATTTTCTTTTTCTTTTGGAAAACGTTTCTATAGAGAACTTCTGCACATGAATATCCAAAGGATAACATATATAGCACAATAATAGAAACCCTGTCCGTCATTTTCTTTAGCAGGAACCTCCGATAAAAAGAGAGAAGAGGGGGGGGTTCATCATCCAAGTGGTGTGACAAGCGGTAGTGCTGCTTGTTATAGTCTCAGGGCAATGCACGCACACTTTGTACATTTTAGATTGGGCTTTGCATAAAAGCCATCAAGCGTTGTTACACGATTTGAGGGCCTTAATATGTTTGTCACGATATGCGCCGCGGACACCGCGGAAGTGGCTGTATTACTTCTGAAGCGGGGTCTCGAGATCACAATGTGCTGTGATCGTGTGCTTTCGATGAGGGTGATCTTTCTGTCAAAATAGAAACAACGAGTACGACTTACCGATCTACAAGGCATATCTCGTATTCTTTTTTTTTTCCACTTTGACTTATCGCCAAGGTCACACAGCCAGTGCCCAATGGCACGTCGTTAAATGTCACGTGCATTAAAATCAATGTCGTAAAACACTACGCGGAATACGCCACATTGAAGCCCAATGCCGCCAGCGGGATCAACAAAAAAATTCTCACGGGGTTCGTTTGACTGACGGTTGCCTTTCTTCTTTCCACCATGTCAACTGAGAACCATATCGATGCCGCTTCGGGTGACTACCACCACGTCAAAAGGTGCGTTGTTCTGTTAGTAGACCGTCATCTAGGTCCTAATCCGCTTCATGCTCTAGCACCGCCCGCCCTAAGATCCTTAACACCATCCTTGACAACATCGGTCAGACCCCACTTGTGCGGATCAACCGCATCTCCAAGGACGAGGGACTCAAGTGCGAGCTCTGTAAAGTGTCTATATACAATCAAAGGAAGATATGTAGAGTACTTATATTTTACTATGGAATATGAAGTGGCCAAGTGCGAGTTCTTCAATGCAGGTGGCTCAGTCAAGGACCGTATCGCGAAGCGCATGATCGAGGAGGCCGAAGCGGCTGGTACGATCAAGCCCGGTGTCAGCACCATTATTGAGCCCACATCGGGTAACACGGGTAAATACATCAATGCTTTCAGTAAAGAGCGTAAAAGGAACTGGACTTGACTTATGTGTATCCCAGGTATTGGTCTGGCGCTGGCTGCCGCTGTCAAGGGTTATCGCGTGATTATCACACTTCCTGAGAAGATGTCCCAAGAGAAGGTGGACGTGCTCAAGGCCCTGGGTGCTGAGATCATCCGAACCCCTACCGAAGGTAAAAAAAACATCAGAGTCAGATGACGCATTGGGGAACAGGACCAAATTTTCTGTATACTGACGTGCCTCACGTACGATAGCTGCCTGGGATGCCCCTGAATCCCATATCGGTGTCGCCAGAAAGCTCCGTGACGAGATTCCTAATGCCGTCATCCTCGATCAGTACGGTAACCCGTACAACCCTGTTGCCCATTATGACACCACGGCTGAGGAGATCTTGGAAGCCTGCGATGGTAAGCTGGACATGCTTGTGGCTGGCGCTGGTACGGGGGGTACGATCACCGGTATTGCAAAGAAGCTCAAGGAACGTTGCCCGAATGTGAAGGTTGGTTTGTTTTTTTGCGCGTGCGACGAATGCCGATCATTTTAAATTTTTTTCTAATTAACTTCTTTTCTATCGCATGATTCCAATGGCTAGATCGTCGGTGTTGATCCTCACGGTTCCATTCTTGCCCAGCCCGAGTCGCTCAACACTGAGAGTGGATCTTACCAGGTCGAGGGCATCGGCTATGACTTTATCCCTGACGTGTTGAATCGCACTCTGGTGGACGAGTGGTACAAGTCCGATGATACTGCCTCATTCCTGATGGCGCGTCGTTTGATCCGTGAGGAGGGTATTCTCTGTGGTGGTTCATCGGGCACGGCTATGTCCGCTGCGGTCAAGGTCGCACAGAGCCTCAAGGAGGGTCAGCGCTGTGTCGTGATCCTTCCTGACTCTGTTCGTAACTATATGACCAAATTCCTCAATGACGACTGGATGCGCCAGCGCGGCTTCACCGATGAGAAGTTTGAAGAGCAAAGCGTGGAGAAGAAGGCCACCAAGGACTTCAAGGGTGCTACTGTCAAGGATCTTAAGCTGAAGGAGGCCATCACCACCGACGCTGAGGTAACTTCATGCAAGATGATACAAGGGGATTCCATTTTGCTAATTACTGTGTTATATTGGGTAGACGACGTGCAAGGAGGCCATCGACCTTATGGAATCGAAAGACTTTGATCAGCTTCCTGTCACAGCTGGTCCTCAACTGCGTCTGAAGGTAAAGCCCATTAATACACGTTCTATACCTCAATCAAAGTTGCTAAAACCTCTGCCAGGGTCTTGTGACTATGGGTAACATTCTCTCTCGTGTTGCTTCCAAACGGGCTTCGCTGTCGTCGCCCATCTCCGAGATCATGTTCCACTTTGATCAGCATACCAAGGCATACAAAGAGATCACCGAGAACACACCTCTCGACCAATTGACACGATTCTTTGAGACTAACTCGAGCGCATTGGTGACGGAGCGCACTGAGAGCGGCGAGCTTAAGGTGAAGCATGTTATCACCAAGGTCGACCTCCTCAAGTTCTTGGTCGGAAAAGCATAAATTCTATATACTACTATACTACATGACAAACATGCAATTTTGCATCATCTTTTACCATCTTGAAAGACGGACTCCTCATCCGGTTGTTGCTATTTGACGATCTAGAACACCGACACCTTTCCAGACAGTATCGACATGCATAAACAAAGCAATGAGAGCCAAAAATGGGAAGAGAGATAATTAGCGTGAAGTCGAGAGAGTTTTTCGCTTTGCCCAACAGTAAGGGAAAAATAGTTGGCCCCTTAAACCTATCTCGTCTGACAAGACTCCCCAAAAGGAACAGACCGACTTCAATCAGAATTCAAATTGAGTGCAACGCCACCCCTACCGTGTGGCAATATATCTCGATGGTGTCATTCGAAGGGGAGGCAATCTTGCCTCTTTCTTCCCTTCTGAACTCTTTTCTCTCTCACCTCATTTTCCTCTCTTAGCGAAACCATGTCCGACGAAACCAAGCAACAGCAAGAGCCATCTAGTAGCAATGGTCTTGCGAGACAGAAGTCACTTAACCGGATGCTGGCATCCGCTGCACGTCACCGACCTTCTGCGACACGGCATCGACGTGCCAAAACGACGGATGTCAGCAAACCTCAGGGGCTCGTCCGCCGGGGGTCGCTCTCGGACATGTTTAACCGACTTCTGTTACGCTCACGCACAGAAAGCAACCCTCCTCCTCCGCCACCACCTGCAGTTGCAGCACAAACCAGCAGCAACGACCATGCGCACCGATTCATGCGAAAGCAGACATCGCAGCCAGACGATTATTCTGCCCGGATGGAAGATTATCGTATCTGCAAGATGATCGGTGTGTACATACAGTATCGCCATGCGCAAGAGACTGTTCCTCACATTTCTATATTGTTAGGGTCTGGAGCCACAGCTGCCGTGTATGCTGCAGTGCACCGTCCGGATCAGAGACAAGTAGCTATCAAGAAAGTGAACTTGGAGCTCTTGGATATCGAGGACGCCAGTCGCCTAGAGGCGTTGCGCAAGGAAATCCAGATTATGACCCTTTGTCGCCACCCACACCTGCTGCCGGTCTTGCAGAGTTTTGTGGCTATGTCACATTTGTACATAATAACGCCGATCATGTCAGCTGGTAAGCTTGTATAGATCCGCTAATAATTGCTGTTTGCTCACCGACACTGGTCACGACGGCCTCAACTGAAAAACCATGTGCCCTCTCCACTTTTGCCATATATTCCACACAGGTTCCTGCCATGACTTGCTCGCCTACAACTGCCACGAAGGCTTAGAGGAGTCCTTGGTTGCCTGGTAAACAGAAGCCATTGTAGATATATCCAGGCACAAGCTAACTACTTTTGTTAACCCGAACTTTAGCATCCTCAAACAAGTTGTACAAGGATTGCAATATTTGCATGAAAATGGATTGGTGCACCGTGACATAAAGTCTGCCAATTTGCTTCTGGAACGCGATACAGGCACCGTCAAGCTCGCGGACTTTGGTGTGAGTAACCATCTTATGGCCGCGGTCGATGCAGCCAAGACGAAGGAGCAGCAGGTGCCAGATATTAGCAGTATATTACAACACCCTACATTGAAGCCTATCCCAAGCTCTTCCCGGAGAAGCAGCGCTACAGCAGTCGCTTCCATGTTGTCGTCGATGTCATCCATGCAGATGCTCCTGCCCCCTCTGATTCCCGTGCCCTCCGAGAAATCATCAATGATGCGTGCGGGAACTAGCGAAAATGACGACAGTAGCAGCGAAAACGTGGATAACCCTCAAGGAATTGCAAGCAACCACGATCGCCAGCAGATCGATGGAGAGAGAGAAAGCACGTTATCACCAGCCATAATCCATATATCGCCTAGCAGCTCTGTTGGTCCAACCTCACAGTCTTCTTGCTCATCGTCCTCCCCAGTGGAAAAGGAAGATTCTAACCAGTTTTTGCGACCTTGTTCGTCCAATAATAAGAAAGCCGCCAGACGTTCCTTTGTTGGCACCCCATGTTGGATGGCACCTGAGATACTCCAAAACAAGGAATATGATGCCAAGGTTGACATCTGGTCCCTGGGTATCACGGCTATTGAGCTGGCTTGTGGCCGTCCACCTTTTGCGGAGTATGACCCTTTGACGGTAAAGGCGCTTTGATCATCAGGCAAAAAAAAAAGCAACCAACTGACTTCTTGATATAGATATTTTCAATGATCGTGCATGATGCGCCTCCCTCTTTAGCCGCCAGCGGCTGTCGCTATCACTATTCAGCACAGTTTGATGATTTTGTGCATAGTTGCTTGCGCAAGAGCCCGGAGAAACGACCCTCCGCAGCGGAAATGCTGCAACATCCATTCCTCCGTAAAGCGCACACACCTGCCCACTTGCAACGCTATCTGTTTCGCCGTACGCAACTTGACAAACGACCAAGGGACAGCGATGCGTGTCGCTACAGTGAGCAGCACAGAATCTTCAATTCGGCGTTGGGTGCCCCTGTATTAAGTAAGCATATTGAATGCTTTAGATTTCATGTTAGCTCACCATGGCAACGCTTATCTGCGCAGACATGGACGCATGGACATTTACAACCAAGGGATCCACGGATGCCGTACCACCACAGGCGACGACGGATGACGGGGCCTCGTCGCTGCTACCGGATAGCATTGATACGACGAGTCTCTTGTGGGACGATGACCATGACATGGCACACACGGACTCATGCTCCCCAGTCACACCCGAGACAGATCTCTATCAGCCTTTATTGCGCCGTGGCCCCGAGGGTTCCCAAAACACTCACCCGGGTGAGGAAGTAGACTTTCCGTACTTCCAGTCGCCCGTACTGACCAAAGTCGGGCAGCAAATGCGTCCAGTGCATACGTCTTATGAGTGATAGAAATTAGCAAGCAACATAAGGCTCTCCGTTATGAACGTAGCCATACTATACTGTATTCTCTTTTGCTCTTTTGCTCTTGTTCGTTGAAAACACACACTGGATATGGAAATTGAGTCAGGGACGAAGGAAATAAATTTTGAAGGAGGTGGGTGCGGGGCTTCAATAGCAACTTTGGTTTGCGAGTGCACGGCATACAAACGACGTTCTTGGTTTTTTGTGGGTTGCTGACATGGGAGGTACGGTCGACGAATGCTTTGATTCAAGCGGATGACCCTCTGACACACAGATGTAGGAAACAACAACAAAAAACCGCCTGCAGAACGCCGCGATTCGCTCAAGCAACAAGGTCAGCCGCACCAAGGACAACAGCCCTCACAATCTCAAGCGTCCTCGACTCAGCAGCAGCAGAGAAAGAGTAATCCTTCTGGTGAGTGACAGCTACGCACACGTATATCTTTATATAACAAAAAGGGAAAGGCAAACAATCGAGTAAACATCGCGGTCCTACACCACCTGCGCATTCCTCCACTCCTCCCACCATTCCTTTTACGACGCAGCCGACTGGTCAAAACGGATTCAACAGTGCAGAAGTGATGCAGTTTCTCAACCAACGTAAGGCATATTCTTTCTCTATTGGAGTGAGTGATCAACATATGAATTTATGGTCAGGATACAACAACACAACGACAGCCTATCAAGAGGCACCACCCGCTGAACGCCCAGAAAAGTATGAAAGTCAAGAAAAGGCATGGGGAAACAAGGGCAGTCTGCCCTGGGGACAAAAACGTAAGTCGTTTATATTCTTGATATTATGTTGGAGTGGAGTAAAGAGTTTTGCGATATGCATTGGTTGGCATTCATGTTAATATGTGTGTTACAGAGGGAACCATGGCGACCGGGGCTGATTTCTTTACCGAATTATGTACCAAACAGCAATAAAGACAGCGAAGAGAGTAAAGAAAAAAAAAGAAAGAAAGAAGCTGGAAGGAGAGTATAAGAGTATAACAGAGGAAAAGAGGGGTTTTACGAGGGAAGGTATTTACACCGTATCACGGACAACCTTTGTCTTTTCGACAATGAAGCGGCCTTCCTTGTATTTCTGGTCTTTTTCGACCGCACGTAGATACTTCCAACCGAGCCGTGCATGACAGACGGTGCAGAATATGTCGGCCACTGTGTGCAAACCGGTCATGAGCGTGCGATCCTCATGTTTGCCCACTTGTATGTTAATCACCCTTGCCACTAGGAATGCAGGTCCATACTGTGATGGTTATAATATTGTAAATCTTAATAAGTACACTTTTCCTCCACCTACAAAAGGAAAGAACCAAGTTTAAGCTCACCCGTCCTTGAAAAGCACGCGAAATGACATCTTCATGCGTGGTGAGTTGCGAATGGCAAACTGAGCAAGAGTAAAGACGGCCTTTGCTGCGTCGCAAGTAATTAGGATGCTGTTGTTCCTTCATTATGTTTATGAAAGAGCGGATGGTTATCCAACAGCAAACAGGGGGATTGAACACTGGCCCAGCCAAAGATCAGTCGCCCACCTCACGTGCAGTGCCGCGTGCCATCCGTTTATATCTTTGATCTAGAGTGCCAAAATTGCATTGGCTTGCCTAGGCTGCATTCCCCCTTATATCATGACGTATACTTTTTGTCCTGTGGAATGTTGTCTGCTACTGGTCTGTACTGCGTATCCGTGTCGCTGATGGTTTCCGTCAACATTCCTTTATCTTTTTGCGTTAAATTCTCTTGTATGAAACAAGAGACATTCATACCCGGCATACATCGCCATAAACCTCCCAGTTTGACATTTGTTCCCCGACGTTTCAGCATGCGGCACATACTTAATCCTATATTCTATGAGAACGAGAGACCGGTTTATGAATCATGGCTGCTGACAAAAAACGTCGTGATAACGATATACAGTACATACAGTGGTTTTGCTATGTCTGTATGTGCTATATTTGGAAGTAAATGGTACTGTGCGTCGAACTGCCTGGTACCTCCGCGAAGCTTCTTTCAGCACTATTCAATCAGAGCAAGATGAGCGTCCCTTTTAATGATGTTGAGTGCTTATTAGACGCACAGAATTAGTCGAGGATGTCGAAGACAAAAGAAAGAATAACTGAAAACTTTCAATATCTAGAGATGGAACACGAAGAGAGGAGGTAGTAAGAGCAGCCGTGACTGAAGGGACCTAGGGAAAAAAGAGCACGTATATGAGATTATGCCGGTGGGATGTTTCAGCGATATAAACTCGGAATCTACTCCACGCAGCTCTTTCCCGAGAAGCAGCGACGAGTTGTCAACTGCCAAAACTGTCTTCTATTCCCAAATGAGGAAGAATAAAGGAGGTAGACCACAAGGAGAGCACCACAAGCGGAGAACCGTAGCAACAAGCGCGAGTTGTAAGGATATCAGAATAATTGGCGTCATCTTATTATGTCTGTCATACACAAGGAGTAAATCAAACATTCTCCTGGGTTAGGTCCTGGTACGTATAAGCCGACTTTAGCACATTACGTAGCTTAAAAACGCGCAGCAATAACTAACAGTTGTGATGCGCTAGTGATACCGCGCATTCACTATACGATGACGAGTGGTGCAATTGTAAGAGAGCAAATGTGAAAAAAAACAGTCAATTAATAGCCAGACACTTACGGAGAGGTCGCTATACAATGATTATGAGGGAATATCATATGTAGGCACGGGACACATTAGCTCCCGAGTGGGACATAACCCAACAATTGGGAGCTGCAAAAGAGTGACTATTACCGAAGTACATGTTGGACCATTCAGCAGGATGCTTTCATTTTTTTACTACTCTTGTATCGTAAAATTTTGTACGTTTTTACTGGAATCTCTTGTGTAAAGTAAAGGGTTGACTGATCTGAGCGAGACATGACTACAAACTGTCCACAAGGACTCTCCACTGCCAAATTAAAAGGTTTTGTGTTACACGATGGGCATGCACAGTTGTTGCGCGGTGGATGTCCGTTGGACGTGAGAGCCTGTCACTGACGGCCCACGCGCCTTTATACATATTTAGTCAATGCTGGCTGTAACACGCTGCTCATGAGTGGTTGTCATATATGTACATATATGAGAAAACAATCAACAAAGGCGCGGGCCGATCATCATATTCATTTGGCACGAGCTGGCTCATATACATAACGCGCTTACCCGTACCATAGCATAAGCATGGACCAGGTACAAGTATTATCGAGGTGTGACAAAGCCGCCTCATTGTACGGCTTGTGCAGGGTAGTACTATGACCCCAGTATTCATTGCTTTTGTTGGGCGAGTGGTGTCGGCGTTCTTTGTTGGGATTGTGGAAGACCGAATACAAAACAACCCAAATCGATAAATAGTACATGGCTTCCTAAGCTCAGCGCATAAAAGGCAAACGGTTGACGAGTAGAGATGGCTACCAGGCTAGTGTCGAGAGAAAGCGTTTCATCCGTAATATGACTACGAGCGAGGACGCTTTGTCGGCATTTGGAAGCGGTGATGCTGATTGCGCCCGACAAACGGTGACGAAGAAAATGGCATATTTCCTCATATGCAAAGTTTGCGATGACCAAACAGGAACAATAGCGAGCACAATTTCATACACAGGGCAAGGAAAAGAAGACATAAATGGTACGCACATCACTGTTGGATGCTACACAAACCAGTAGTGTGGGAGTTGTCGACCGAGGTTTACTGCTTCTCTTTGTGTCACACACCAAAAGAGTATCACGAGGATTTCTCAGTAGACGACGACGTCCAGCGGCCTTAATTTACCCAACGCGCAGGATGCAATAAGATTCTTTTTTCTTTGCTTTCTCCTTTTTCTTCTTTTTTTTTTCTTTCAGTATGCCTGCCCTTGGTACAGCCATCCGTAAGCTACCGCCTGGTGCTGCTATCAAGGTGTTGAAGAGTGGTTTTCTTCTCCCAACACCTGCCGCCCGCCTCGTGTTCCGGGACGTCCTTCGACCGACAAATTCCCATAAGAAGTACCTCAAAAAAGTGAAATGGGAGGAGAATCGCGAATGGTGGGGCTGCTGGATTGGTGAAGGGCTCAAGAAGTTGGACGACCGGGCGCTACGAAGGCGAATCGAGGATGCGGACATCATATTTTTTAATGTGCACGGTATGTTAAGAAGGATTATAAAAAGTGGGGTAAAGATCTTTACTCATATATGGTTAAAAGGTGGCGGTTTCCGAATTGGCAAGTGCACGATGTTCATGGACACTTACATCCAATGGCTGCGTGTTTTGAAGGAAAAGCTGAACATCAACGCACTGATCATGAGTGTGGAACATCGCCTGGCACCCGAGTACAAATACCCCAGCCCGGTGGAAGACGTTGTACGGGCGTACGAGCATTTGATACGTACCCTTCAGGTCGACGCATCCAAAGTGATTGCCATCGGCGACTCAACAGGCGCAGCACTTATTCTCGAGATGCTCTTTATCACGCACGACCCGAGTATGTTCGAGATTGTAACGGAGGACCCGACTGGGCAGAACGCAGGACAGACCACGGAGGTACTATCAGAGATGCCGCGACCGGCGTCTATTATTTTAAGCTCCCCTCTCGTGACGGATGATACAACGAGCGAAAGCTGGCAACAGAACACAAAGTACGACTACATCACACAGACAACGGCGCGCAGGATTATCGAAGACTACTTTGAGCCGCTCGGTCCAGATGCCCCGCCGGATAGCAACCAGATTCTGGGTATTGCCAAGTTACAGTCTGGGTTCAGTTCGTTTCTGCCCCCGGCGTTGATGTTTGTCGGCAACAAGGAGGTGCTCCGAGACGACGCGCTTGATTTTGCTTCCAAGGCCGAACAAGATGGCGTACCGTGGGAAACGATCGTCGAGGATTGCGTACATGACTGGTTTTGTGTACGCGAGGTGGTCAAGGACAAATCCATCGTGGCGCGCGCAGACGACATCTTTGCTGATTTTTGTTACCGCACCGTGATCGCTATCCGAGGAAAGCACGGCTCGGTGATCCCCGAGTCCTTGGGCGGGCTGGAGGCCGTGCCGGAGGAAGAGCACAGCATAAGCGAAGAGGACGAGGATGAGTTTCATGAAGCACTTACGGAGAGCTCGTCGGAACCGAACTCGTCTGGCACGGCGGTCGGCGATGCGCCGTCTTTCAAAAATCGATCTCGCATAATGACTATTTATGTCTAAGTCTGTTTGTAGCCAACCTTACATGCCCAATGCATGGTGCGTTGTTGTATAAAAATATATATATACCCCACCTTTATTTCATAATAAACTCATGTTATCCGCCTCTTGTCTGTAATAGTACGAGTCCTCATTCTTACATATAATGTAGCACCATTCCCCCCGTCTTTTTGCATTTTTTGCCTTATTTGTGCGAGTGTGCAACGCACAACAGAAAAGAATGCGTTTCTTTCGCTTTTGATGCAAAATTTACTCCTCCCGTTCTTGACAGCACGGCAGCCGCCTTTCATTCATGGCATTCGTCCCCTCGCCATGGGCAGCTTGCCGCCGAGTCCTACCCTACTAGCCTCGCCTGTCGCCCCGCCTCCGCCTGAATTGCCATCCGACGACGATGAGGGCTGCAAACTCTTGGACGGGTTCGCCATTCTCGTCCAAGTCTGCCTTGCAACGACCGCCTTCCTGGTCTTGGTCTTCAAACGCTACCGAGAGCGGCCGCAGCGGCCTGTGTCAATATGGTGAGTCGCTTGAAAGAGACTGGACTGCTCGCAGCAAACCATATAATGCGTGTGATGGACTAGGGCGCTGGATGTGAGCAAGCAATTTGTGGGCGCAGCCGTGATCCATTTCCTCAACCTGCTGGTCAGCTACCTCGTCGGTCGGCCCAAGCACGGCCCCAGCTCCAACCTGTGCGTGTGGTACTTTTTGAATGTGGGGGTCGACACCACCCTCGGCATCGGCATCCTCTGGGCATGGCTGCACGGCATCCAGTGGGTCCTGGAGCACAAGCTGCACGTGCGCTATATTCACAGCGGCAACTACGGCCCAGGCCCCCTGCGTCGCCAATGGCTGCCTTGGCTGAAGCAGACCGTGGTATTTATCATTTCGGTGGCCCTCATGAAGTTTTGCGTCTATCTCCTCTTCCGGGCTGTCCCCATCCTCTTTGCCTTTGGCAACTGGGTCCTGCGGTGGACACGCGGTAACTACCGTTACCAGGTTGTCTTTGTCATGTTCATGTAAGCACATGCGTTACAAGGGCTGCTTGAGAACGTACTAAACTGTGTACTGCGCAGCTTCCCTCTGATCATGAACGCCGTCCAGTTTTGGATCACAGATACCATTGTCAAAGTGAACCCGGCCATGGCCACCAAGAAGCCGTCCTCCGTACGGTCCTATACAGAGCCACATGGCCAGCACGCGCACATCCCGCATGAGGACGAGGGTCACCACGCATCCAATGACGATGAGCGTGCTCCCTTATTGCCAACATAGATACCCCCCCACTCAATTTTATTGTTCAATAAACGCTGTCGGCCATGAAGCGCTCGGCGATATTGATGCCATCGACAACGTACCACGGCTTCCACACTGCAACGCAGGTATCCCGCAGCTTGAACTGCTCCACCGCTTGGGCTGCGGGGCGCCGCATGAACGCAAAGGAAAACAGAAAGAGCTCTTCTCTATCCTCGTCGTTGGGTATATGGGGTGGTAATCCGACGGGCTGTGAAAAGACCTCATCGATGCGTTCCTCGTCGTCAACCTGAGTGCTCGGTGCACTCTCCTCCAAGCGAATCTGGCTCATCTCTTCAGGCGATACAGGTAAGCAGTGGGCCCAGACACGCTCGGTGGAATCGCTCCACGCTTCCATGATGCGGTAGAGCTCGACACTCGGTCGTCCGTGGAATGCTCGGAGGGTCGAGCCGTGCCGTGCCACTAAATATACATTATATCCCCCATACATACATACATACATGATGTGGGCCATCAACAACAGGATCACCCTCATGCGACTTACTGTCTGCTCGTATCTCGCGCTCCCAGTCATGTCCTGCTTCTTCAGACCGTGTGATGCAATCCAGTGCACGTTGCGCAAGGCCATCTCTGATTTTATGGTAGGTCAGTTGGCGTGCTGCGCTCTACCCTTAACTGACTTACGGCTTCAATGAGACGCTGTTCTTGTGTCGTCTACGCTTCGCAGTAGGCGACGAAGGTTCGCCTTTGAAAGTGAACTCCCATGGTTTTGCAGATGGTTCGGGAGGGCCGCCCAGAAGAGACAAGTGTGCGTCCCTGCTTGGTTCGTGTAACGGCGGTGGTGCTGGAGTCGACACCATTCGCTGCCGCAGTGGCAACGGGTCTGGTTCTGCATGTGGCGGTGGTGAAGGTGATAATGCCGGGGGAGAAGGTCTCCAATTATCGAGGCCCTCGAGAATATTCTCCTCATCGTACGACACGTCGGGTTCATGGTTGTGTGTTACGTCGTGAAAGGTATCACCGTCGCTTCTGAAGCTTATGATCGGGTCGCTGTCGTTGTCCTCTCGTCTGCTGTATTCAGGACCACTGTCAGACTGAATGGCACTCAAGTCTTGCACGTTGCCGCTGAAAGAATCGATCGTGTCGCTCTACACAGTGTTAACACACCTCTTTAACACAAGGAATGTCGCCTACGTCGTCATGAGAGAACTCGTTGTCTGTCACTTTTCTCCTTTGCTGCTGTGGTTGCTGCTCATGTTGATCCCCAAAGCTGTTTTGGTCGGCATGGATCGAATCCTCCTACTACAGGTCAGAATGGCACGACTTTAAACATGACAACCTACATTGGCTCTTTTCATAGCAAGCTGTGCGGTCGGGGTAATTGGGAAAGGAGTGGGGGAAGATTGTCAAAATACGTATCAAACGCGTTTATTACTTTTATCGAGAATGTACATTAAATATACGGGTACAAATATATTAGTCTCTGGCTTCAGATTCTGGTATAGGTTGCGCATTGGCATTGCTGTTACCAGCAGCGTTGTTGGTGGTGGTGGTGGTGGTGCTGCTGTAATTAGGAGTCTGATCTAGACCAAACTGAGAGATATCATAACCGTGGCCGGCCAAGTACTCCTTGAAGGAAGCATCCTCCTCAGCGAGATAGTCGGGTCCTACGTCGGGCAAGCAGAAAAAGGCAACAACACTCGTCACAAGAACAATAGCACTGCCCACGAGGAACGGCCCACGGTTGCCCATCTGGTCCTGCATCGGCTGGAACGCTAACGTACCAACAGTAGCTCCCACTTTTCCGAAGGCTAACGAACAACCCAAAGCAGCGTCAGCAGAGTGACATAGAAGAGTGTGTTGTCGTGGTGTTTACCTGCAGCAATGCCGTAGCCCGTGCCACGCACAGCGGTTGGGAAAAGCTCCATAGCGTTCAAGCCCATCGTGTCACCTGGACCGAACTCAGCCAGGGCAAGATAGATGCCATACAATATCTATCAGAAAAGGGATCGAGGAAAAATGAATACCCACCACCAACTTAATTTTGTCTCGCCTGTCTCGTACCACAAACATAGGGAAGCAGTTGGCTGAAAGCTTCTCGTACGAGCCGCCAATGATCATTCCCACGACGCCCATTGAAAAGAGGCCCAGCGCAAGAGTTTTTCTGCGTCCGATAATGTCTACCATGAAGGCACCGCCCGCGCTGCCCGGCAGGTAGAACGAATACAGGAGCAGGTTCCATGCGACCGTGATGATCAGGGGCTGTCCTGAGGCGACCGAGTCAATGATGACTGAGGAAAAGATACTGCTCGGGAACGAGATGAAGTCGTAGACAAACCAAAGGCCCGAGGTCAGCAGCATCTTGGGCCAGTAGCGCTTGATGATAAGCCAGTACGGAACGTGCTTCTTCAACGCGCCTTGCTCATAGCGTTTCGAGTTGGCCATCTTCAAACGGACTATGGACAGTGTATCAATACCAATACCAAACTACATCCTACTTTTGCCACACCTATTTTCACCTAATTTGTAACTTACAATAAATGACAGACAGCGGTGGAATGATACCGAGACCGAACGCCAAACGCCATACTGGCTCCAGATTGTCCTTGAAGATGGCAAGGAGAATACAGACAACGATGGCCGAAACGACGTAGCCCAGATCAATGACAAAGTTGGTCACCTAGAGTTCAATTGTAAATATATATATTCAATCGCGCGCAAGCACACCGCAATGGATCGCTGCCCGGGTCTCACTTACCATGATGAAAAGACCACCGCGCTTTCCTGGAGCTACATCATCGGCCGACTCACCCGCTGATACAGAGCTGCAAGGGTACTCGCCACCGACACCCACACCCTACGCATTCAAAATAGCTGTCAGGAACCAAGCCGAAACAGATCCAATTTTCTTGTGGTTACCATAACACCTCGGGAGATCACCATCATCCACAGTAAGCCCTCAGGCGTTGTGCCGCTCGAAGCAGCAGACATGGCGGCACCAAGGATAACGAGGACGGTCGTGAGGATTAAGCCAATCTTTCGCCCAAGACGGTCAATAATGAGACCAAAACCTTAAAAGGCATTGTCAGCCCA